>JAQQZS010000020.1:9685872-9698147 GCA_030068045.1 Platyallabes tihoni | reverse complement strand
ATATATATATATATATATATATATATTTGTGTGTGTGTGTGTGTGTGTGTGTGTGTATATATATATATATATATATATATATATACATATATACATACACACACACACACACACACATACTGTATATACAGTGAAACCTTGGATTGCGAGCTTAATTCGCTCGTTAAGGGTGCTTGTATCTCACGTACTGTATATCAAAATAAACACACACACACACACACACACAGTGTAGCACGGTGGTTTAGTGGTTAGCACAGTCGCCTTGCACCTCCAGGTCCTCAGAGATGAATGTAAGCCCTAACCTTACCAAATCAAAAGTCAAAGTAAATGTAAATAGATGCAAATAGAACTGGGGCGTGAGTATACAACACCTGGATGTAAATACCATGGTTGGCTACGAACACACAGGTACAAAATAGTCACATGGGCTATTCTATTAAAGGTGCAAATAACACTGTTGCCTACAGTACATGGACACCTGGGTGCAAATAGCATCTGATTTTTTGTTCTGTATGCAACAATTGCCTTAAAATGTGCAAAACATCCCCTAGCACAGTGAGTTTTAAATCAAGATAGACAATGGCTCATTGTGCTCTACCAGCCTTCTATCCATCTTACTTAATTGTTAACCGCCTGACAGGCACTAAAGTAACTGACTACTTAAGTGGATCAATCTTCTTCCTGTGCTGTGTCTAACCGGCTGAAGTCCGATTTCCTCCATGTACAGGAAGAGCAACGGACTGTAGCATGTTATTCAATTAGTACAAAGTTTAATGAGATTAGCTGGCATCACTCTGGTTTGCAGAGGACAAACATTTTCATAGTATTAACACGAATTTTAAAAGATGCACCATATCTCACTTGTTTTACTATAACTATACAGCACATAACATTTTTTATGGCATCTATACTGAGGTCTTGAAAATGAAAGAACAGCTTCAATCTTAATCTTTGGACTGGATTTATAAATAAATAAATAAATAAATAAATGAATGCACACATATACACAAACACTTTGTATCAGATATGTGGATCAGTACTGAATAATCTTAGATATCAGAATTCAGGATTGTGGTGCGTCATGAAGAGGCTCCTTACCGCCCTGGCTGCCAGTGTGATGACGATGCCAGTGAGAAAGGTGAGGTAGTAGCCTGGATAAGCTCCATGCCACATTGCAGAGAGCAGGAAGGTGGCAGCTGTAGGGTTGTAAGGACAGCGCTCGTAACACACCCTACACAGGCAATACAAGAATTACACGCCATACACTTTAGATATAACAAGAAATCATAAAAAAAAAAATCTGGACAAATATCTAACAATTCATCACAGACTACAATAATAATAATTACTGTATAGGTCTTTGAACAGGGTGATAGCACTTGAAAGAGGCCCCAAATATACTGTAATAACCCTCGCTTGAACAAAGAAATCTGAACGACACAACGTACAACGTTCTCCTCAGTATACGGAGCTTTGAACCCGACCAGAGAGCCATTTAATGCCGTACTCCTTCTAAATGTTTGATGCCGTACTCCTTCACTGAGACACTTCAGGAACATGGAGTGCCATGTTGAAATATGTCTGGCAGAAAACGGAGATGACTTTCAGCAACGCACATAATACAATCGATTACACATACTTCAAGGTATGTAGGGTATTGTTTTTTGGTTCAGATAGCTCGATTATAGCAAGAGTTATTACAGAATATTTGGGGCCTCGTTCAAGTGAATCACCCTGCATCATGGCTTAGCACTTTAATTGAAATGGACAAAGATTATTTCTACAAGAAGAATGTGTACATCAGTGCCTAAATGTAATCTGGCATTCAGCTAAAATATATATATTTTTCATCCTCAATAAAAATTGTTAACTGTGATTTATTGTATATGCTGGCATACATCTTACCGGGTGCATCAATTTATGTTACAAAAGATATGCTGCAACAGCAATGCCATGTTTCACCAGTAGATGGCATTCTCCATAACAGATTACACAATGCCTTCAGATCATGGATAAAGTCTGGTTTCACATAATATGAGTTACAAATTATGTTAAATATGAACAACATACAGTATATGCAGAAAATCGGGACATTGCCGACTTCACATTTTTGACTACACACAGAGGCATTCAAACGTCTGAAGCATTCTTCATATAATATTAGAACTAACCACAGTGTTCACGTTCTGCATGTTTGGGTTGCTATTTTAATTTAGGCAAATTTATGTTAACCACGCTCAATCCTTTCTACAAATGATAAAAAAAATTCTTGAGTCTTATTCCATTGATTCCATGTTCTGATGACACTTGTGATTTGGATTTGTGATGTAATCAGGTTTTATACAAATTGCACAACACTGCCAGCTTGAGTGCAGAGTCATTATGGCAAAAGTAGGACATACCTAATAGGAAGAATTTATGAAATTCCAATTAAAAAGTTATATATTGATATACAGTGAAACCTTGTATTACGAGCTTAATTCGGAACGAATGGAAGTGGGCTCATATTCCAAAACACTCGTAAACCAAATTTTCCCATAAGAAATAATGGAAACTCAAATTATTCATTCCACAGCCCCAAAAAATAAATAAATAAATAAAAATAATTAAGATAAAATATATCAATATATAATATTTCACTGTATATGATAATATTATTCATATTATATTAATATAATATATATCATACTATTTTTCTTTTCCTGAAGTGTGCGATTGTTTTTTTTTGGCTGAATGTATATATAATATATATAATATATATATATATATATATATATATATATAATTTGAACTTTTTTTGAACTGTAACAAAATTGATACATTTTAATCAATAGTCCCTCGTTTTTCTGAACTGAATTATGGTTGTCTTGTACATGCATCTCAATTATACGTGAAATTGAAGCAATTTTATAATCTGGTTACCTCCAAAAGTGAAAAAGAACAAAACATAATTTAACAATTATTTTCCAGTTGCAGCACATTTTGACAGCCAGTATCTTATTACAAACTGAACTGATTCTGCTGAGGTCCATTTCACTATTGTACTTATCTATCCAACAACCTCAAAGCCTGGCATTGACTGTGTGAGAACATCACTCTCAGCTAGCAAGGTTTAAGTTATCCTTAGACAGGTTAAAATACGTACCTTAAATAAAACTGCATAATTACATAGTGAAATATATTTCTCTTAACTTTTCTGGCATGAATTTAGCCAAAATCTGATTCCCAAACTGCCCCATACAGATGTACCTACTGAACCGTCACACTGTATGGAATAAAGTTAGCTTTTGAACCTAAACCTGAGCGTCACTCTGACCTTTTGAGCCAGTGGGCAGTCTGAATATTCCAGTTATCGAGGAACATCTTAAAACTGGTCGCCAACTGAAATGAGAACATACAAGAATTGGGAACTTTTCATTCATAATTCATTTACAAATAAATCCACATGGGTAATGGGAACAGACTGACCTCTATGTTTAATATCCTCAGGTTGGAGATGAGGTCCCATCGCGGCGCTCCGTCACTGTTGTAGCCATTAAAGCCAAAGCCAGCTGCGTTGTTGATTGCGTCAGCTGTTCGGATCACACACAGGAAATGATAGATGGTTTAGATTTTCAGGTCATTCTATATAAAACCTCAGTGTTGTGCTAATGAAGTGACATACAGTACAGAAATATCAGTCGTTACTGACACTGAAAGAGTTTTCTAGCCTGCCTGACTCTAGCACTGACATATGGTTATCCGACATATTTCACTGACAGGAAAGGAGGAGGTGATGTAATGCAACTGGACACAGAGAAATGCTGCAAATATGTAATGAATAATGAAACAGGCAGCAACACGCACCTAGAGTCCACACAAAGTAGTATTTCGGCCGGGTGGTCAGCATGGATAGATACAGGTAGACCACCTGGGCATAGAAAGGTGTGGTGGCAATGAAGTCATCATCGACATTTCGCTCCACAGGACAAACTTTACAGACGGAGAGGAAGACCAGCAGCGAAAGGAAGCAGGTGGAAAGCTTACGAATAACCTCCATCTGCGAATAATACAAGAATAAGGTTAGTTCTATAGTTAATCTATAGCTACTACAGGACCTAGACAGCAGATGATCAATCTCTTATAGGGACCATTGTATTTATTCCCATTTGTTCGACCGTGGTAGGACCTCTGGTCAACATTCACATCATTTGAGAACACCAATTAGCTTAATCTGCATGTTTTTGGACTGTTGGAGGAAACCGGAGAACCCGGAGAAAACCCACTAAGCACGGGAAGAACATGCAAACTCCATGCACTCAGACCCGATGCGGGAATAGAACCTGGGACCAGTGCTAACCACTACACTACCGTGCTGCCGTCATGAGGTTTATAAATACTGTATAAATTATATGTTCTCTAGTCTGTGTGAGCTGCCGAGATATTTATAGCATCTGCGTGTTTTAGATACTGATTAACCAATGGTTGTCTTGAATATTCAATGAAGGAGCAATAATAATAAATTGTAATAAGTTAGTATCATTCCCACACTGTCATTACTACTAAATGCATACATAAATCCAGGCCTTACATTAGGCGAAGGGTCATTTAGCCTGGTCTTGCCCTGCAGTCTGGCATTCATCTCCTGCTCTCTGTGGCGGAAGGGCTTTCCCTCGATGAAGGCGATGTAGTCGTTGTAGGAGCACGTAGGACCTGCCAGGATGCCCATGAAGTTACAGTTATAGCTGAAGTACTCAAGAAGGCTGGGCATCCGCCTAAACACACAACCAGGGGAAGAAAAACAAAAAAAGATTTCGTTTTCTGTAACTACACCACAAACACGAGCTAAGAACTGGAGGAAGGTCATATTGCCTTCAAAGTTTTAACTATCCTAATGATTAACCATTGATACTTCAGTGGCAGAAAAGCATACTTACAGGAATTAGAGGAAACTACTGATTTCATTTATAGCTCTTTCAGAAAGAAAACCTCTACTTAGAAGCTGAATATCTGAATCTGAATATCAGTCTATTCATCCACTGTCTATACTGCGCATCCTGTGTAGGGGGCTACAACACAAGCACACACACACTCACAGATCCAATCATATCATACACACACCCAATCGTACACTCTAGGCAGTTCGGACCTTCCAATGAGCTGACTGCATGTCTTTGGACTATAGGAGGAAACACCTGGAGTACCTGGAGGAAACCATGCAAGTACGAGGAGAACATGCAAAGTCCACACACACAGAAAGGAAACAAGATTCCTGTCCTCTAGAGCTGCGAGTTGGCAATGCTAGCCGCTAAGCTGCTGTGCGAAAAAACGCAAATGTCACACTACATGATTTATTCATTTAGTTGAAAATTTGATAGGCAACAGATTTTTTTGTTTTCTATCCTGGATAGATCTTCATTACCTTCATGATCAATATGTCCAATTTTCGTGACGACAGAGTTTCTCATTCACAAACATGCTTTCAGTTCAAAACAAACTAAGCAGACACCAGTTCAGCTCAGCAGTTGTTCAGGCACAAGGTCAAGATCATTTTTTCACATGAGACTGTTGACGTTCCACCACGTTACAGGAGGTCGAGAATTGTTTAAACTAAGCTGATTACACTATACCCTGGACAGATGCCACAACTCGAACTGAAAACACCAATTGGTCATAAATAAAGAAATACCAGGCTCTATTCTTCTTGGCTCTTAATTCACATACCTGATGGCCAACATCTTCTGACTCTGATTAAGCTGCTCTTCTTTCCGTGCCATTCCTGTCAACAAGAACATACATACACCCCATAAACCGTATTTTTTTGGTTAATGATAGCCAAATTCAACAAGCACACATAGATAGCATTATGTACTGTGACAACTAAGGCATCCGTAAAAAGTAATCAAGATCATTAAAAGAAGTCAGATGTGATGGCTGGTAATAAGCATGTTAATTAAAAAAAAAAAAAGTGTGTACTGCTTTCACGTTTTCTTGGACAAAGAAACATAAGAATGGTGGCATTCAGCCGAAGACGTATGGTCTCGAAGAACTCAAATGTGTCCAGCACAGAGCTCTGACCTCAGCCCTACTACATCTTCGGAATGAACTGGAACACTGACTACAGCAGTGGCCAAAAGTATAAAGAGAACATACAAGTATAAAGAGTTTTATCGTTCTCCCTGTGCACAAAACAGGTGATGTCACTAATTAATTTAAGACTATCTTATTGAATCGCTGTGCTCATTAGAATCAGCTGGTTTAGTTAATGGCGGAAACAAATATGTGGCAAGACTTCTACTTTCTGAAGCCCTGAAGCCGGGGCGTCCACAAGGGAAATGTAAACTTCTGTGGAAAATTTCTGTGCAGCTTCAGATCTTCTGGAAGCAGTGAAGCAGGCATGGATTGAGCGAGTGACACCAGAGTACTGTAGATGTCTTTTTGACTCTATGTCCAGCCGGATCCAACAGGTTTTGAAGAATAAAGGGGATCATACTAAATATTGCTTTGTTGTATAACAATTTCACTGCAAAAAACAAATTATTCTTTTTTTATTTTATTTGTTTTGTATATATAGATTTTCCCTCTAATTTAGTCGTAACCAATTCCTCCCCGTCACTAGGGGGCGCCACATTAAGGCTACTACTACCACTCAGTCGGAAGGGCCGAAGACTATCACGTGTTTCCTCCGAACCACGCGAGGCCAGCCGACCGTATCTTTTCGAACTGCTCGCTCACGTACCGTTGGGGGCGGCGTAACACACTCGGAGGCCAGCGCTATCCGCTCCTTCCGCTTGCCTGAGCTCACAGACGTCCCCGATTGGCTGTAGAGCCGTGATTAATGTGGGATCACTAAGTACCTCTCATCCCTCTCCTCTGAGAGAGCTCGGCCAATCAGCTCTCTCTAGACCTCTGGCTGCGAGAGGTTACAGCATCACCCGGGTATCGAACCAGCGATCTCCGGATGTTAGGGCGAGCACTTGGAAGCCAAAACAAATTATTCTGTTTTTCTTTGACAATATTAAAAATAAATTAATTAATTTTTAAAAAATCATTTTGTCTCAATACTTTGGGCCACTACCCTACATGCCTGTGCTTCCGTTGCCCAATATCAGTGCCTCACCTCACTAACGCTGCTGGGGCTCCCCACAGCCACACTCTATAATCTAGTCAAAATCTTTCTAAAAAAAACTAGAGGTAAAAGCAATAGGGGCTAAATCTTGACTCGGATGTTCAAAGCCCAAATGAGTACAGTTGTCCATATAGTATACCTGGAAATGATGGATAACCAAATTTAGCACAGGACCCAATGTATGATACAGTCACTCAGCAGTGGCAATATAAAGAATTCAGTACTAATCAAAGCTTAAAAACGTAAACGGTAATCCCATGTTAATGATACATTGGTACATGTTAATGATGCTTTATTGTATCATTAATTTTGTAAAATCCAATGCCTGGTCTTGTGGACAACTCTTTTGAAGTTCATATGTGATGAGATTAGAGTGCAGTGAAACAGGCAGTACGAATAGGCTCTATGTTAAACATCCAGCACAGAGCCTGACGAATGAACCTAATTAAGAAAGCAGGCAGTAAGCTGTAAATTCACCCGCTTCTAGTTTACGGTGTAGCATCAAGTGAAGAGTGTAGATGACCCAGAGAAAGTGGTTCGAACAAAATCCTGTGTTATTGCTACCATTATGTTCTTTATAAGATTAGCCTCCTTAATCAGCTCACATTGTAGCTAAAGTGTGGCTCAAGATAAAAGACAGGGAGGAGCCAAAAATGAGAAGTTCCTGGTTATAATTGCTCAAGTCGAAGCCCTTTGAAAAAGATGACTGTTTTGGAATTGTTTGTGCTCACATTAATTATTTTCATAAGTGAATTCATAAACGCGTGACAGCTTAGGGAAACCATTCACAAAATATCTAACATCTCTGAAAGCAGATGCCATGGCAAGATTAGAAAGCAACCTAAATACAGGTCTTAAAATATGTTTATGGTTTCTGAAAGTAAAGATGTAAAGTATCACATTTGCAAAAAAAAAAAAAAAAAAAAAGGAAAACTTGACGATCTGTCAAAAAGTACACAAGGCTAATATCATTTCAGAACCAGGCTTGTTGGAACTGAAATAAAATGTAAATAAAAAATATATAATAAATAATATAAAAATACTAACATTTCTTTACAAAACCATACTAAAACAAAGAAACAAAAAAAACATTAGGGCCCACCTATACAATATACAATATTATCAAGATACCTACACTAGATGTTGGTCCAATTTGTATTGCAATCTTGTAGTATCATGATTTTATAAAAATTCAATATTACAACTTTTAAAACACTTTGATTTTGTTTCAAATTTAAAACCTTGAACAATGCATAAAAAATGATGTCATACCCCTAAACCATTATACCTTGAAACTTAATTTAAATGAAAGCTTTATTTATTTGAACTGCTGAAACTTATTCTGCTAAAACTTGTGGCCAGTTTTCTTTACTGGCTGCTAGCAAAAGGATTTTGTCTTGTCTAACACATAATGGTGTTGAGCAACATGGTCCCGTGTTACTACAGTACCATACTACCACAGGACTTACTGTAGCTTCAGCATGACACTTTAATATATGTGTCAGCCACCGTAATAGTTAATTCTACTCTGAATCGATTCCCCCTCGAGCTCTACTAATCATACACAGTTCAACTAAGTGGTGGTTTCCTTTCCAACAGGGATCTAGTGCAATGGTGCTCTTAGGCCCTGATCCGTTTGTCCTAGTACAAGTATATTTCATGGCCATAAAGCACCATTTTAAGTCACTCTGGATAAAGGCGTCTGCCAAATGCTGAGAATTCTAAACAATTTTAACTCAAATCCCACTCTTATTTTTAGAGAGCTCAAAAATTACAAACTGTTTTGTTATTTCTTTCTTTAAGTTGCACACCACAGCTAATCTACCAGACGCAGGGAGGAATGTGATGGATGGAAGTCACTGTAAATTATTAATATAAGTCAGATAAAGATGTATAGTATGGGACGCAGGTCATTGCTCATTCTGTGCAGAAGAGAAGAGGACAGAAGGTCCTGCTGCGGTAATTTCAGCCCTCCTCCATCATTCATCTCCCTGTGCTTTAATTAGCTTTTGGCAGAAGATGCTGGGTGAACACCTGCATTTTTTTTTTTTTTTTTAAATAAAGCACAGCACCTACATTTTTTTTTTGCTGTGTGTGCTAAAGCGAAAATGCATGCAAGTAAGGAGAACGAATGAAACTACTGTATATAGGCAATGCATTCAGAGTAATAAAAGAAATGGGAACAAAATTAACGGGATGTTAGAATTTAATCACATGGTATGAATGTATAGATGGAAACTTGTATAAATCTCACCATCATGAATCTCAAAGGCCATACTGGTGATTTTCTGTGTGATGACCATCATCGGACTGTGACCATACCAAGAAGAAAAGAAAGCATGGTGAAAAATTTATACACATTAATACACATAAGACATGTGATTATGGAACATATTTAAAAGGGAAAGAAAAGTTTAAATAATCAATTATATACTGTACAGTATTATCACACACAAAAGCCTTACCCTGTGAAGTCAGCTGAGTACATGCCATAGTCGAAGACATACACTCGTGTGATCTGACAGAAGCTAAGATACGCCAAGGCAAACACCAAACAGTATCTAAAACAAAACAGTGACATTAATGTACATTTTATTAAAGCTGTGGCTCATCACAGGAACCAAGCCTGGAACCAACAACTGTAAATATAAACTATATTTAACAGTGAATACTCTCGAACATGAGGCAACCCAACATTAATGGCATCTCAGTTGTATGTCCTCACATACCAGTTTGAGAACATACTGTACAGCTGAGATGCCATTAAATCCCCAGCTGGTGTAACCCTTTGCAGAAAATTAGTACTGACTTGTTAAGTTTCCATGTTAGAAGTGAACCTGAAGTAAAAGTTTGTTTCACACACTGTGTGCTATGGCATGTTAGCCATAAAGCTTGGCCAAGTATGTTTTTGCCAAAATTCTAAACCAGTCACACATTATTCTATAGAGATCACAAATAAAGAGTAGATATTAAGATAAATGGAGACAAATATGGCATATTCCAATTCTGCAAGAAAACTGCAAATCTGGCAACCACAAACTTTTATACGACTTTTTGGAGATGAAAAAAAGTCTCTTTTTCTGGGGCCCCCACACGAGATTTTGCTCCATAGCTCATACACACTTGCATGTATGCACACGAAACGCTACACATTTAGGGCTCATTGAGCCGAACAACTTTCGCATTGCATGTCATGCTCTTAAGTCAACAGGAGGCCGGTTATTTTGGGTCGTTCACAAAAATGCACCCGATGGATTTTGATATACTCCTCCTAGGGAATTTATACGATCGCCATCAAACTGGGCCGATGTGATCTAAAGACATTGAGGATGCAAAATTGTAGAGGGATTTTTGATATCACAAAAAGCCGTGACGATGCCTTAAACTTAAGCTGAAAAATGGTTAATGATTTTCTGTGTGGCGTTATATTGAGTGACATTATATTCAGTGACATCACATTGAGTATCATAGTGTTATGCTTATTTTCCAGCATCTGTGGCCTATTCTACACACGTACACATCACATATGTTAACACACATGTATGCACACACGCGTACAAACACATTATAAATGTTAACACGCTCAAATAGACACACACATGCATGCATATATATATATATATATATATATATATATATCACACACACACACACACACTCACATCTCTCTCTAACACCTAAACTGACATCAGCCCTATATAGTGTGTGACGTGTGCAAGTTGTGCAGTGCCCCGGGCAGCAATGGCTTCTTGTAGGACTTAACACACTCAAATAAGTCACAGGTTGTGCGGTCCCCACGGGGTGGCGATGGCACAGGGTGCTTGGGCCCGTCATCGTTGCTTGCAACTATATTTATTATTATAATTATTAGGGCCCAAGCACTATGACATCGGCATGATGACATCATAGCTATATCATCATTGCTATGAAAGTGCTTATGTCATATACAGTAGGTCTGATGTCTGAAAGTGCTGATATCATTGTGTGTGAAGGGCCCTCTTGTTCTTTTAAGGGTTATTAGGGCCCAAGCACTATGATGTCAGCCCTATGTTATCATAGTGTGTGAGGGCCCTCTTGTTCTTCTAAGGATTTTTATTTTTCCACCATCCGGGACTTTTTGTGGGTCTTAACATGCTCAAAAACTCATGACAGTTGGCAGACAGGTTGGGGCATTTTGGAGGTCTAAACATTCCCTTTTCTAAAATTGACATAATGGTATTGAGCTATCCCATTAAATGCATGTTCCCCCATGAGCTTATACTGCAGCCACAGGCCACGAACTCCTCTTTATGCCAGAGTATTCTAGAGGCAAATGTGAAGCCATCTGTCCGCCAGCTAAAGCTTGGTCAAAATTGGGTTATGCAACAGAACACTGACACGAAGCACACCAGCACATCTATATCAGAATGGCTGAAAAAGAAAAGAATCAAGGTTTTTGAATGGCCCAGTCAAAGTCAACCCAATTGAAATTCTGCGGCTATTCTTACGATAGCTGCACATAACCTTACGATAGCTGCCCAAAAACCTCAATAAACTGAAGCAATGTTGTAAAGAAAAATGGGCCAAACTTCCTCCACAACAATGCGAGAAACCAAAACTGAAGTCATACAGGAAATGATTACTTCAAGTTACTGCTGCTAAAGGTGGATCTACAAGCTATTGCATCATGGGGGGTACTTACTATTGGCAACATGTTTTCTTTGGGGTTTTTATTTTTTGGCTTCAGTTTTGTTTAATAAATAAACAATGGCACTGTAAAAAAAAAAGTTCTATGTTGTTCTGAGGCTGTATTTGCCTATAGATCCACTATGATCAGATGATTTTAATTATGCTTGACTCAAAACGACAGAATTAAAAGACCTAAAGATTAACTTTTGAACACGGCTGTATAATTATTATGGATACATATGGAAATCATACTCGTGCTACAGAGTGAACTGACTATTCCTATAAAAAACATTGCTGGATTACTATACTGAGATAAAGCACTAAAAGTCTCATATAATATTAATACACAGGACATCAAATTTTGCAATAGTGCCTTGACATGACAGTGGTTGGCAATAATCTGCAATGTTGTCTGCCTCTACATGTATTGCTCCACTTTACCAAGCAGTTTAATAACATTACGGTAAAAAAAAAAAAAAAAAAAAAAAAGAATTTAATC
>JAQQZS010000020.1:9653352-9664591 GCA_030068045.1 Platyallabes tihoni | reverse complement strand
GTTTCTTCGGGACAGGAACAATGATGGACTCTTTGAAGCATGTGGGGATCACCGACTGAGATAAAGAGATGTTGAATTTCTAACTGGAACAGTTTACTTACTACAAGAAATGTAGGAGTTGACTCGAGATGACATGCAGGGTATAGATGTTAAAAAAAAAAAAAGAGTTTAAAAAATGAAAAGTAATGTTAGCATATAAATTAAAGTTAGCCACCTCAGGATTTTAGATATGTTAAGCTGAGCTAGCTAGCTTTTGGTAACTGAAGTGAGTAGGTGTGTTCCACCTAACAGCCAGGTTTGTTCGTTATGACCGTTTATGGATTTTTCGGGGTTTAGGCGTCACCTCCTGCCAAGACCACCAAAGCTCCCACAGTTCATGGCTCACAGCTTAAACGTTTTTTGCCCACACTGTTATGGCCCGATGTAAAAAGTTCAGCTGAATGCAACACTAGACACAGGATGGGGAAGTCATGATAGAAGTCGAGGAAATAAAAAGCTGAATGTGAGACAAATAAACAAGTAGTCTGCAGTAGTTCAAGTAGACTGTTTTTCATATCTTGGCATAGTTGGCATTCCCTAATAGCAGAAAGTGCTTACAATATAAACTTTTTCAAGGAACCCAATAAATGAAACCTAGTTTAAAGACAACAAACACTGAATCATGATTGATCTTTAGTGGCTTCTGTCCTGATTCCTACACATGTCCCATACGGTATATCTCTGTCCTCCCTCGGGTATTTAACAAAGGACACACAAGGTCGATTGCTTTCTTCTAGAGACATCTACAAGCAAGGATCCACATCCTCCAACAACCACAAATTTAGTCTTTATAATTAACTGAGTAAGCCTCCAATTAAATGTGTTGCAAACCAACTGGGTGCAGACCTGCACAGCAATAATCAAGGCCATATGTATGCTAATAAATTATGGACAATGATCAGCTTATTAGCATGTTCACCCAGTGGCCTGGCCTGAGGCAGAAACCATATGTGCAACCATATGCCCTTGTTGTGCAACTGGTCAATAAGGTTATCTCTCTTAGAAAATGAACATGCTAGAAAGTGAATATTGACTGTAAAATCTGCGATTCTGTTGGATACGGATGAGAGATCCTAAGTTTATTCACCGTACTTGAGTCAATAGAACAAAGTAATTGACTCTTGTATATACATATGATGTCACACGAGCTTCAGAGAATTAAAATAATAAACAGTCAAAAGTCTGGACACACCTTTTTTTCCCCCCCTACACTGTAAAACAATCCTGAAGGCATCCAAAATATGCAATAATCTCCTTTGAACTGTTCAAGCTGTTCATTGGTGATTTCTAAGGGCTGGTAACTCTAATGAACTTCTCTACTGATCTTGCTTTCCTGGGAAGGTCTTCATGAGAGCCAGTTTCATCATGTAGAAATGCACTTGACAATACTGTTCTTCTTGTTCAAGAACTATTCCAGAAAAACTGACCTTCGTGACTTAACATAAAAAAAATTGACTTGTGAGGAGGTTGTTGTTACTTACTTTCCTAATGCCATACAGTACGTGTTATTGCATAGATTAATAAAAAATCATTATTGTTCCTGAATGTAGAAAATAAATCCAAACTTGTGTCCAAACTTGGAAATGTAATTTGCATCTGCTATTAAACTGGCACAATTCTCACGAAAAATGGCTAAACATGTAAAAATTATGTTTTATACTTAATAGTACTTATTTTAAAAGCAGTTCTTAAAAATTTGATTCATGCAAGCACAAGCACAACTAATAAAGTGAAACAACTTCAGTTTATTTGTTCAATTTTGTTAATGTGTTAATGCTGTTAAAATTATACTGTTTGCTTCACTTTTGTTATTTCACTTAACAGTCACGGTTTCTGCGGCATGGCGGAACCTGTACAGAAATACTAGCCGAGTTTACTCAAATAAATGCAGCAACCTTCTGTTTAAGCCATAAATAATGCACAATTCTCCATTTATGCGTTATACCCTCTTTAGAAATTTTAAAAACTGCCTTCTCACCACTCACTGCAAATGTTATTCTAGCCAATAACCTACGGTTAAAGTGAACATATCCCCATTATACGTACCTTAATGTCATTTACTTAGAATTTGAGCTCTACATTATACTTACTCCATATCTCATCGCTATACACACATACTGTACGCCTTCACTATACACAGCACGTAGCCTGATATTCTTTGCCTGTCTCCACTAAGACTACACTACAGGCAACTTGAACAGACAAAGCACAACAATCTCGTTGTCAGAAGCAGCCTCGAAAAAAACATAAAATGGTTTAACTGCGTAGGATTTTTCTGTGTGTATGTCTCCTGATCATGTTTTTCAGACGGACGGCATTATATACTCATTGGAATACATTATAAAGGTGACACTCTAAATGAAATGTATGCCAGAAATCTCAAAAAGAGATAGCTAAAAGTAACTGGCATCAGTTGTGAAGGTTTAAAGGGGTATAATTCCCTCCGCCCACACAGCAAATTTTAGTCACGGCTTGCAGAAGAGCTTTCAATAGACAGCCTGGTGGTTTTCACCAGTAAACATGGCCAAGAGCCACCCACTTTCACAGGAAAGTGTGGATGAATGACATCGGAAATGGCCAGGCACATTCGCTCACCACTAAACATTTAAACTAAATACTCCAATAATGACATTTTTAAAAAGTCATTGTGGGGTTGTAAACAACATTCACAGTTTTCCTACCTAGAAAGTAGAGTACTGATGCATGTATAACCAATCGAAAGTACAGAACCCTGTGTCCATCCAAGTGTACAAAAGTAATCAAATGCTCCGGAAGCTGTAAGCTAAAACCATTTTGGCGGAAACAGAGACGAGAGACCCAGCAAAGCTGACCCAGACACCAACAAGTGTCAAAAAGCAAAAAAGGCATCTCAGGGCAGTTTCTCATACAGGAGCATATCTGTAATAAGAGTACTACAGTACATATCTACAAGATTGATAAAGAGCCAGAGATGAGTGTAAAACGAAGACCTGCTGATCACATTTCATTTTACCTGGTTACTTCAGCACGGCTATTCTGCAAGACGAGCAGATTTAGTGCCACCACCACTGGATGATTTCTGGCATCATTACAAATACATGAAGCCAGCTTTCAAGAGGAATTTACGTTTGTCCTGTCACCCGAGTTATTCAAATAAACTCATGTACATGTACAATTCTATGCTTTACATTGTAAAGAAGACTGCGGTCGATTATCGTGCATGACTGGTCATGGCTGAACGGTAAATAATAAAAAAAGGATAATAACTTGACACCAGTTGTTAGTCACATGTCCATTTGAGGACGTTCACAGAGTAGGTGTTCCACAAACTGAAATAAAAATTAAAACAATACAAAACAAATAAATAAATAAGGCATGGCATGCTGTCTGTTTAAATCTCCAGAATTCCTGACAGTGCCCTCGGGTTACTCTCTACTGATTGTCCTATCTACTTCCCCTACTTTATGGGTTTCCTTGGATTCATTCACCTCCCTGTACAACCTTGTGCACAGTGTTCCCATAAAAAAAAATAAAAATTTTAAGTATGTCCAGGATAAATACTTCCTGATGGAGAATGAATAAAGAATCTTCATCAGCCCTGTGGCCCATGTATTGTGGAGTAGCTGTCCAGTGTGGCTAGGGGCCAGTTTAACATGATCTCATGGCTACCTCACTCTTTGAAAATGTAGATTAAAAATCACTTCCAGTTATTGAAGACTGTTATTTTATTCATTTGATTTTATCAAAGGCGGCGTAGTGGTTAGCCTGCCTCGAGTCTGTGTGCATGGAGTTTGCATGTTCTCATCATGCTTGGTGGGTTTCCTCTGGTAACTCCGGTTTTCTCCCACAATCCAAAGTTGGTGTTTGCAAATGGATAGTGTGTGTGCCCGGCGATAGATTGGCACCATATCCAGGGTGTACCCCGTGCCCTAAGTCTCCTGGGATAGACAGAGACCCTGTATACAGGATAAGCAGTATAGAAGATGAATGAATGAATGATTTTATCTAGTTTTTTACTCCAGTGGTTCATATCCCTTTTTTTGTCCAGCTCTAAGTCTCCAAATATTTTCAGAAGCCCCTCACGCTTTTCTTGTCTTAAATCATACTACAGTTTCTTTGTGCCGATGCACAGACTGTTTTGAAAATCCTTTTGCTTGTGTTTATTTTCACATCACTATTACTACTAGTAGCATGTTTATACAAGACAGCTATCAAATGTACAATTTTTCAGGCCACTAGGTTGTAATGACAATGGCATCAATGATGAAAATGTAATACTAATATTTTATGGAAAATTCATGTTAGTTGTCCAAACTTATCCCAAAATATGTTCAGGTTATGATTACAGTCATGGCCCTGGCTACTTAAGGGTCAACTTAATGATTGCAGAAAGGATTATGTTTTGGATTATTGTAAAGTTTTAAGGCTAGGGCTAATACTTACAGGTTATAAATTAACATTATGGTTAGGGTTATGTGTTGGGTTTAACCTTAATAAATCAATACCAGCAATACAGCATTGGTCAATGGTCATTAAAAACAATAATTTAAAAAAAACAGCTGCTCCTATGGAAGTGTTGCCAGTATGTCTCGATAGGGGAAGCTTCAGACAACTGACTGTGCATTTGGGTTTTTGGAAATGTTAGGTATAGGTTAGGTATTCCAGGAATATGGAAATGATGTCACAAAAATGTTGAATTCACTAAATGCTTGTATTATAATTCATTTTGGTCATAAAAACGTCCAAAAACAAAATCTTGTCCTCAATCATTCTTGTTAAGTTGGTTAAAATTAAATAAAATTAAATTCAGCATATTGCCTAGGTTGTGCAAAAAAAACAAAAAAAGATGTCACTCCATATTGCACAATCCCGATGCATAAGCACATATATTTATTAAAACATATTAATGCAAAACATTTTCTGGGTTTTAAGGGTTAAGATTCCTGGAGGAAGGTTAAACCTAGACTTAAGGTTAGGGTTAGTTGTTAGGATTAAGATTAAGATTACATAAATAAGGTTAGGCCTAAGGCTTTGACTGTTTATGGTTAACTGATTGGATTAATATTAAGATTCCAGGAGTAAGGTTAGGCCTTAGCCTTGAGATTAGGGTTAGGTGTTAGAAATAAGGTTAAGATTCCAGGAGTAGGGTTAGGCCTAAGCTTTATGTTCAGCGTCAGACATTAGAAATAATGTTAAGATTCCACGGGTAGGGTTAAGCTTACTGTAAGTCTTAAGGTTAGGGTTCTTTGTTAGGTTTGGAACTTTTAACACCCCCTTGATGATCAGAAGGCACATCATGGAATTTAAAGGACTACGTCATGTTACAGTGAATATTAGGGAATAGACAGTAAGAGTGAAATCCTGATTGTTATTTAACATCTGCAGTATCCTCTGATGGTCAGAGCCAAGCATCACTCCGGGGGAACTTCAGGGCCTGAAATGATGATGATGATGATGCGATGATCAAATGCAACAAGGCTGACATTTTGAGGAAATCAGCCTGGCACTAAATCTGCATTGTAAAGCCTGCAGGAGCCTCGACAGTTAAACATGGCATGACTTGGGTACGATTCTTATTTTCCGTGCCCACTGTCTCTCTGTCTGTCTCTCTGTCCACTGCACCATGCAGATTGGACACATTGGACATGTCTGTTTTTTTTAAGCTCATCAACGCGCATAACACAAACACGTAAACAATACCAAATCCAACACCGCGCTGTCCTGATTGCAAAGGGATCTCTGGTGTGGGATCATGACCGTCCCAGCGGAGGAGGTTTTCATCTCCCATCAAACATCAGCGCGGAATAAAAACACGTACCTGGTCTAACGGCAGGTTGATGATCTCGCTGATCGGCTGCAGCAGGTTGGATCCAGTGCACGCTGATATGGTGTCGGTGGCCATGATTCAGAGCAGATTCAGCTTGCTATGCTTCGGCTATGGACGGCAACAGCGCACACACAAACCCACTCCGTGTCGGAATCACTCTTCCTCCTCCTCCTCCTGCTGCTGCTCCTCCTCCTCCATCACCGTCGGTTGCTGCTGGTGTTCAGGGTCACAAATGCCACCTAGTGTCCACAAAGCGCACTGCAACATTGTAGTACAATACTTTGTTCGAATGTATCCCGGATGTAAACACGGAAGTCCGCCATCTTGTAGGTCGGACGGTTTAAGAATGAGAATTATTGCGATATTTTCTGCTGTTTTCAGTATGCTAAACACATCACAAGTCAAACAGATACACGAGTGGTATCATCATATTATTGTTGTCATGATAAATCAAAGTGAAATTACAGAATATCTTACGGTTAGTTAGGGAATAAATAGTGAAACTGACTAGTTTCTAGTTTTATTTCTAAGCTTCAAAATACCAAGCCGTAGCTAATAATTCTTTATTCTGCACTTCTAGAGTAAACACTTGTACATGCTAATCTGCTAGTTGTGTAAAGATTGTGTGCGCATGCAGTTATTAGTCTTTTAAAACAGGCTAATAATGTACTTTACCTCAAATAATTACAATAAATATATAATCATTAAAAAATTGTGCTTGTTTATGATTAAAATGTTTATTTATTGAAAATCATTAGTACAACATAAATGAGTGGCACGCCGTCGTAGGGGTTAGCACTGTGGCCTCGTTACCACCAGGGTCGAGGGTTTGATTCCCGCCTCACCTCTGTGTGTGGAGTTTGTATGTTCTCCCGGTGCTTTAAAAAAAAAAAACTGGTCTTTATATCTGCAAATGTTGCTGAACGTTTCCAAAGACCATACTCAGTGATGTGACTAAAAATATAATATATATATATATATATCATAATATTTAAGGAAGAAGCATAGTTGAAAAGAAAGAGACACATTCAAACAATTGCAGATTCTGCAAAGAAGAGATGAAAAGTGGCACTGGACACTTTAGCATCAAACCAGAGTTCACATCGAACAGCTCTTTAAATAACTGATTCTTATGCACTTTGCATAAATGAATCAGGTTTCAATTAATTGCTACAAATCATGCACATTAAAAAAGATTGTTATATATCTGCATTATATTTATTTCATACATTTACAATCCCAAAAAGCATTGTGTGTGTCTTGTTTTATGTAGGGTCAAACATTTTATAAGATAAGCTGAATACATATTTGATATTGTATACCTCAAATGTCACAAACACAAGCAAGCATAAATAACCATAAAAACATCCATTTGAATAAAAATTAACACGTGTTAATTGTACACGTCCAGGGACTCATATGTTGCTGCAGGGTGTAAGTATGCACACCATGCCCTAAATATTTCACAAGATCTGGATATGTTATAGCAGGCAGAAGATCCTCTATATTCCAGCCTCAAGCAGTCAAAAGATCCTGCAGAAATGGATTTTATTGATCCTTCTTTATGATAACGTTTGCACATTTCTCTCCCAAAAAGTCTGAATCCATGGTGCAAATATAATCAACTTTCTTTGTTTCTTAACTCAACTTATTTGCCATATCTTATCTGAAGCAATCTAAATACAAGGCAAACATATTGTTGTTGTTTTCATTTCTTTGTTTAATTTGGTAACCTAAAATATGGCGAAAGCATCCTTGTGACATCACACGTAAACTATCAATTATTTAATCAACCAATCATAGGGCAGCATGGCAGTGCATAAAATCACACCAATGTGTACCAGGTCCTGCAGATAATGTTCACATCAACATTGATCAGAAAATGTGCCAGACTGGTTTGAATAAGTGTGAATCTCATTGAATTTTTATGCTTTTTATATTAGCAGTCTTTAGAGTTTATACAGAATAGTCTAATAAAAAAAAAATCCAGCAAGTAGCAGTTCTGCATGTGGAAAAAAACATCACTTTGATAAGAGACTTTGAAAGGAATCGGCCAGACTGGTTTGGGTGACAAAAAGGCTATAGTAACTCAGATAACCACTCTGTTTAATTTTTATGATCAGAAAAGGAAATTAAACAGCACAATTTGTGAAACATTGGGTTTCAATTCTGTCAGCCAAGAACAGGAAACTAAGGCTGCAGTGGGCAAGAGCTCAGCAAAACTGGACAGATGAAGACTGTAAGACTGGAAGTGTCTGGTCTGATGGAGACGGCACAGTGGGTTAGCCAGCCAGGTTTGATTTCCACTACAATGTGTTTGCATGTGCTCCCCGTGTTTGGTGGGTTTCCTCTGAGTACTCTGGTTTCCTCCCACAGTCCAAAGACATGCAGATTTGGCTAATTGGCATTCCCAAATTGCCCATAGTGTGTGTGTGTGTGTGTGTGTGTGTGTGTGTGTGTGTGTGTGTGTGTCCGTCCTGCAATGGATTGGCACCCCGTCCCTAAGTTTCCTGGGATAGGCTCCAGGCTCCCCCACAACCCTGTATACAGGATTAAGCGGTATAGATGATGGTATAGTGGTCTGATGGATCTTGGTTACTGCTGAGGCACATAAATTATCAGGATTTGACTGTAACAGCATGAATTCATGAAGCTAATCTGCCTTGTGCAAACAGTCCATGCTGGTATCATGTAGGTGGTGTCAGAATGGTTTCTTGGCATGTTTATGTCCATTAGCACCAACTGAAACATTGCTTGAATGCCGATTTTTACCTTCATGTACATTTTAATGGCCACTTCCAGCATGATAATGCACCATGTCACAAAGCAAAAGTGGTTTCATGAACACAGGTTCAATGAGGTTGAATGTTCTTCAGCTGTCTTTCCAGCAACAAGAGCTGAATCCATTAGCAGAACTTTGGGATGTTGTGGAATGGGAGATCCACAGCATGTTGAAATATCTGCAGGTGTTGCATGATGCAATCATGTTAACATGGACCAAAATCTCAAATGTGTTCACATATGTGTTCTTTACCCAATCTGGGGTCACGCAGTGTACTGTATAAGATGCATGTGAATGCTGTAGCAGGTGGTTTCAAAACCTTTCCATAATAATAAAACCGCAGTGACCGTAATGAACCTTTGGGATGAATTGGAACACTGACTGGAAAACAAAAGCATTGAGTGTGTGGCTGTTTTTTTGTTTGTTTATTTACAGACCATCCACACACACACTTTTAAAAAATTTATGTAAACACCATTCTGTGTAAACTATAGTGTGCCTCAGTTAAAGTCACAAAGATCACATGTGCTTTCCATTCTGATTTTTGATGTAAACATCCTGAGATACAAATACAGTGTTTAAGGCTTTCGACTGCGGTTTAGAAGGTCACAGGTTCAAACCCCACCACCAAGTTGCCCCTGCTGGGCCCTTGAACAAGACCTCTATTAACTCTCAAATACTCAATGTAAGTCGTTCTAGATAAGGGTGTCTGCTAAATACTGTAATATAAAAATCATAAATGTAAATACATTGCTGCACTGTTGCCACCTGATTGGCTGATTATACAACTGCATGAATAAAATGGACAGTGAATGAAGGCTAGCTGCCTTGATGTCACGCCCTTCAGCTATTAGCAGCATTGTTGCTTTGGCGTTCGCTCCACAGAGTGGCAGCATTTCCCTGGTAGAACAGAGACGAGCACGCAGAAGAAGACCTAAATCGCCATTTGAGCTTCTCATTGGGCAAGCATGAGTCACGTGCCTGGACAAACCCTTCCGCTCGTATCGAAGTGCGCGTTCCTCGAACCCAGCGTGTGTAAACAAACAAGGCCGTTGCCTGATGTAGACAGAAAAAGCTGCGTTCGGTTTCCGACGTTAACATGGTGAAGTGTGTGGTGCGGGGATGCCAAAACCAAAGCGAGCTGAAACCGGGGGAAATGCGCAACAAGCCCCGGAAGCGCTTCTTTAGCTTCCCCGCGGATCAGGGCCGCGTTAGAGTGTGGCTGGCGGCGTTGCGGGAGTCGGGGCGCTTCTCCGCCGAGCACAAGATCTGCGAGGATCACTTTCTGCCCGAACACATTACCACGAGCGGCATTAGCCCCGAGGCCGTCCCCATCATGCCGCCTCTGGAGGGAGACATCCCGGGCTCGGACGACTGGACCTCACCGGTGGAGCCCGGCGAAGTCCCGGTTCAAGTAGTGGTTAGAATTTTAGCTTTAATTACTTTGCTCTGTAGTGTAAGGGCATAAAAACAGTGTTCTCCATAAGTGCATGTGCAGCATTGCTACCATATCTATATAAGTAAAAGAAAGGTTTTGTCTGTACATTGGTTAGAATTCACTATTTCAGTGATATCTTTACGGTTACATTGGAGGACCAGAAACCAGTTTCAGAAAACAATCTGTTTGGCCAGATTTTGTCACAGCATCACACACAACCGCCTGGACAGAATTAAATCTAACGTTTGCATTGCAGGATATCTGCCTGAAGTTTAACCTGCAGCATAAATAAAACCAAAATATTGAGTAAAGTCGATGTTATAACCAGTTATCTGCCAGATTTAATAATCTACTTTAAAATAGGTTTCTAATAAGCTTCTTGCTCAATTTAAACAAGCAGCACTAATAGATATTAATTAGAAAATCTAAACTGAATATTTTTACTGGGGTTAGTTAATATTTTCACAGTTGAACTTCAACACACTGGAGTTGTTTTAAGATGCAACTAAATAATCATTCTGTCAAACTTTTCTCAATTTTTTTCCCCGCGTCTCTGATTTACTCTCTGATTACCGAACAGCTGATGACAAAAGAAGTACAACAACAACAGATGGAAAACAAAAAGGCGTATTTTCTGTGTCCTCTCTTTCCCGTTCGATTGTAATAAGATGAATATCTAAATTTTGTACAATTTCATAATATTAAACCACCAATCCAGTGGAAACCAATATCATATAATGTCACACCAAACAAAATTTTGTGAAATTATAGATTTAAAAAAGTTTCATCTTTTTCAAAAAAGGGTCATCTTTGTTGCAGGTTGACATGTACGTGGGCTTCAACGTGAATTAATAATATCACCTGATTATTACAGCTGATGAGATTATTTTTAGCTTTAACCTTTTATCTATTTCTACTCTTTTCACGATCGATATCTGCTTCAGTACAGCCCCACTGCTAGTTGACAGAGTAGCATCGGCCCGCATTTTCATGCTTTCAGTGTGGTCGTTTGGGTGATGTGTTCATATAACGGAATTCGTACTACCTTTTTTGTCGACAATTTCAACATCTTTGGATAATAACTCGAGGTTAGATTGACTTTCGTCGCTGCTTCCACTCATTTTTTTTGTCGTCCTGGTGTCAAGTTTGCTGCGCAAAGTGCGGTAGGAAATTA
>JAQQZS010000020.1:9617374-9633358 GCA_030068045.1 Platyallabes tihoni | reverse complement strand
TGTGATTGGTTGATTAGATAATTGCATTAATGAGAAATTGAACAGGTGTTCCTAATAATCCTTTAGGTGAGTGTATATATACTCTTTCCTATGTTGTTTTCTTTTTCCACAATTTATCCATGTTTTTGTGTCTATGTTCCTTGAGCATGAATTACCCTTTCAGCATTTGTCAAATTTTCATGACAAGTCTAAACATATCCAGGTATTTTGCGATAACTCTTTTCATCACGCCATTAACCCTTTACTTGTCCTGTCTATCACTTGGGAATTTAAGCTTGTTATAACCTTTATGCCCAAAATAAAGTATTAAACATGTGCTGTTCTGTGTGCATTAGCAATGATGGTTATTACTAGGGCTGTAGTCATAACCACCACTGTCAAATACAACACCAGGAATAGCCAAAATCAAGTCAAGTCAGGCTTGAGTCCAAATAAAAGCAAAACTAATTTAAGCCTGAAGCCAAAAACCATAAAATAATTTTTTAGACGTCAAGCCATTACTTGAACTAGTTTACTTAATCTGTTCATTGCGCCAATGATAAGTTTGCATTTTCTAAAAGACGCACATAATCCTCCCTCAATCTTTGTTGAAATGAAAAATAAATATTTTTGTATTCTCAGTTGAAACTTGAGACCATATTTAGGAAAACCAATGCCCAAGATCAGGACAAGCCTCTCACTACAAATGTCAAGAAGTCCATGACGAGTGCAAAAATGTCTCAAGACCAGCCTCGAGTCTTACAGCAATAGATATTGGCACACAATCAAATAACTGAAACAGTTTAAAAAATGAAAATACCTGTCTTTAGGACAGGTATTTTTAATAGGAAAACTCCTAGAAAAATTAATTACAAAGTAATTGTGTTTTATAGGAGAACTGCAAAACAGACATACTGTATATTGTTCATCTGTCATGAAATGATGAACCTCACCTCTTTTTGTTCTGATTGTAAGGATGACTTTAGAATATCTCGAAGCTGGATCAGCTGTTTCTTTTCTCCTTCTTGTACAAGTTTAACCTTATTTATGGAAAGAATGACTCAGATAAAAAAACACTGTATAATGTAAAACAAAGATGTTACGATGTGACATCATAATCAGGAAAATCCCAAACTTACTCCTGCTAAGTCTGTGGAGAGTTTTTCCATGGTTGGCTTAAGATTCTCCACAACTTTTAACCCATCCTGAAAAAAACTGGACAGAGCGAGCATTTAAAAATTATGTCTCATTTCAACCATATAGCATTCAGACTATTTATTTTTGTGTTTGTTGCCTTTTATTTTTGTGAAAATGCGAAACAAAAAACTTACTTGCACTGGGCATGAAAATATTTGATGAGGTTCTGCACTAAGTCGACTCCTTTCCTGATTTTGATTTCATTCACTTTGACGAGATACTAAAATAAAGAACAGCTGTCAGTATCATGATCAAGGCATGTCACAGCCTATCTGAAAGATGAACCACATCCCTTACCTCACACATCTGAAGCTGAAAGGCTCGTCTCTCTTTTTCCATCTCCTCTGCAATCTCTCCCCCGCTGATCTCTGTCCTGATCATCCCGTGCTGCTTGGCATGCTCCCGCTTCTCTTTCTCAATCTTATTACTAGAAAAAGTCGGAGAGGGAAAAAGTACGCCATCATGTATCAAAAAAATAAATAAATAATCTGAAGACAAGCTGCATATTTTCTAATTACCTTAATGTACATGTTTCCCAAGTGTTGTCCTCTATATTTATTTTTCCCATTTGTTAACCAGTTTGCATCCAGATTGGGCTCTATATGTGTTCTCATAGCATTATGTGTATGTGTTTTCCCCAAGGTCCAAAGACATGTGGTGTCAGGTGTTTGGCATTTCCAAATTGGCTAAAGGGTGAATGTATGTATGCTTTTGTCCTGTGATAGGTTGGCAGCCCTTCCAGGAAACTCTAGGCACCTACACAAGACAAGCGGTATAAACAGTGGATGGACGAAAGTCCCCTTAATACTCATTACAGTACCGGCTTTTAATACAGCAGCAGGAAAACTAAACAATAAATATGTGATACTGTACATGCCTAAATGCATTAGGCATTTTCAGTATTTGCTGTACTTATTCAATCTGATTGGATATGGGCAGGGAGCAAGATAGCAGAGAAGATGGATCAACGGCATCAACACACTTATGTGACTAAGGGCTACTAATAATCTATGGCGATCTGCTTTTGCTTTTTGTCTCAATTCACATGGAAGGTGAACGTACAGACCACACTTTGAAGTTGAACATAAAGACCACATGACTAGTGGTGTTTGTTTAAGGCACAGCTGCATGGCAAGATAAGCACTTCCATAAGTCCAACTCAAAGGTCTGAAGTGACACTGACAAACCAGTGTATATCTCAGGTCACCTTTCTAAGGTTGAACATATGATTGTGTTTTTGGATCAGGCTTCCTTTTTACACACACTACTAGGGCTAATGGATTTGCTAAAAAATTTTTTTTTTTAAATGACATCGCTATTATTTTGCAATTTAAACTGCAATATTTAACTATTACCTGTACTATTTTGTATTGAATCATATTCATCTAAGTAAAGAGCAAATAATGGAGCAAATGATCTTAATAAGAGTATGTTTGATACTATTTATTTATCACAATAAAATTTATTTAAATATATAACAAATACTTAAATTCTACGCAAATTATGCATTTATTACCTATAATAAGCTGCATGCTTCTGTAATTGGATAACTGCCCTGGTCCATTTCTATCAATTTCTATCTATTGTTTCACTGATATAATCCAATGAAAGCTTAGTACTCAAATTTTACAAAGCTGTTTATTTACTGATGCAATGGTTTACTGCACTATATGCTGAAACAAGGCATGAATATGTTTTTTTTTATCATTAAGCTGATAACACTCTCACCTAAAAAAAGCATGCTTAAAAATACAAAGCAAACACGTGCAGGTGTGAAGGTGTGGAGCTTACACTTTGGTTTCATAGTCCTTACAGGCTTTATCGAAAGGCTTCTTTAAATCCTGAGGACACAAATATATATCACAAGTGAAATAATAATAATAATAATAATAATAATAATAGTGCAGTTATTCAGAGTTCATACCCCTTTCACCCCTTTCAGGTCTCCTTTCAGCAGACTGTCTAAAGGAAAGGTGATGATATTGTTCATATTCTGTAGCTGTGAACAAACCATTACAGAAGCAGGTCAGTTGTTATTTAGGTTTAGCGCAATATCCTGCCCATATACAGTACGTTCCTGTATCGGATTATTCTAGTGCAACCCGTCTGCAGTCTATCAGATGTAGGCCAGTAGTCTTATTAAACCTATACTGCTATGCTCTTATTAAAGCTGTGGTAAAAGCACTATTTTTGTCTTCTGGAGAAATTGACGCATTATCTAGTCGCTATTGAGTACTGCAACACCAAAAAAAAAAAACCCTTCTTATTACCACTGGCCTTGTACAGCAAAGTGATACACACAGTTCCCACAGTACTGAGATGTGAACGAGTGGCTGCATGAGGCTAAACAGAAACAGGAAGCGAGATAGAGCGTCTCACTAAGTTCTTGAAGAGTGCTGTAAGTTCTTTGGTGAAGACTGCAAACTTGAGGAATGCTGCTGCCACATCTGGGTTGTCTCTGTTCACACATGCCTCCCCGAACTTCTCCAGAGCCTGAACGTACTGCTCTTCATTCTCAACATGGGCTGACGAAACACACACCCAGACACACAAACACACCCAGATACACATCATAAACAATTTTACAAATGTTTCACCGACCACAACAATGAAGGAACAGGCCCTCATCAAGTACATATAATTACATACACTGTATATTTCCAGTATATCTATTAAGTCAGTTCCAAGGTATGAGGAAAAAACATATGACATGTGTACGTGTCAATGAATTGTGAGCATTGCTCTATTCCATATGGTTACTGCCTCTTCCTGTGTTATTACATACCACTAACTCGGTCATCCATATAACAGTAAACCATTACTTTAAGATTAAGCCTCTTGGCTATTCAAGCTGCTAAAAAAATCTGACTTCTCCAACAAACATTCAGACACTGAGGTTTTTTTATTCTTTTTCAGCAGGAGAGATCGAAAGGTAAAACTGAATTTCTGACAAGTAAAGGTTTATTGCAAAAGCAAACTGTTGCATAGAAATTTCAAACAATGAGATCCTATAATTATTAAAAATGATCTTTGAGCGTATTCCACAAAACAACATTTTCTGCACCATGTTTTCCCTTATCACTATATTTCTTACAGCATAGGCCAAAATTACATCATCATGTGGCTATCAGCAGTATATTTTAAAACATCTGGGTGGCTGGACTGTAACCCAATTTAGAATGCAGTGTGGGATTAAAGGAGAACACCAACAACTGCTGAAAAAGACAGAGCGAGAGAGAGAGAGAGAGAGAGAGAGAGAGAGAGAACGAGAACGAGAGAGAGAACGAGGGTGGGAGTGAAAGACGTGTTCGGACAGGTAGTAGAGGGTAAATGCAGAATGAATGGTATGTGAAGAAATTTGCAACCCTTCCATTTCCCATTTCACTGCAGTAACTAAAATCTACCTGGATATTTTTTTCTTTTACAAAAGAATCAGTTTGGTTTACAGTCCTTTATGTACCACAAAGATTTACGTTTAAATCCTAATTCAACATTGACCCGATTAGCAGGTTAGGAACATTTTCCTTAATCATTCAAGTCTTTCATTCGGTCATCTTAGTCATTTCAGTTGATCTTGTTCGGAGTTATGTTGGGTCAGGAAGAACACTGAACATGTAGTAGGAGCGTCAACCTCAAGGCACCATGCACACACATACATACGCTGATATACACACCTATGGGCAATTTAGAGTCAATCCATCTACCAGAATGTTAAAAAGGAGGGAAGATACCCTTAGAACTCAGATCAAACTGTTAGGGACAGAGGATCTGAAATTAAACAGAACTGACATTAACCCACTATCAATATCATTTACAAATCTATGAAACAGATTAAGTTCTGAGTTCCTGGTTTTTTATACATATCATATCTACCACATAAGAGGAAGGATTATATTCTTAATAACTTGCAGTTGAAGTCTCTTTCATTTCTTTAATGTCAGAATGAAATGATTAAATGTGATTTAATAATGTATGTAACAGGCTTCAACCCTGGGATTTCAGCCGCACTGGTAAACTTTATGAAGAAAAAGTATAAAAGTATAAAACTAAATTACATTAGTGTTAACATTATCGCCATTATCATTATGGTTCACTATTCCATCAAATTACACAAATTTACCTCTGAGTTGTCAAATATATAATCGGATATATAGCTATATACCATATACAGTATATGGTAACATAAGTAATTATACTTGTACAATTATAAGAATTTATAGCTATATAAGAATTATACTGGATGCCTTAAAGGATATATAAATGAATCTATTCAGTTACACTTCTGTACAATTTACTTATCTTAAAGGCTCAGAAAATTCCTTCAGAATAATACAATAATAAAAAACATGAAAAGTGGGGGGAAAAAGTGTGGGCACATGAGAAAGACAGGAGGTACACAGGGCACATGTCTTTAAAGGGGCCATACCAATGACATGATGACATAATTTTAGAAAAGATGTCTTTTATAAAAGACATTTTATGTTTAGATCTCCAAAAAGCCCCCAAAAAGTGTCACACCATGATACGTGTGTGTGACGAGTGAATGTGCTTATGCGCGGTTGTGTGTGGTGTGTGAGTCTATGTGTTAAAGTTTGTGCTGTGTGTGTGTGTGTGTGTGTGTGTATGTGTTTGTGTGTGTGTGTGTGTGTGTGTGTGTGTGTGTGTGTGTGTGTGTGTGTGTGTGAGAGAGTGTTGACATTTGTGATGTGTACGTGTGTAGAATAGGCCACAGAGGCTAGAAAAAAAAGCATCACACTATGATGTCACTCTATGTGATGTCACTGAACGTGTCTCTGAATGTGATGTCTCTCAATATAATGTCACTGAACATGATTGCACTCAAAATGACGTCCCACAGAAAATTATTAACCACTTTTCAGAATAAGTTTAAGGCACTGTCACAGCTGACCCGTTTGTAACGCACCTGTAATGTCTTTAGATCAAATAGGCCCGGTTTGGTGGCGATCGTATAAATCCCCTAGGAGGAATATATCAAATTCCTTTAGATGAATTTTGGCAAACGACACAAAATAAATGACTTCCTGTTGAGTTGTGTACCGGGTTTCGGATGCATACGTGTAAGTGTGTATGAGCTATGCAGAAAAATCTTGACGCCCGGGGCCCAGATTCTCAGGCATCCTAATGGATGGCAGCAGATTCCAACCTGTCCACCAATTTTCATGAGTTTTTTTATGAAACATGTTAACATGTTAAGTCCCCAAAAAAGCCCTACATGGTGGAATGTTTTTTTTAATCCTGCGCACACTATAGTGGCCCTAAAAACCAATAACAGAGGTTAAATCAGTACCACCTTAATTAATATGATACACAGAGACCATTAATGAGATACAGTTTAAAAAATTAAACATCAATGGTTCTTTGAAAGACGAGAAATCCTGCATTGAATCAGTGGTTGTAATACCGCAGGAATCAGCAAAGAAAAATAGCGATCAGAGGATCTCTACTGAGATCTTCTCATACTCACTTTGGCCAGAACTGTTTATAGCTTTGACAGACTTCTTCATTTTGTTCAGAACACTCCGGTCTGCATCGAGAGCCTACAAAAGACAGAGCATCATTTTAAACAGAGACACACACAAACAGAAGGCAATCATTTCTCAAGAGGTCTACTACTGTACGTAATTATGATCCTGTTATTAAAATCATGAGAGCTTAAATCATTCAGCTTTCAAAGGCCTTGTAGTAACGTTTAATTCAGGCCCAAATCTGTATAATGATACCACATTGCCTCACAAGCATTCTGATTGGTTGAACAAAGCACAAGATACAAAGGGGCTCTTAAACTGCATGCCGACATGAGCACAAAATGCCTTCACATGCATATTGTGTCTAACCCTCAGGTGAGTCAGACTCAGCCAGACTAAAGATGCCATGAGGCACAGCCCAAGAGCTCACAGGCACTATTTATATATATACAGCACAAGCCAATACTGGCTTTACCCTGTCCATGCCCTGCTCTGTTAGGTCACATTTTTCTCCAGTCTGACATTTGGTGTAAAAAGTAACTAAAACTGTATTTGCATACAGTACAGATATGCATTATCATCCTCAGTGTTGATTTAACACTTTCAGAGTTTACTTGCGTGCAACTGGACTCTGGGAAATTTGATGTATGATGAGCTGGTTGGATAATTGCATGGACTACATGTGTTCCTCTTAAAATGGCTGATGAAATGGTGCATGAACTCCAGCTGGTATAGAATGGGGACGTGTAAAATGATGATGTCTCTTCTCTGTGTGGGCAGACAAGTCTAGATAGATGCTGAAATAGGAATGAGTGCAAGCATACTGTAATATAAATTGAAAGAAAGCGCATGCAAGAGAGAGAGAGAGAGAGGGGCAGGTAAAGACAGACCAACAGCCTTAGGGGGGGACACATTTCATAAGCGCAGTGCACAGAACAAGGAGGCAGGTTTCAGCAAGACCCAACACACTGGTGGAAAAACTGGAAAGGGGAGTGCTGCGTATCAGTAAGGGAAACTGTCTTTACTTTCAACGCATGTAAGTGGGAACTAACCAGACCACAGACACACAGCTTACAGCAACAATCCCAGGCCCTTTGCTTAATATCTGTATATCAGCATCAATTTTTCATTTAGAGATAAATAAGTCCCTCCATCAACACATCAATCTAAGTACTATATATCAGTCTATCTGCCTATTTATGTTAAAAAGCTAAAGGTAGACTTGTTAATTGGCCTTTTATAGACTTTTCTCAACCCTTCTGCCACATGCCACATAGACAAAACAGAATGTGTGACTACACTGCTTGGAAAAAGGCACTACCTGGATTTAAATAAGAAAATAGGTAAGAGCCTTCAATTGGATAATTGCTGCAGTGATTAATATAGTTCAGCCGGCAACAAGTTATTTAACCCTAACTGATGCAGTAAGTACAGTAGCTTCACATTTCTTAAACAGCCATGTAAAAAGAAAACAAGAAAAGAAAACAGCTAAGATTACTGAAACTACAAAAATTAGGTTAAGAACTAAAACATGCATTATTAAAACCTGGAAGGATAAGGGTGAACCTTCAGCTTCAAGGAAGAAATGTGGTCGGAAAAAAATCCTGAATGAGTGTGACGGGAAATCACTTGAACGCTTAGTAAAATCAAATCATAAAAGCAAAATAAAACTTCATGGCTATGTTTAATAGTGAAAGTAAGAGCATTTCCACATGCAAAATACAAATATAACTCATGGGATTGGGACTGTGCAGTTTTAGGAAAAACACTTATCACTGAGTCTAATTGTAAAAAATCCTTGGAATCATAAAGAATGGACTGTGGAGCACTGGAAAACGGTCATGTGGTCTGATGAGTCCAGGTTTACCCTGTTCCAGAGTGGTGGGTACATAAAGGTAAGGAGAGGCAGATTAAGTGATGCACCCATCATGCCTAGTGCCTACTGTAAACCTGTAGGGGCAGTTTTATGATCTGGTGTTGCTTCTCTTGGTCAGGTTAGGTGACAACCTGTATATACTGTATGACCAGGTTTTTCCATCAATAGATTTTTTCTTCCCTGATGGCATGGGGCATATTCCAAAATTGTGAAAGAGTGGTTCAGGACGCATGAGACATCATTATTATACCACAGAGTCCAGACCCTAACTCCACTGAGAACCAGGTTGATGAACTGGAGGCCTAACACGAGTCTAACAACATCAATGCAAGATCGCCTAAGCTTATGGAAACAATGCCATAGTCATAATCAAAGCTAAAGGTGGTCAAATGAAACATTACAGTGTGGCACTCTTTTTTTGGCCGGGCAATGTACATCATGCATTTTATGCCCATGATCTAAACAGCCCACAATTATTATTATTATTATTATTATACAGAATATATTAAGCAAATGTGCAAGTATCAGCACACTTGCTGTACATCAGTTAAAATACAATCTTCAGAAATCATTTAACTGACCCAGAAAGCAGAATCAAACATTTCATTGTATTAATGAACTTTATGTGATCATACACTACGGTTCATATTTCTGATAACAATGAACCGTGACCAATAATAATGGTCAATTAAGGCATTTGCATGTTGTATTTTCTAAACCAAAAAACACAAAAATAAATGCTTCACATCCTTGGTTGCATGAATAGACATTAATGCTGAATTAAAAAGCACAAAGGGTTTTTGTAGTGTGCCACATTGCTTCTGCTTTAAGGTTTGTAGACTAAAGGGTCCATGTGAAGCACTTCATGAGCATTTCTTAACACTGACTACTTTCTTTGCTGAAAATGGTTTCACTCTAATTTCAGTGTACGGTGATGGAACTTCCTTATTCAAGTAGTTACTGTGTGTCACAGCCAACATCCTACAGTTTATTAACTATCCTGCCCTATACTTTTCAGGATTACTGAATCTGCATTTTACACAGTGATCTGTGTAACACTAAATGACACTATTTGAAGAGGGCCTGAACTATTTTGCATGTTGCCCCACTACCCTAAGAGTATAATATTCAACATATTGTTTACATATTTTTTCCAGGTTCAGTAGTGTGAACCTTCTTGTGCCACACACATTTCTTTATATAAAATTAAATGATGTAGAGTAAATGAAAGAAATTTGAAGTAGTGTTTTACTGTGTAAAACTGGTTGTTTATGTAACGATCTTCACAACAGCAACCTCATTTCCCCTCTCGTCTGTTCCAACCACTCAGCGTTCAGCATCTGTGCCTGTTTCTCTCTGGTTCATGCCTTAAATTAGATGTGTTTTAAGCTTGAATGATTAGGTAATAGTAATAGGTTATTATGTGGTTTAAGAAACAGAAAAAACATTCCTCGAAAACTGCTCAGGTATAGGGTTAAACTGAAAATGGAGTGGACTGATAATGAAATCCGAAAATTCCCTGAGAAAGCCTGAAGAACTATTTCTCAAGATTACATTAAAGTACATGAAAGTCTCTCTCTTTGGAAGCAAAATATGACGAAATAGGAGGGTGTCTCATAACTTTTGCACAGTACTGTACAGTATATGAATGAAATGACAAAGAAAATCCTGCTGACTTCAGTAATTTGTAGCCCACTGAAACTTTCCTTTACCCCTAGTCACAAAATGTGACAAGAAACCAGTGGTGCATCTAGCTTTTTAGACATGGGTTAGAGAATGCAGAGAAAGAGTGTACATTTGCTGACTAACTAATGCAATCCTTAGTTTAAAAAATAAATAAATAAATAGTCACTCCGTATTGGCTTCATATTTGTTCTACAGTATGTGGCAAGTGTTCTCAAAACTTTGTATCCATGAACCCCTTCAACTATACAATAAATTTCATAGACCACCTCATTAGAGATTTATTTCATGAATATTATTACAATATGTATTACATTTTGTTTGTTTATTGGATCTCTCTATGCCTAAAGTTTCCAGTGATAATTGAATGCATTATGTCCAGTCAGACATTATTTATAGATTAACCTGTTTTGGAGTTATTAAGGTTTGGATTACATTTGTTAAATAAAGTGATAAATATAATATCTTTGATAATTCCGGGTTGTGATTTCTACTACTATGAATAATTTTTTTTTTAATACACATCTTGTCACGGTTTATATGGACCCCAGTTTGAGAACCAATGTAGTACAACACAATGACTGGTTGTAATAAATTATATCTTTAATTAAAACACTCGGCCATCTTCAGTATATTATGATAACTAGACCAGGCCATACTTAGATTTACAAGTTAGTAAATGTCAGTGCTGTTCACACTGAAACCCAGAGTTAAAGTGGAAGTTCAAAGACCTGCTGACTTTCTCAGTGAATAAGCCTGAGTGTGATGATCGAAACTGCCTCTGTGTTACTAACAAAGGCCTTTTTTTTCCTTCTGGAGACTGTTCATGTCCAAAATGCAGATTGAAATCTGACACACAGCACAGTGCATCCGGAAGAAGCAAAACGGATATAATCATGGCTTTTCAAGCCTAATTGAGCATTACGCTTACAGAAAAAAATCAGTGTTTTTTATTTTTTTATTTTTTATAAATAGAAAGTTAATGCAAGGAAATACCTTATTTACATTTGGTCAGGGTTTTTACTACTGACTGTAGAAAGTCACTGATTCAGTTTTCTAATATTATTCCCTTTATTTCAACCCAAGTTACTGTAGACAGAAAGACCAGCTCTGTGTCTGAGTGCAGGTTAAAGAGAGAGTGGTGTTATATGGGATATGGGCGAGGTTCACCTTCACAGGTGGCAAACCTGTGATTTCAAACGAGGAAGTCATTCTGCTCTGAGTTCAAACAGAATCAGAACGAAACTTGGTAGTAAAGAAAAGTTTACACAAATCCAATAGAGCGGATTTCCTACTTATTCTCTATAATAAACATTATAATAATAACAATAAGCACTGCGTGTCTCACCTCCTCGAGTCCGGTGACTGTGTTGCGGCAGTGGCCCATGCGGGTGGTGAAGATCGAGGTTGTAGGCGCTTTATAATCCTCAGTGGTGATGTCCATAAACTCCGACACGGTCAGATAGTCCGGCATGATGACTGGTTTATTGTAACAACGCTCAAATGAATAAGAAAACAACAGGAACAATCAAAGTGCGATGCCGGTGTAAGATAAGTTACTTTGTCGTTAAATCACTTCGCTATCTAATATATGAAACTAAATCAGTCTCTGATGAGAAGTTGGAGAACTCCATCACAGCTCAAGTTCACACTCTTTACTCCGGTTCATCTGTTGCTCTTTACTCCAGTGACAGTATACCGCTGATTTACCTGCGTCTAATCTCTCTCTCTCTCTCTCTCTCTCTCACGCGCGCGCGCTCTTACACACACACACACACATAGATACATACACACGCAATATTGTGACCTGCGAGTTGAGACACAAGCCCCGCCCACTGACAGAGAGAAACTGTGCAATAGTAACGCGCAGCTGTGCGACACGGATTCATCAGCTGTTACTGTAAAAGAAACGAGAGTATTAAGTTACACGCGCTCACGCTACACCACGTGTATACAGGTGTAGCATACACTGTGACAAAGTGTATGTGAGTGCAGAAGATTTTATTTTTTTATATATAATTTTTTTTTTCAAAAATGCTTGTGAAAACTTAGCACAGTGAGATATACAACTCACAATTATATTTAATGTGACCAAAGGGAGGGGGGAAATCTGTTAGTATGTTGTAATAACGGTTTAAAATAAAATGCAAATGGACAGTTAGCTTTCTCCTCTTCTGTGTAACTCATACACACATGTATGTGGATATTCTCTGACAGTAACACAATAGTATATTAATACTTATTAATAATATGATGGTTGCAATATTACTTCTCAAGAAAATATTACATACAATATTACATACATATATTAGATCACTGTGCAATATTTATATTTATATATGGGTCATATATTTGGTAATTACTTTTTTAGGACTCTTTATATGTATTCAGTTAGTTATTTATTACTTTTCGTTTAGATAACAACTGTGACCAATTGTGACCAAGAATAAGAAATTTCCCTCTGGGACTAATAAAGTTCTGAATCTTGAATCAACAGCCATTCATTCATTCATTCATTCATTCATCTTTTATAACATTATCCCTGGTTGCATGGGCTAGCCTATTCCAGGAGACTTAGAGCATGTAATGAACTGGGTGCCAATACATTGCAGAGTACACACACACACACACACACAACACACACACACACACACACACACACACTACGGACAATCTGAGAACGGCAATTAACCTAATCTGCATGTATCTGGACCATGGGAGGAAACCAGAGTACCCTGAGCAAACCCACCAAACTTTACTTTGAGCGCTACAAACAGCGGGAATCAAATTCCTTGTGTGTGTGTGTCAACATACTTGGCGAATAAAACCCTGATACGGATGCTGATTCTGATATGCAAACTCCTAGCGCACAGATCCGACTAAGAATAATTGAACCCTTGAGAGACTAATTAAACCCTTGACTCTGAAGGTGTGAGGCCACAGTGCTAACCACTATGCCATCGTGCCACCACAGCCATCTGTGCCATCTGGTCTGTTTATAGCCAGTGTTGTCTCACATTTAGGTTACTGTCATGTGGCAAAACAATATTAATAATTAAATGTTATATTAATATAAGATAACACCTGGGTGCTAATTACCCTCTATTAATTGCACTCTCTATGATCCACGCCCCCTGGCCGTACTCTGAATAAGTTGTATGGAAATTGTGTGAATCTTACAAAGCTAATTTGTTTTTTAAAGATAATCTACATTTACATTTGGGCAGACATTCTCATCCAGAGCGACTTATATAAGTGCTTTGAAGTTTCCGTCTTTAGATATACCTCTACCATGGTTCACTAGGTTACCATCAAGAAGTACCATCATTTATTTATCCCATGTTGGGAATGTTTTTTTTTTTTTCTTCTTTTGGGTGTGAGTGTGTAAGTTAACCCAAAGTTAACCTATATAACCTTTACTTCTAGTTTGATCCTGGATTTTACTGACTGAATGTGGAATAGTTTGAACACACTGTACAAACTTGCATAATTCTGTTAAAACCTCAGCAGTTGTGTGATTAAGTGTGATTACAGATCCACAATTTCTTTTTACGTAGTTTTTAATACGTGTATATTTTCACAGAGGATAGATTTTAAACAGTTTTTTTTTCATACTCTGTGCGATATGACTTTTAAATTCCAGAGTGAGCGTAGGTATTAAACATACCCATACGCTTTAATATGAAGCTTTTATTTTGAATTGTTTGACACCGGAAGTAGTCACTTGTGGACTACACTCGCGTTCACACTAGAGCGCTAATACAGTTTGCCTTTATGATATTGAGTTGGAGATGGATTGAACGTTAATCGTTTAAAACGTTTGTGTGTATGTGGACATGGCTACTAAGCGTAAGTCAGACGTGGCCGTGCCGGCTGAGGAAAGTGACCAGCTTCTCATAAGACCTCTGTGAGTTTGATTCAAACTACTGTCTGCAGGAGAGTGAGTTAGCTTGTTAGCACGTTAGCTCAGTGTCTGTTAGCGTGATGCCAATGTGTAAAGATAGAATATAATTAAAGTTTTTAAATTCTAGACGTTTCTAGAATCAGGTAACTATAGCAGTAAACATATTAATAATTAAAAATAAGAATTATACAATATTGTAAGTAAAAATTGTTACTTATAAAGTGTTGATTGTTTTAACCATTTAAAATTTTTGCATGTAAATGAAATATTGTAACATAAAATATGTCTTGAGCACTGTAAGGTTACGAAGATAATCCAGACATAATTCCCATTTGTATTTGTTCCCACTTTATGTTGTGAAAATGTATTTGTCCCCTTCCTGGGTCCTTACTTACATTTGTCACATTTAAATGATTCACACCGTCAAACAAATTTTATTATTACACAAAGAAGCCTTTGTAAATACATAATGCAGTTTTTGCGTCTGGTTGTGTCACCCTTGGCAGCAACAACTACAATCAACCGTTTGTGATAACTGGCTATGAGTCTTTTACATCACTGTGGTGGGAATTTTGGCTCGCTCTTCTTTGTAGAATTGTTTTAAATCAGCCACATCAAAGGGTTGTCAAGCACGATCATCCTGTTTAAGGTCATCTCAATCAGATTCAAGTCTAAAAACTTAATTTTGTATTTATTGAGCCATTCAGAGGTGGACTTGCTGGAGTGTTTCACATCATTGTCCTGCTGCATAACCCAAATGCACTTGAACTATAGGTCAAAAACTGATGGCCGGACATTCAGGATTTTCTGGTAGAGCGCATTTAAAAACAGCATTTTGTATTTACTCAGGTTATCTTTGTGTAATATTAAAATTTGTTTGATGAGCTCAGACATTTAAATGTGACAAATATGCAAAAAAAAAAAAAAATCAGGGCAAATACTTTTTTACTGGACAGTATCTTTTTTCATAATATGTTACTATTTTCTTGCACATTACTTGTGACACCTTTCAGAGACACTGCGAAAAATTTATCATATTTTCACATCCAGTTTTTAAATTATTATTATTAACGCATTTATTTTTAAGGAGAATTTGTCATGTTATATTTTTTTTTATTCCAAATTAAACATTCAGCACTTACAATTATTATAAATGTGCATGTATCTGGACCATGCAATCTAATGTACTTAGATTATTCTAAGTACATTATGTGACAAATGCATATTTAAGAGGAGAAAAAAGTTTGTTGGAAAATTGTTTATTCATATCTTTAAACTGATTTCTTTTTTATTGTACTGAATGTAACATAAATCCATCAGTTTTACTTGTCAGACAGTCCCTCAGTAATGATATTTTATTTATGATATGAATAGTGTAATGTGAAATGTAATAAATGCAGGCCATTAAGAAACATGGATTTGTAATGTATAACTTTGTGTAAGTTTTTATAATAAATTGTTTGTGTTATGTTAACATTTTAAAATTGCCTCATTTAAAAAATAAGGGCTGAATTAGCATTACTTCTTGCCTTACTAACTTGACAGTCTAGGATGTGAAGTGTTTTTTCCAGACCTATTCTCTCTACACTGCTTGAAGTTCCACAAATTAATTTAGTAATTTCTTGTTTTCTATCTGTTCCTTACCAATGATAGGGGCGCTGGTCAAGAAGTGGGCAGATCATGCATCATTTTGGAATTCAAGGGACGTAAAATTATGGTAGGTTGGTTAAAGACGTGTCTGTTTTTCTTTAGTAATAATATATACTCAGCAAAAAAAGAAATGTCCTCTGACTTTCAACTGTTTTTACTTTCAGTAAACTTAATGTGTAAATATTTGTATGAACACTAAAAGAGTCAAC
>JAQQZS010000020.1:9553039-9581678 GCA_030068045.1 Platyallabes tihoni | reverse complement strand
ATTCACAAGAACGATGGAGACGGACAAAACAGATGCCAGTGATGCAGACGCAGCTGAAAGTGAAATGCCAACAAATTTCTATGAAGCAAACCCCTGGTCATATTTAAGAGACCACTTTGATTTCATGCACATCAAAGGGAACAGATTTATTATGCAAGGGTGTTGCATCCCCCATCCCACCCCCACTGTCATAAAAAAAAGTAACTCAGTAACTTTTACTCTGAGTCAATTTTTAATGGGCTACTTTTTACTTTTACTTGAGTACAAAATTTTATTACTCTTTCCACCTCTGGAAATTCAGGTTGTATTTCATCTGTAAAATTAACAGACACATTTCGCTAAGAGATCGCTAAGACTTATGTGTTATTATACAGTTTAAAAAGGAGTAGAATATGCAAGCTTTAAGAGTTTCTCCAAATTTCTTCAAATGAGAAATCATGCAGGCCAAACAAATGCAACTATGTTTAAGAGATGAGCAGATTTCTTTAATACTTAAAATAGTTTATCTACATAGATCTCTACAAAGCCCAGGAATGGCTTTTAAGAAATTTCCTTATGTTTGTTTTTTGTCTATAATATTTTTCACATTCTGTGATTCCCTGATTTGTCAGTGGCAGTATACTGTACGCGCATTTGATATTTAAATGCATTTCAAGAAAAAATAATAATAATTCAGTGAATGAAGTTCAAATGCAGTTAATGAGGAATTTAAGAGCACCGAATGCGCACTTAAACTGTTAACTCGCTCACCTTCCTCTTCTCCTATTTCCTCTGCTGTCGGAGCTGTGTGCAGATTCTCAGGCAGTAGCTGACTGGCCTCGGCCGTGACGTAGCCACACACTTTGGGAGCGGCGAGACGGCTCACGTTCCTGATGTCTTCTGATCGATACACCAACAAGCGGCCATCCGGCTGGCCTTGAGTGAGCCTCCACAGAGGCTACACATAGCAGGCAAAACATACATGAGAGAATCACTCATTATACGCCATAATGGACATCAGCACCTGCATCAACAGGTTGATTCTACACTCAGTTATAATCATTTTGATATTTGAATAAAGTACAATGTACTTTGGGGCTGTGCATAAAACACATGTGAAAAAAGCAATGGCAGGATGAGTAGGTGACTTGTGAAACTAACCTCTATGTTGTACTCGGCCTCGTCGGTCAGAATGTGAGCAGTGAAGTCGTTGTCATCGACATGTGCCTGTACACGTGAGTTCTCCTCCCCTGCAAGCGGAGGCTGTAAAGTTAACACCGGAACCTAGAAGGTCTGAAGCAAGAAACCCACTACCCACTACATACAACACCTAGACACTTTAAATACCACTATGCTATGAATTATTTAGTAGCTACTACAAGAAGAGGTACATATTTTATAGCATGTACTGCAATCACATGTAACATTAATTTAGGTTGTAAAAATTAATAATAATATAAATAGTGTTCCTGACAAAGAGAGACAGAAACTGAATCTAAGCTTAAAAATGGCTTAAAAAAATAATCTCTCTTTGATACAAATTAAAAGCCTTTAATCATATGTCAGATTAAACCCTACACAAGCACATCACACTGTCATGTATGAATGGCAGAGAACAACTTTTTATTTATGCTTCATGACTGACCTATGACATGGCCTGTAAAGAAGTTCTCTCTATGAATTTCATAGTTCCTCTGTGTGCCATCTTTCTCCAAAACCACCGCATTGAAGTCTTCAGTGAACAGGTCAGTGTTGGATGTCAAGTAAAGCCTGAAGTGCCTAAAAAAACAAGCACAGAGACAGCAAGAGTAGCAAGAAAAAAATAAAATACATGGTATACACCGAATAAAATTCATGACAATTTGATAACACAAAATTCAGCATGGCTCTCCTCATTACAAGCCTAAATCCAGGGTACAGACTGAAAAATTCAGGCCATATCGCTCAGCATGTGTACTCAATTTGTCATTACACCACACTGATAAACTCTGTCCACTAATAGAAGCTTCTTACTGGAAAATGTCACTAGGTTGCACACGTAGCAAATGAGAATGAGCATAAAACCAGATAGATCTGAGGTTACCCAAGCAGAACATAGCATTTACACCACCACTTTCCAGAACAACCAGCATAAGGTGCATAATGAAAAAAAAATTGTTCACTCAGCACAAAGCCCCACCAGAAGAACCTAGAGCAAAGGACACTGGGAGTAACGCTGACAGTCCTGACAGTAACTCAAGTTTAGAATTAAACCCACTGAGCCGCCAAGCCACCCCGGGAATATTCATTCATTCATTCATCATCTATACTGCTTATTCTGTGTAGAGGCTGTAGGGGCCTTGAGCCAATCCCAGGAGACTTTGGGCAAAAGGCAGGATACACCCTAGACAGGGTGCCAATCAATCACAGGACACACACACACACACAACCCACCCACACACACACACACACACACACACACACACATACAGTGGGTAATTTGGGAATGTCTTTGGAGAGTGAGAGGAAACCGAACTCAGTTGGGCGGGTCTCAGGAATAATCAAGAAGGAATTTTAACATCTGCACCAATCGACAATACACACCCAAGATAAGTTCAAGGCTGACCTGTGTAAGGCTGTGAAAGTGAGCAGTCTCTCGGCATGTGTGTGGCTCTGGACATCTCGCTTACGCACCGAGTGCTGCTGCAAACCGGATATGTTCAGAACATCAAAATCTGACAGTAAGGATTTCAAGTGATCTGCGGTAGAAATATAAAACACAGAGTGAAAAATCCGGCGTGAGAAGTGCAGCAAAAATGATCAGATTGTCAGTGTTTGTGCTAATCATACTTCTTAGTGTAATGAAATGAGAGTTTAGACAAGTACACTATGCAGACAAAAGTATTCGGCCAAACCTGGTAATTATTGAATTCAGGTGTTTCAATCAGCCCACGTACCCCCAGTGATACTGGACAGAACGTTAAAGACATTTTGGACAACACCATGCTTCGATTTTTTGGCCACAGTTTGGGAAAGGCGCTTCTCTATTCCAACATGACTGTGCCCCAGTTTACAAAGCAAATACTATAAAGATATGATTTGATGAGTTCGGTGTGGAAGAACTTGATCTCAACCCTATCGGGCACCTTTGGGACGGACTGGAACAAAGATTGCGATCCAGGCCTTCTCGTCCAACATCAGCGCCCGACCTCGTAAATGCTCTATAGGATGAATGGGCAGGGATTCCAGACAGAAACACCAGCCTTATGAGAAGAGTGTATGCTGTACAGTTATATCTGTAAAAAGGGGGATTAACTCCATACTGAAGTCTTGGATACAAAATCCCTGCAGGCTTGGACAAATATCTTTGTGAAACAAGCAGCAAAACTAATGGTTATTACTTGTTAGCGGGATATTATTAATTAATGAATGAGTTAATTTGTTCATTTTAGGTGAATTGTTTCTTTAAGGTACAGTTTGTAATGTACTTATGATACAGATTCATTACTTATTGAGTAGATTTACTGGAGACCCTGAAACTTGAATAGAAATTTAAATATGAAAAAGTGAAAATAGATACACTGTATAAGTTATGTAACCAAGATATACGGTATACTGTAGCCTATGTTTGTTTGTTTGTTTGTTTTTAAATAAAACAACCGGCAAAGCTTTCATACGAAATTAATGGTTAGAAATTCACTAACATGAAGAAGTTTGTTTCTTACAAAAGTTTCCCCAAAACTCACCATATTCGCCGTGTGTGCCAGGCTTTTTTGAACACTCTGTCAAAAGTAAAGAGGTCAGAAGGAACGCGATGTGTTTCATGGCGCACTGAGAGCGAACACAACTCCTTTATTCAACAAGCAGCATGATTTATCCGACCGATTACTGATGGGCTCCTGGATTAACATCTGGCTGGACACGGAACAGAGTCGGCTCTCTCTCTCTCTCTCTCTCTCGGCATGGACCGCTCACATACAAAACAAGTTCGTCTTTCTATCAAACAAAGTCTTGAAGTTTAAGTCAACTGCGAAAAGTCCCAAAACACAGAGCAGACACCCGGAATTACTTGCTTGAGAGCGCGCGCGCGCGCGAGAGAGTGTAGATCAGCTCCATGTGCAGTGAGTATGTGTAGAGTACTTACTATACAGTACAGACTTGCTTCTTTCTTCTTGGTCTTTGATTTCCCTCACAAATGTGTTGTTTAATTTAGTTGGCAGAAAATATAGTCATCCATGATACATCTACTGTACATCTCGTTTTCGCTATAAAGATTAACTCTGTAGGTTCCAAGAGGATAAATCCGGGTCAGGACTATTTTTAGTTCATATCTCCACCGAGGTTTAAGTTTTAACTTTGGAAAAGTCAGAGCAAGAGCACACCGAGTGATGGCAGCACATAGGAACAAAGTCTCTTTTTTTATTTCAGAATCTTGTTTTTTTATAGCCATATAACAGAATAAATGTATTTATATTATACTATAAATATAATGAATACCCATGTTATAATGTAGACAGGACAGCAAATCTTATTTAAAAAGACATCACTGTATACCACATCTCATGTCCATTAGTTTTTTTTTTAATACAAAATATTACTTTGAATGTTAAATTATTAGACATGCCTAAAATTAACATTAACAAATTAAACAAGATGCCAGTGCTGACAAAAGCAGAGAAACTACTTAAATAGTTGAAAATTAACCTAATAATAAAGTACATGAATGAAATCATGATTTTAATTGAAACCCAGTAGCACACACATACACACAGATGATGCATATGGTTTATAAAACTGTCACTTTTAATTCATGTTACTAGCTGTTACATAGGGCATCTGAACATCTTCACAAGGCTCTTGGCAGACTACAATCAACGCTTAGCAAAAACACAATAGTGGTATGTATATCTATCGACATCACTGGACAAACCAAAAGATTCTCAATATGTGCACAACCCTGCAATGAAAGTATTTAACCAAACCCAAAAGCAATGGGTATGCAGTATTGGTATCATTTCCCACACCAGTAAATACTGAAAAATGGGCATGCATGACCTAATCCTTAATTATTCTTATTTTAATCTTTTTTTTTTTTTTTTTATTAAGTGGCACCTTTTTGACTTAGGCATGCTTTAAAATAACACAAAGCAAAGGTCTTGACTAGAAAAGAGTGTTTTATCATGATTCTTAAAGAGACCAGTTGGTTTAAAGAGCCAGTAAGCAGAACTGCCAGGCTGAGTAGTGATAGCTGATTAGCTACTTAAGAGCAGCTGTTCATCCTGACAGTACTAAAGTGAAGGAGTGTTCAAGCCATCACCAACATTCTTCACAAGTTTTCAGCAAACATGTATTGCATAAGTGGATGAAAAATACAGTTTGCTATTGAAGAAAGCCTGTCTGCCCTACCTAAGGCTGTCAGCGCTTGTTAGACATGTCTACGTCAACCAATCTGCAGAGAACATACACCAAGTTGTCTGATAATTAATGGACCGCTTACATCATGTGAGGCTAATATTTTTCTACAGCAGACACTGCACATAAAGGCAAAATGGACAAAACCACAAAACCAAAAGGAATGGAGGAGTTATTTTAACTTAATATCATCATAACCTCAAGCCAGGTGATTAAAATAACAGGACAGTTGGAATTTTCATAAACACGGCTCATTGGAAATGATCATGGGTTTACATGACTAATAATTGTAAGTGAAACAATAAGGAATGAAGAGGTGTAAAAAGTTTTTTTTTTTTTTTTTTTACTTATTATTTTTTCTTTTTTTCCCCTCTTTTTTTAAATTTTTATCTGTGGCGACAACACGCTGGAGTCTTAGTTTTCTCCATCTCCTCCATCGCCCTCATCTGCTGCATTGTCAGAGGTCCATAACTGAAAGACAAAGATTTGCAAATTACTTACATTACTCACATGTACCCCTGTTGCTCTTTATTGCAAACTTAAATGATAGAGAAAGCATTGCGATCAAACATAAACCGTAAATGACAGAAAAAGCACTGCGATTATGGGCACATTTTTAGCAGGAAATGTGTTGAGATGCAGCCATTTTTTATTTTCCAATGAAAGCTCAACCATTGGTATTATTCCCCTTACATCTCAGCAACTGGCCAATTACTACAATGATATTTATTACAAAACATCTTCCTGTATCAGTATAGTTAGATCCAATCTTGAAGGTTTAACAATTTTGGTTCCTGTTAAAGAAACACCTAAAATGCTGACATTTCTGCAGTGACTGAATAAATGTTTAAAATCCAAACACTTACATTATTTTCTCTGTTTATTTGAATCATCATACATACAAAACCCTGTCAAAGTTATCACACTAATATGACCAATCAGAATCAAGAAATGAGTAAGGCTATGTGTAACCCTCAATGTTTTTTGTTCTCTTGGATCACATTGGTTATAAAAATGTAGCACTTTCCTTCAGCTGTGTGTGTAACTTACTGTGAGGTTGTCTCTAAGTAGCTGCATGATGAGTGTGCTGTCTTTGTAAGAGTCTTCATTAAGTGTGTCAAGCTCGGCAATGGCTTCATCAAAGGCCTATGAACAGAGTCAGAAGTCAAGTAAATTTAGTTAAAGTGTCACAACGGTAAAACACAAAATGTGTTCCTGTGTAATGAGCCACCACCCACCTGCTTGGCCAGGGTACAAGCCTGCTCAGGAGAGTTGAGGATCTCATAGTAGAAGACAGAGAAGTTGAGGGCCAAACCCAGGCGGATAGGGTGTGTGGGCTGCATCTCCTGCTTACTTATGTCAAATGCATCCTGATAGGCACTCTGCGAGCTGGTTATTGTTTCTAAGAGGATGGAAAAGATATCATGATGCATGATTTAATAATAAATAGGGTTGGGTCTTGGAAAAGATACTAGTTTGCAACTTAAAAAAATGATGAGTAATCATATCGAATATGCATTACTAAGGCAAAAGGAAGTCTTAGCTAATTTTCTGTCATTTTATTTAAAGGATTTAAAAGAGCCTTACAGCTATCAAGTAAACAATGTTACTAGATTTTACTAATTGAAAAAAAAATAAAATAAAATAAATCTAACTTAAGCAATGTGGTTTTCTGGCCTACAACCAACCAGGAACCAAAAGACTGCAGGTGGGGTTTTTCAGGTGGTGTATTTTCTCATAGCCTGGCTAAATATATATATTTTTTGTTGTTCCCCAATTCCATTTTTTTTTATATTAAAGTGTCAGAAATTAGTACTCCTTCGCAAGAGTGCTGGAGCATTACAATTTTTCAAAATTGTAATTATTAACTTGTGATCAACTAACACTTTACTCTAGGTCAGGGTAGAAAGAACTCAGTACTGTTTTACAACAGCTGCAGCTGATGGACCTTGTGGAGAGAGGTGCAATTATGGTTGCTGCTGCCAGACAAATTCAGAAACTGATTATCTGTTGAACAGTCTGCAGATTTTTACAAAGAATGGTGTGAAAAAAAAAACCCTGTGAGCAACAGTGTAGTGAGCAGAAGCATGTTGTTGAACAGAGGGCTCCAGGAGGGAAAAAAAGAAATGGTCCGAATGGTTTAAACACACCAAAGCATTATTATTTTTCTTTTTAATCCAATCCTCAACGATCTAGTTTTTGTGAGCCTCTTCACTGTAGCCATTAGTTTTCTGTTTGTGGATGACAGGAAAAAAAGTAGACTCCAATGTGGTCTTCTGCTGTTGTACAGTATCTCAACTGCCTCAGGGTTTGCCATGTATTTTCTGATGTGCTTTTCTGCTCACCACAGATATAGTGACTGATGATTAGAATTATTGTAGCCCTTCCCTAAACAGCCATTCTCCTTTGATCTTTTATATCAAGGCATTTTTACCCTCAGGTCTGCCACTCACTGGATGTTTTACTTGTTCTTTATACCACTCAGTGTAACCTGTAGTGACTGCTGTGTGCAAAAATCCCAGCAATTGGGAATTTCATGCATAGTGCTGCCATCTAATTTTCTTAATGGATAATTGTATGAATATGCTGGGGTATGTGTTCCTATTAATGTGGTCGGTAAGTGTAAGCCAATCCTTTTATATTTTATTATAAATTATTTCTCTATACTTCCAATCGGTCATTCATTATTTAAAAATATATATTTTTTGCAGTTATTCTTGATTGAAGAGTGGTCCTTCCTAACAAAAAATTATCAAAGAAAGGCCAAACACACTTACCCTTCTTAGCGTCCCCGGAGGCAACCTCAGCAAGATATCTAAAGTAGTCACCCTTCATCTTTAAATAGAAGACTTTGCTCTCAGCATTAGATGAATTATCAATCAAATACTTGCTCAGGAGCCCCTAAAGAGAAAGCAAAATAAAATATGAATACTTTATATATATATATATATATATATATATATTTTTTTTTTTTTTTTTTTTACCATTAAGTTCTCTCAACTAACCACAAAAAAGGTTTAATGCCAGTGGGCTGCCACTCTTAAACGAGCATCCAATAACTATTACATAATGACTAATAAGACGTAGTATCTATGGGGCAAGAACTCTACGTCCATTTCATGTGAAAGAAAAACCAAGTGCAAACTTGACCATACGTCTTGTTCTGGGAGCTGGTGTTGCACAGTTATGTGCAAGGGCACCACATTGGTTAGAAACAACGCGTGATCTTACACACATGGGAGGCACAAATGTGTGAGTGTGTATTTGTGTGCAGCCTGCAGACATCCTGTGTGAACCAAGCCTTTTCCTTTAGCTTCAGAGGTCAGTGATGATAGACCAAAAATACTCTTTCACCCAGGATGTTGAGCCAACACAATGTGAGGCCAACACGGTTACACAATCACTTATGAAAGTGAAAAATGTGCAGCAGGTATAAAGTAAGGCGGCATGAACCCATTGCATTTGGGATTTAAACTTCAAAGTTTAACCATTACATAGACTATTTAGTATTCAAACATTTATCTAGGCTAGCAAATAATTTGACAAATTCTCTCATTAAGAGCATGTTGCAATATTTATTTGGTAACTCAAATTACTAATTCCAAATTTGCAAAAACTAATAATATACTGTAGCTGTAATAAATTGCAGCCTTTTAAATAAAAGCCTAAATAATTGCACAGGCCCATATTGCGATTGATTTTTTTGTAATTAATTAATAGTGCAATAAGTATAAAGCCAGCACCTTCATCATCATAATCACACTTTTCTTTTACTACCAATCAAGCATATTTAAAACTCATTCACCCTACTAATGTATTAAGTAAGCTCTCCAGACTCAGTCACTGTCATAATTTGTTAGTGGAACTTAGAGGGCATTTTAACAAAAAGCTGGAGTTATGCAAGCAAAATGGGGAGAAGCCACACAGTGAGTAAAGAGTAACCAAAGAAAACCATAGGCATCTTCCCAAAGAAACCTGGATGATCTATAGACAGCATCAACCACCACCACTAATAATAATAAATAATAATAATAATAATAAATAAATAAATAATAATGAAATTACTTCAAAACTCAGTGGTCCAGATTTACTGCATGACAGTTGCAAAATGTAAATAATCTCTACACACAATGAACTTGATCCAAGAATCTGAGTACATGCAACAATGGACAGTTCTTTTAATAGACTTTTTTTTTTTTAATGGTTTAATTGTACACTCATGTCAGCTTTAGTCAGCAAGACAAGAGATAAGCACCACCTATGATCAGGGCTGGGTGAGTGATATTACACCAAGACAGTGATATATTCAATCACAGTACAAACATCTGTGATACAGTCATTGCTTTCATAACACCAGCTGAGTCAATTACTACTCAAAGTAGTCTATTAGTACTTTAATATAATGTATAGTACAAGTGTTTCGTTCACCATGTTTTTCGTGTAGGTCCCTATCCTTCTGTACATGCATCATATCTCTTACATTCTCAGCAAATTTGGTCAGATTAGAAAAATAAGAACACTAAAGATTTCTAGCAAAATAATAAGTCATGTCAATTCAGCCACACATGGAGGAAGACACAGGATTTATTTTTCCCGATTACTGAATGCATGTATAAAGTTTGTGCTTGTGGCATGAACCAACACTAGGGGGCTGAAGCAGGTAATCTGAGTGGAAGCTACTGCTGTGTCCACACACTTTTTTTTTCTTTCCTCTAGTAGATGCTGGAGGAAGTACTCTGCTGCAATAAGCTATGCATGTAGGTCTCAGAAGAAGCCATAGTTTTTTGGTTAAAAGCAAAAATCATACTCAGTGCTTTGAAGTAACCTTTCCAAGACAAAACCTAGGCCCAAGAACAACTGCGTCTCTCTAGCAACTCCAATGATGCACCTCTGACTGGATGTGAGGACAGGGATGCAGAATTCCTGCCTGCAGCAAATATTGATTGTGAGCAGCTAGGTAATTTGCCTCTGCACCAATGTTACAGGAATCAATCACCGCACTCCTCTGGAGAAGCTTCAGATGTTAGCACAGCAAAGCTTTCTCTTGGCAGCATCCACACACAGTGGACAGCTTGTGCCATATTCTTAATTCAAAGTTAAACACTACTCTCTTAGCAAAACTGCTCCATGTGAAAATACCTTAGTGGCTGTACGACTGTCTGGGATTTACTGAAAATATATACTTTTATCAGATTATGAACTGATCCTGATTATGCAATGAATGCTTCAGTAGTCAACCGTTTTCATGCACATGTGCATTAACCGTCCGCTTCAAACGCAGTCCCTGCCTTTCAATAATCTTAATATTAAAGCATCTCACACCTATTTATCTATTTATCTATATCTAGCTGGCACTTCATCATATCGAAAACGATATAGCTTAGCTAAGTCGTTAACATGAGCATTGCCCTTCCTTACCAGCACGTCAAGACAGATCTCACGCAGCTCGGCCTCCACTTTCTCTCTGTACTCCTTCACCATCTGAAGCTTCTTGTCGCCCCCGTCCGTCTTCTGCTCGATGCTTGAGATGACTCTCCATGCTGATCTCCGGGCCCCCACCACGTTTTTGTAGGCGACAGAGAGCAGGTTCCTCTCCTCGTTGGTGAGCTCGGCTCCTTGCTCAGTCACTGCCTTCATGGACGACGCCATGTCGTCGTAGCGCTCGGCCTGCTCCGCCAACTTAGCCTTCTGGATCATCTCTGTTTTATCCATGTTATGTCTGCGATGTGTGAAGTCTACGGCAGTCCAATAAAATGGGAGTAAAAACGAGTGAAGAAACGGTCGAAAGGTCGGATCAGGGGAGTGTAAAGCGAGCAGCTGATGTGGTTATCCCAGGCGCACCTGCAAGAGCAGATCAGAAGGCGTGGACGTTAAACGCCAACGTTACCGAAACAAGCTAATACAGCGTCAAAAGCGTAAAAGGTGCAAAATGGTCAATAATCAAATAGCTGGGTTATATGTGCTGCATGAGACGCAAAATGAGCTACAATGCAAATCGGTTTTCTATGAGTGGTCTCACAGAGAATCGTGTGTGTGAAATGTGAAGCGGGAGGCACCTGTGTGTGTGTGTGTGCGTGCAAGACTATCCAGCTATATTACCTCGAGCCAGTTAGATTACTGGTTTTACCAGTTGTTTTAATGCTATTTCCACCAATAACGTTAATTACAAGTCATTAAACAGTGCACCTGCGGCTGGTACTTGCACTACTTGCTAACATTCGCTAGCTATACTACTACAGTATTACTAGGCTACTACACTCTAGCTAGTTTACACACACCGGAACACGACAAGCAATACTTTAACCAAGATATTGTCACCAAAACACAATAAACCACAAGAAAATGCAATAATGTTAGCACAAATGATGCTTATGTTTATCAGCTTTACTTATAATTTAAACGTTTCGTCATACGTTTGGATTTTGCTTTAACGGTCACAATACGAGCTCGTGCGAAACGACTGCTGATTTTTCTCACATTAACCGACGTTAGCTATCCGGCTAACATTAGTGAATCTATTTCTAACAGGTCACTTTCCTTCTTCGCGGTCATTTTCTAATATAAGAATATATTTGAACAGCGGGTTTTCTCCAAACAACCGTCGTGACAATGACGAACAAGCAAAAGCAACGAGAGCAGAGGAAATGCCCACCTTTACACGGCTCAGAATCCACCACTCCGCAAAGCCAGCAGCGCGAGACCCTCTTTTGGTAGGTTTGGAGGGAGAACAGATTCCGTCTAACGTCAACCTAACCTGAAAATAAGGCGTGGCCACCTCCTCGGAAATCCAATGAGATTGTACTTTTACGGCTCGAAAGCGGTAAAAAGGACCAATCCAGGCTTAGAAAGCAGAATAAAGGCGGGCTTCGCCTGAGGCCACGGATTTTATACCAATAAGATCTAGGGAGAATACGTCACCATCGCCATGGATACAGGGTCCTCCTCCGTATTGTACACTCAGCGGGCGTGGCCCGACTCCAGAGATGGTGGTGTAACCCAGAAAATGACTAATGTCGCTTTCATGCATGTGAATCGTCCGATAGTGCTTGTAACTGTATTAGTTTTACAAAATAATCTTTATTGTTCTATTGTTATGAATAAGCTTTTAAAATAACTGGCAAATAACAGGGCAGATGAATAACTTAGTAAATATAGATTCATAAAAACCATTAGAGGTTTATGTTAGTTCCTGATGATTCTATAATGGTTTGTAGTGGTTTTGTGGTCTCCTTCATATCTTTGAATATCACCTCATGGTAATAAACTTGACACAAGACTATGTGATGTAAGAAAGCATTGCTTGGTATATAGCAGCTACAATTTCCTATACAGTATGTTACTGAAAAATATAGGGATTAGAAAACTGTGATAATGGTCCTCTAACTGAATCAAGAATGAATGAATCATTAAAAACAATTAAAGCCCCAAATTCCCCAAATAATCTTTAAAAAATAATAATAAAATGTAAAAATTGCCTTCAGTGAGCATTAAAAACCTGTATTTCTACCTGTGATTCAAGGTGTTGAGTTTGTGCTTCTGTGCCGCATAATGCATTTAATTTAAATAGGTTTATCTGGACCTTACAATGCATTCTCGAATTAATTGCAATTTTGGTTTATGGGTTGTTTCCAGTACCAACTGCCAAATTAGTTGATTCAGCCACTCTCACTCACTCATTTTCTATACCATTTATCCTTTACAGGGTCGCGGGGTAGTCTCCAGGGGACTCGGAGTACTAGGTGGGGATATACCTAGGATTGTGTGCCAATCCAGCAAAAGGCACAAGCACACACACCTACTTACACACAATGGGCAATTTGGAAAAGCTAATTAACCTAATCTGCAAAGCCTTTGGACTGAGGGGGGAAACTGGAGTACTTTGGAGGAAACCCACATAGCACAGGGAGAACATGCAAACTCCACACACATGAAAGGCAGTACTCAGCCTTGGAAGTGCAAGGCCACAGTGCTAACCATTACTCCACCATGCCTTCACGATTCACACAGCATATTCTATATAGAAATGAGCTTTCAGTATATGATGGAATCACTGTATTGCCATCTTAATTAAATGTTGAGAGGTTGCTTGATTAAAATCATTATCATTAAGAGAAGCTTTATTTATTCTTATACCCTGTATAATGATTTATAATTTTTACATAGGTCATTCCAAAGCCAGTGACTTGCCCTCTACTTTCTATAATGAATAATAAGCCAGCAAATGCATTTGTAATAGAATATTGTAAATGAAGAAAGATCAAGCTATATATTATAGGGAAAATGAAGCATTGTAAATGCACTGGGCATTGAAAATGCTTATCTAAGCAGAAAGCAGTAAGGAGATAGGAGTATTGATTGGATTTGATGCACCCATTCAGTGCCCATTTTCCATTTTCCAGGTACAGTACCAACACTGATGGTGTTACTGACATAATCTGTTTTCCCATTAAATATATTGTTCTGTTTTATGCAAGCTGTAATAAATACAACATTTTAACCTAAAGATCCTTTTGTTGTTGTTTTTACATTTTTCCTTTTGTGAGGGTGGTAAATGCTCATCCTCTGTTAGGGAAGTAGGCGTACCTTAATTACTGTTACCAAGAAAAGATTCCATAGCTCAAGATGCTGGCCTTTATTGTACTTTGTATACTTTTTGAGAACAAAAGCAAAAAAGCTTAAGAGGAGACGGAAGTGTGTAAGTATTAAGATGGTCGCATTGGTGATGGCTTATACAGGCTTCTTACTACTGACAGGACTGTGTCCGTAATGGGTAAATCCTGATTTATTAAACAAGTATACTTTAGTGGTGCAACAACCTGTAAAAAAGTTTCATACTCTTGATAGATTTAACTCAGGCCCTGTATGGTGGCTTAACAGTAAATGGCACACTTTCATTGAAGATCTCAGCTGGTGTCCATTTTGTTTAAGGACAAAGGGTCATCTGATATGCTCTGTATGAAGAAAACTGCAGATCTGTTACAAGTTTTGGAATGTTTCCTTGTGCAATAGACCACTACTATTGTAAGTAGTAATGCTAGAAGATTCAACAGTTCTGTTTGTTGATAAATGCCCTGTAGATCCCAAGCATGCATTCCATCAATTATGCATTTCACATCTTACATCATGCTTCATCTTTACCAGGATGTTGGCTAAAGTGGCAGTGAAGAGCAGTAACACACTTAAGCTGCCACTCCAGAAATTGTCCCATCTACTTGGCTTCAGCCACTTCATTATCTATAAAGCTTGCACTGGAGCTATGGTGGATGTGTCCACGTCCGCAAGGAGCTGAATGCTCTAGGGGTAGATTTATCTGGAGTTTTCCACTGCTGCATCAGCTGAGTTCTTATATATCCATATATATATATATATATATATATATATATATATATATAAAATTGCCATTGTAATAATTTTGTTTTTTGTTAAGTCCCTTACCAATTCATCACTAGATTAAGTAGGAGTCATAGGGAAGGGGAACCACCAGTTTATTGGATTCTGGAGTCTTGTAGGGTCAAATAGATTACTCATGTAGCTAAGTTCTCGCAAGTAAGAGTGAGAAGCCATCATTAGTGGCATGATTGCTATTGTCGTTTTTAGCATTCTGTGTCCATTTCTCACCTCCCCCACCCAGTCTGCTCCTGTTCTCGCTTGTGAACTAGATCAGTCAGGCTGTCAGCTAACACTTTCTGCATGGTCGATTGGTATTACGTAATGTGTGTTCTTTCACTGGAAAGGAGGGGGGGAAGAAGCACAGGGCGTTGTCTGGCCTGCTGAAAACCTGCCTGGAAACAGAGCGTATCCAGGTCTGCTTACTCATTCACTTTCACACTCTCTCTCTCTCTCTCTCTCTCTCTCTCACACACACACATCATACACACATACACTTATTGCTATTTTTGCTGAATATTTTTTATCGGGTTATAGATTGTATGATATAGATTTATGTAGTGTAGTATAATAATTCTATTTCTACTTTTAATTATTGTAACCAAAACCTTTCAAATAAAAGCTATACTTCATGATGACCAGCAAAATGTCTCTATGAGATCAAATATTTTATATTTTATATTTTATATATTTTATATTTATATCCTAAGAGGATATAACTACAAATCCACACATGCATACTTTTTTCAATATGCCCTGTAAATAAACATACTTTTTTAATTAAGGTAACTCAGGAAGTAAATGGACAATTAGTTATACATACTATTTGCATGAAATAATTATTCTATTTTTTATTATGTTATTTGTTACTAAAATATATATGTATATATTTTATTACAGTGAGCTTTATCTCCAAACACATCATTAACATCAAACAAATAATTTATCAGTTTATAATTATAATATGACTTGATTATACAGTCTGATAAGACATTATGCTCTAACGAGGGTTCTGCTGAGTATTGCAGCTGTAAGTTGGCAGAGCAGGCAGCATCATGCTGGCACACATCACTCATCCATAGTTCTGGTTTCATCATGCCCTCCTGAACTGGGGTACCACTTGAAATTTCCGTTCGAAACCTTGCTGGAGTAGGGAATCCTCCCCTGGTGAATCTTTTCCTCTTATTCCAATCAACTTCTATCAAGCGGAGGTGATGTTAGGTGTGTTAATCCTGTTCAACATTGTATAACATTCCAGTTTTGTACAATATATGAATTTTATCTGTTTATTACAGAACAAATGGGATGGAGTCGATAGATTGTGAGTGATTTCTCTAGTAGATAACTCTAGTATAGAATCATTTCCCACTGTAGGTTTGATCAATTTCCATTCATTTTCAACAACATGGAGCCGTAATTACAGTAAACCATTAAGATTCTAACCAACACGTTTTTATGTAAGCTGGATGTGCGGCTATTCAACTCTGAAGAAGACAGCAGGAAATAAAAAGATGAAATCAAATCATGACTCAATTTGACTCAGAGTCATAAAGCTGTATCCGCATTGATTGTCTAATATCACGGCAATCAGAATGTGACAGCAGCAGAATGATGGAGGATGGCAGGAACGATATTTGGAGCACTAAGTGGTGATAAAAGGGGAAGGATGTTAGGAGAGGAGGGGTGTTAAGGAGGCTCCTGTGAGATGAGGATAGATATTAGTCTGATTGCCAGCTCCTGTGAGAGGCCTGCTGATTGTGTCCATACCTGTTGCCATGTAGAACCTATTAGATCCTTTGCCAGGATAATCATTTGCATCATGTACCACAGCAATAGGAAAAGATATCTGGGAAAGTAGTTTCACTTGCCTTACCTGTCTTTTGTTCTCTGCCTTGTCCGAAAGCCCAAAGGGCGTGACTGCTAGCGCAGTGTCTTTTTACTCTCATTATCTGTCTCACTTCTGTGTAACTAAGAGCTTTCAGTACCACACCCAAGTGATTGTTCTCAAGCACAGGCATTAATATTACACGCAGCACTTGATTCATGAAGCTTAATGACTCAGTCCTAGGTTTGGGATTTTAATCCTCTCCAGTTAGGCAAAACTTGGAAAGGAAGGTTTAGACATCATTAGTAGATTCTGTGTTTTTATAGTTACCTAAAGATATAGCTGTTTGTGCATAGTCAAAAGGGTAGTCAGATATTGTGGTGTAAATGAGCTGAAGCTAGCTGTTTTGAAACTTAAAGTTCAAACAAGTTAATAGTTAATAATTAAATGTGTAGCTAGTTATATCTATCGTTACCCGATTTGAAACTGCAAATTTAAAAATTTTTTTCAAATGCTCTTTCAAATAAGGCCACACTGTATTTCTTAATGCTAGTGGAAGAAGGTTAGCTGCACAAAAATATGAGTGACAGGCAAGTAAGGCTTCTTTTCATGATTGTTTTCAAGATTTCTTCTGTTTACAGAGCCCGAGGCAGCCACATAGACCTGAGCCTCTGCTCTGAATAGATACTTCAATGACAGCCAACTCAGCATTAAGATCAAATACTTACACTTGGCAGCAATTTAGCATTCTCCCCATTCTAAAACAGCTTCTACATGGAATCCTTTCCATATCAATTATACAGGTCTTATAAATTGATTAGTATATATTGATCAGTTTGCGAAAAGTGTATAATATCAGGAAAACTAAATTGTGTAATGTATAGTGATGTGTACTTTCAAGATTTATTAAGGGAAGCTGGATCTGAATCTGTGTAGAAGAGTATCTGATAAGTACTACATTTATAGAAAAAAATGGGGGAAAAACAGTTCCTGTAGGGGTCTTTAATCTTTATTAGCTTTTTGGTGTTCTAGAGGAAAAAAGCTAATTAACTTCTTCAGTGTATCAATAAGAACTAGAATTAGCCATCTACTGTATAGCTTTTAAAGACAACTATTATAAAATGAAGCAAATATTATATACTAATGATTGTAAAATTAGTTGTTTAATTTATAGTTGTGTGAATGCTAGCTCTGTTAACAGATTAGCTAGAAAGTATTAGAATTTGTAAGTTAGCATTTCGCTAGCAAAATTCCATGGTTTGGGGGGGAAATGGCAGCTACATTTTTAAACAAAATTTTACATTTTTAACAAGTGATCTAACCAAATAATAATAACTATAACACAGTATCTAACATAATTAGAAATGTTATGTTATGTTGTTAATGTGTGCTTATTGTTTTTGTATATTTGGTTATTTGAAGATTTTTGCTCTCACATTCAACTAGGTATGACAAAGAAATCTATGGTATATTTCAAAGTCTGACTGACGTTCTGAGACTACTGAAGAAATCACAGAGCTATCCATCCTCTGAAAGTCTTCCAAAAGTCTAGCATATGTGGACCCCCTATAGGCCTTGAGTGTCAGAATCTCTCTGAGGTGTTTTGATGTATTATACTGAGGCTCACCATTGCTTTCATTTTGAAGCTGTGAAGGCCCCAGGCAGGGCCAGAGCTCATTTGTCACACTGGAGAGGCTCTGTAGTTATTCACAGCCTAATGCCATGCGAGTTCATTAGTAAAGCATAAGGGCTGTGGCATAGGTGTTTGTAAAAGCTTTATCTGTCATGTCAATTACTATTACAAAAATGCGTAAGAATACTCTAGCCTACACACTTCAGCACAACCCTGAAGCGCTTATTGGCAAATTTAGATATATGATGACCAGTTTGCCAATTGTGAATGTTAAATATACTGTACTCAAGATTTGTTTTCCAATATGTAATAGAGTGGATGATTTGCATGTATATTTATTTGCATTATCTTAGGTGACAGCAGACATACATACAAAACCTTCTCAATTTCACTCACAAACATGCAAACATACAGTATGTGACACTAACAAATCCATACAGTACATATGCCATTTCATTACACTACTTTAATTTCCTCAGGAGCATTTGAGCACTTTGCGCAAATCTATTTTGGCCACGTTATTCCAGTTTGTCAGTTTAGAGTAGTGTCATAACCATACAGAGTCTAGCAACCACTCACACTTAGTGCAGGTCTCAGCTCTCATAGTAATGAAATATTCATCGATTCCTCTCAAAGCACAGCTCACAGCCCTGACTTCTGAACATTATGGCTTGGAACAGAGAGGGAACATAGTGGTCAATGTCTGTAATGATATTTGACACAAACAATAGAGCGTAGGGGTAAACTAGTTTGGTGTATAAACAACAGACCTTCCCAGGTGGGAATTTCAAGATTTCTTTTGCATTTAAAGGCTGCAAGTCTGCCTTTCTGTTAGAGATCTTCTTACCATCACATTTTCACCTATGTCCTTTTGATTGACTGATCCCTGATGGTCTCATGGTCATCAGCATTGTTAATGGTGAAAGGATTTCAAGCAGAACAAGTTTGTGCATTTTACACAGGTTTAAGGTGTACTGTAGCAGTGGGAATACCACATATTTGGAATGCTCTGGTTTTGATGATGATGATGATGATGATGATGATTATTATTATTGATACTACTACTACTAATAATAATGATGATAATATGAATGTCTCAAGGACTGCATGTATGACTGAGCTTGCACCCAAAATGTTCACAAAAAAACTTTTAAATAACTCATTTGGAAATTCTAAAAGATACATATCAAATAATTTCAGGTGGTTCAGACGATTACTGTGTTTAATGAAATTGCAGTCATTAGCTGTTTGTATTCATGTTGAAATACAGTGTGTGAATCACAGGCAAGAAAATGTGCAAACTAAAGAGGCAGAGCCTTCAGTTCTTCCAGATAAGCAAAGGTCCAGTCTGGATGATTTCTCTGGAGATCTCACATTCTTTAGAGAATATGTTTGTCTACAAATCTGTTTTTCTGTGTTGATGAAAAAAATGATTTTTTTTTTAGATTTGGATCACATGTGAAATTCTAACTACCTCCCTAAGATCTTGTAAATTTCTATTGCGGCTTTTGGTTTCCAGTGGCAAAGATCTTGCATTCTTTGTATTTTCCATATTCTTTAACAACTCCCAAAGCTTTGGCTCTGCAACGGGATTCCTGGCTGCCTCCTGCATAGTTCTTTAACTTTAAAATTCCAAATCCCATAGCACATTCACCAATAACTATGTGAGGAATACTGAAAAAAAGTCTTTTTTTTTTTTTATCAAAAAGGCAGGAGAAAATGTGGAATACATTCTGGAAACCATAAAAGTTTCTCTTTGCTTTCACTCCTGTCTCTTAAATAAGGTATTCCAGAGACAGTCAGACCTAAATACATAAAACTTATTTTAGCAGTGCTTAAAATAGAACTGTTCTCAATGAAGGAACTTTATAGAGACACAACAAGGAGGAAATGTCTTCACTGTTGAGAGGGAGATTGTCCAGTTGGCACTGGCTACAACAAGGGAAATCCCCAGACTGCGGTCATTACAACTGATTTTTTGAATTAAACTTGTTCCAGGATGTTTCAACAACTAGAGAAAATATCCTTATTAAATCCTTCAACTAGCTTCTTGTTATCCTCCTAATGGCACCTGAATGATCTCACAGAAGACAATGAAAGAGATTTTCTTTTAAATAAACGATGAGTTTACATTGTGCGAATACGTAGCTTACATTTGCCATATGCTGGGACAGTGGAATTGGTTTTATATATGTTTTGTACAAAAAGTATGCCTACATGTTTTTAAGTACAGTAGGCTTTATATGCCATTGCAGTATATGAATAAATATCACTTGTGTAATTATCACCTCTGTTTTTTTTTTAAGATTAATTAAAGGACCTGCATCTGACCACTGTGCTTCCCTAAATGGTTACACAAATGATTACTCTAAAAAACAGCGGCCAATTCATTTTCTGGTCATTGCGAGCAGCTGGCTAGTGACAGATAAGCCTGTGCACAACATACTATACAAATATTATTTTGCAGAAAACTGGGCATGTCTTTTATAATAAGATGAGCAGTGGTGGGTCAGACTGTTGAGGCTCTGGGTGGTTGCTGATCAGAAGATCAGGGTTTCCAGTCCCACCACCATTGGGTTGCCACTAACAGTTCCTTGGGCAAGGATCTTAAACCTATGTGAATACGCAGCATATTCAGTGCAATATGATGACTCCAAGAAAAAAAAAGGGAAATTTAATTCACAGGTGGCCTAGATGCCAGATATGAAGCTCCCAAAAATAAAGAAATTATGGATAAGATGTGATGAATGACAGAGAAAGAATGCAGTTGGTTAAGTAAACACACGTGATGTCAAATCACAATCTTTGTAAAATAAATTGACTTGAATAAAAAAAAAATTTGTCCTATTTGAAATTTATATGGAAAAATAGCAATCAAAAATATGTAAGGGTCGTTGACAAAGCCCATTGGAAGACATGCATCTAATGCAAGCTTTTTCTGCTAACAGAGATTTCCAATTTCCAGATTTTCAGATTTCCATTTTATATAATGTATGGAACATGTTTATGCCTAGTTATGAACTGGTTACAGCTCCACATCTATTATTTGTGAATTGATAGAAAAATCTGTGTCAATGCATCAATTTAAAAAGTAACCTTATAAATGCCAGCATAATTGAAAACATTTTAAATAAATTATTGTCCAAAAAAGGCCAACAGCTGGTTACGTATCTCTTGAAGATAGAATGAATGTTTTTCTGTTTCATCGGGAGCCTAAAAATCTCTCGTTTCTTAAGAAACTTTGTGTGCTTCGTGAGAGTTTTATGTATGTATGTATGAATGGATGGATGGGTGGATGGATGGATGGATGGGTGTATCTCAATAATGCAGTAGGCAGTGTTGCCACTTCGCAGTTCTAGGGACCTTGGTCCAATCCTTAGCTCAGGATATTGTCTGTGTAGGGTTTCACACTTTCTCCCTACATCCTCATGGGTAACCTTCTTCCTTCCAAAAACATGCTGTTAAATGTATTAGCTCCCTAACAGCTTCACTGTGCCTTTGTGTCCATGTGTCTCATGCCCTGTGAGGTATTTCTGTCCTGTTCATGGTTCACTGCTCCCTTGCACACAATGCTCTAAGGGTAAAATCTGGATCTTCCATGACCATGAAGATGAACAAGTATGCGTGGAGTCTACATGATTTAAGAGGCCTTCATTGCTATTTATCTCTGTTGCACCAGAATTCTCACATGGTGTTCAGTTAAACATAAAACAACATAACTGCAAACAACACATATACAGAAAATATATATATATAATAATAATTCAACCATGCATGAAAAGTCAAGCGTTTATATCAGTCAGTCAGCTTTATCCTTATGTTTTGATCTCTCTCTCTCTCTCTTTTTCTTGTCCTCGCTTTCTTTCTCTATCTTACACTGTTCCCTTGAGTGGGTTTCTGTGTGATGGAAAAAGGGAGTGTATATTGACATAGTACTCAGAAAGGATGAATGAGAATCGCTGTCTTTTAAGGAAATTAATTCAAACACTAATGGCTATTTCACTAAAATAAAAGTATAAAAGTGACATGCTTATAGCACTTCTCTATTAAAAATATACAGAAATTCTCAGACTCGGTAACAGAAAAAAAAGATTTTGTTCTGCTTTGGAATCCTTTTTGTCTCTGACACTGGTGTAATGACAAGTGTATCCCATCTGCCGTTGACATTTGCAATGATCATATTCGATAGAACTGAAAAAAATGATAAATGAGTATAAATGAACATTTAAATGAACAGCACCTCTTAATTACTTGATTTGTATTGTCATGTCCTCTTGTTCTTATTATGACCCTGGTTGGTTAATTTGTTAAAGGCATGAGTAATAAGGAATAAGTTTAAATATCATTTAATTTCTATGATGTGCTATGTTGAATCTTGTAATACATGGCTCTGTGTGTGTGGTCTTTGTCTGTGTGTGTCTGTGTATAATAATGCAGTGTTAGAGCTGGCTGAGCTCGACAGAGTGCTTGGGATTCTCCTCAGAAAAGCATGCGGCTTTGCTGCGTCACTCCTAACAGCTAAATAGTCTGTCTGAAAAAGTCAGTGGTTTTTTCCCCCCTTTCTCACCCCATCTCCCTTCTTGTCTGGACATCTGCACTTCATAAGAACAGACCTTTCAAAATGTTTTTAAGATCCATGATACTGTTTTTCGATCAATATTGGTATAACTAAAGCTCTGTGTTTAGTTCAATCTAGCACTGAGTGATTTTATAGTAATACATTTATATACACTTTTCTATATAATCAAGTTAACTGTGATGTGACAGTGGCATTATATTTACAATGATAACACATTGCCTTCACTTTATTTCTCTCAGGTTGAAATAATTCGACTGTAATCTTTCTAGAATTTTTTTTTAGAAAAATAAAACAAAATAAATTAAGTTTTATGATAGAAAATCTATGAATGAGTCAAGTTAAATATAATAACAGAGTGTTAAGGATATACATAGGACCATCTGGTATTTAAGACAACATGCACTCCTAAACATGAATTTTCTATCAAACGTGTTTTTGTGACTGTTTGCAAGACAGAGCACATGACCACACATTTGTGACCACCGATGAGCAGCCAACATGGAATTCTGCTTGGCTCTGACCCTCCTATGTGATATTATCAATCCCAAATGTGTCCATGGCAACCAGAAAAGAGACTGATGAGAGTCACGGCCTTCTTTGACGCACATTGGCCCTCATCGGTGTTGCTATAGCGATGTTAAACATCTAATATGTAGATTAACACTTTGAGACATTTGGATCAGGAATTTCAGAGAGTGCATGCTACATCAAGCAATGCTGAGATGAGCTGGTGAGGATATGAAGCTCTGGCAGTATTTGTGCTCTGTGCAAAGTTCATGTTCAACACACACACACAGACACACACACCTGTTCTGACCTCTGATTCTTCAGATGTATTTCCAAAATTTCCAGTATTTCCATCTCTGTTTCTCTTTCATTTTTCTCAAATCAAACTTTGTACCACTGAGCACTAATATATTTACAGTTATGATATACACAGATCAGCTATAATATTAACACCACCTAACATTAACATTGAGTAGCACTGTTTGTCCGGTTCGATCAAATAGTAAAGCAAATGTACTGTAGCACAAACTAGTGGAAAAAGTAAATGCTAGTCATTAGAGAAAGGTATCAGGACACCCAGTGCATCACAGCTTACTGTGTATGGGGCTTAGCAGGCAAAGAGTTCTGTTTTTTTGATCTGGCCTTCAAATTCCCCTGATCTCAATTCAATTGAGCATCCATTGGATGTGCTGGACAAAAATGTCTGATCCATAGAGACCCCATCTAGCAACTTGGTTCCCTACACCGCAGCACACCTTAAGGGGTCTTATGGAGTCATGCCTCAAGGGGTCACACAATATTGGGCTTAATGTTTTAAGGTTTTTACATTATAGCTGATTGATGTATGCCATGAAAGAGTGAACTAAAATATGCCATGCACAATTTAAGTAGAATGGAAGAGTGTGAATGGACATCCTTTGATATACACTATATTGCCAAAAGTATCGCTCGCCTGCCTTCGCATGCATATGAACTTGAGTAGAATCTAATTCTTAATTCATAGGGTCTAATATGATGTTGATTCTTAATCCATAGGGTTTAATATGATGCCCACCTTTTGCAACTATTACAGCTTCAACTCTTCTGGGTGTTTATAGGAATTTTTACTTAGAATTATGCAGAATAATGTAGTATAGTGTAATGAAAGTTAATTATTCAGCACCAAATAGCTGGTTCATCTATATTTTGATATAATGCTTCTCACGTAACACATGTCTACCATTAACTAAGTTTCAAAAGGCAGATGGAGCATTAGAATTTCAATTACATATTTAAAAGATATAATTTAGTCATCTCTATGTGTCATATTGATGATGCCTATAAGTGATGTGTCATAAGTTGAGTAATGCCTATACAAAAACTGAAGCAGTGGGATGGTTTCTCATGAACTGTTTGTGATAGTATGAATAAAACAGAAGCATTGTATCCTGGCCACACTTAAGTAGCTGACCAACGACCAATAACCTTTGTTAAAGCGAAGTAAATGCTGCAGTTGGATGTAAATGGGTCAATGATTTGGCAAAGTTTTAAGTCCCCTGAGTCCTTAGAAAGTGGGGTAAAGACCAGCAGTAACCCAATGCTTGTCTATAAAAGCATTAAGAGATAAAATACAGATAGGCTTTGTTGTAAACTAGTCACAGATCTTAAAATATAAAGTTGTGAGTAGACTTTTTGTGTAATCGAGTCTCATAAACCAATATAATCCTGTAGTAAAATGCAATAAAATACATGAGTCACAAACACTTTTACACTTTTTGGCACTAATAGTTGGTCCTGAGTGACCTTTCTGAAAGGTCCTTAAAGTCTATGTTGATCCAGTTTATCCTACAAACAACTAAAGAGAAACCGAGGACATTACAAGTCTACTAAAGCCCTGGGACATTAAAAATTGAGAGCTCGGTTAACTATTATGAATGAGCTAGCAGACCCCTGTATTTCCAAGCTAAAAGGACTCCCAAAGCTATCAATATAAGGTTTCTGCATCCTTGTCTAAATAATTGCTGTTCAGTTAAGAATTTTTTAGGTCGATTTTTTTTGCCTCTCCAATTAAAAACAACTCGAGAGTATCCTCCACCCAATTCCTTTGGAGATGCAAAAAGTAAATAGACTAAGCACACATTGCTCAATCATGTTCTACATTACACAAAATGACAGATTCCTAAATTATGTGTCTCTTTAGTTTGAACTAAATGGCTGCAGCTTTTCTGTTTACAGTGTTTTGCATTCAGGTGTACCATGTTTTGTAACACTCCAGATTAGAATTCATCATGAATACAGCTGCCTATCTGACTTTACATATCTGTGGGTGCGTATGCTATGGTTAGTATAGTAGTAGTAGTAGTAGTAGTAGTAGTAGTAATATAGTTATAGTCCCACACATCATTCTTATTATGAAATCTATATAGATAAGACATATATTATATTATGATATAATATATACAGTAAGTCGTATATATTACATTGGTCACCCTTATAGATTAAATGTTGTAAGCTGTTTATCTCGAAGAATGATTCTGTTAACATGCCAAAATGCTACCTACCTTCAAATATATAAAGCATGTTTATTAATGTGGAATATATGTTTAGACCTTTAGCATATCACTTCAAATCTGAAATCGATCATACATTTTGAACACCTAAAACGTTTACTAAGCATTTCACCACTGTACCCAGTGTTCCTGAAATATCCTTCGAATTCACTTACACACTGACCATAATAAAACATTTCCTAAATAGATTTGTGAAGAAGATGGTAAAGATTTGAAATAATTTGAATAATGTTGAATCACAGGGCATCTATTTTAATCGTATGTTAGTATGTTCAGCCTACATGAACCCCTTAAAAATATCAATGTTTGATTTTTTTTATCATTATTATTTATTTAGTTAGTTTTTGCTGCAGCAGCACACCCTTTAGGAGCCCTTCTATTTTTTTGAAAAGTCTAAGCTTATACTCTTGAAATGCAGAGATGTGTGAGAGAACAGATTTAGACACCCACTCTATGCAGTGGGCCAGGAAGCACAGCAGTTATGTAACAGGTGGGTGGCTTCCCCCACACAGGCAGCAAAACTACACAGAGTAACGGAAGCTCCGAGGCCGGTGCCATCCCACTGTTTCAATCTCTCGCTCCCTTCTCTGCCCCCTTCCCTCCCTCCTCCTTTATCTTTGTGCTCTTCAGTATTGATGAACTAGTCTTTGCTTTCTGCTCCCGCCTTTGATTCTTTCTCCCTTTGAGTTCATGCGTTTCCTCTTTGCCCTTTGAACAACGAGGGACATACACCCTAGACACATAAGTGATGCATCTTTGAGATTAAATCATATCAGTCATTAGTAATTTATGGACATAAGAGTGGTGCATGCTGTCCTCTTCAAAATACTATTCTGGAAAGCAGGCTCTAAGTAATGTAAATGCAATTTTCTGATGCCTCATTAATGAAAGATTGTGAGCTTGAGAAGATTGAGGGCTTCTTTCTACATGCTATAAAACTATAGGATATGGATTCACACAAATAATATAGCTCTTAGACCTTAAGGGCTATTAGATTCAGTTCTACATTCAGTTCTACATACAATAATAAATTTGAAAAGTGAGGGTTTTGTTCTGAGATGGTGTCCACAATTCTCTAAATATCAATTCCAAAATGATAATAGAATATACAATATGTGTTGCAACCCGGTTTTGTTCAAATGCCATCTCATCAACATCATTGAATAGATGAAGTCAAGGCAAGTTAATTTCTGTGTAATTATTTGCACAGTATGTAGCGATTAGTTATAATTCACTTACATGAAACAAGCATTGTGTATTCATAATCCTGACACACAAGAGCCGCTTTCTGTTTTACATGTTTTACAGCACTATGTGTAACAGGATTATCTTCAGTTTATGTAACTGGAAAAATAAATTAGGTTCTGCAATAGACACAGTGTTATGGATGTTATTTTCATCTAGTCAGAAAGTCACTTTTAACAGCCCCTCAGGTACAATCAGAGATGGCCAAGAATATTGAGACAAAAATGAATTTTAGTGTTTTAATGACGTTCTCCAATTTAAAAAAAATGTCAGTCAAGATAAAAAGAATAATTTTGCTGTACAACAATCATTATTTTGCATGAAGTCCTTTATTCTTTAAAACCGGCTCTATCCGGCTGGGAACAGAGTCCAAAAAGCTGTCTGCAGTACTTTGGTATCACTTGCTCAATCCATGCCTGCTCTATTGCTTCCTGAAAATCATGTACAGAAGGCGATTTCTTGACAGCTCCTGTCATCTTCACCATTGTCCAACATTTATCTATTGGGTTTGCATCTGGAGATGACCCAGGCTATGGCTCCAGATGCTGCATACCATTGTTACATAATTAATTAGCACATCTCTTCAGCCAGATGGGCTCGAATTAATTAGTAACATCATCTGTTTTGTGCACAGGGAGAACTAATATGCAGTATTAGCTTACGGGTACAGAGGTAGCTCAGTAGTTAGGGTATTGGACTACTGATGGGAAGGTCCCGGGTTCAAACCTACGTTTTTTTTATAATAGAGATACAACATGACTGGACGATATCGAACATTATTTAAGCAGTGATTCTATTAGCAGATCAATAAATTAAATAGAAAACCTAGGACAAGGGTGGTCCTAGTGTTTTCTCCATTTGTAGTCTCATGATGAGGCTTATGCTGCTGAGTTAATAGATCAATATTAGCAACCACCATTGAAATCATTAATAATTGAGAATCTGATGTTTTTTAACAACATATGCAGGATGCAGATGAGGTTTATTCCCATGTTAATAATATTTTCCCTACTAAGTCTCATCTATCTTTCTGATTCTTAAGTCCATGGGCAAGTCAAAGTTGATATAAGACTCTGCTTCTTTAGCAGAAAAGGACAAAGAGTTGTTACATATGACCTGCACCTAGCAGCTCAATTTCATTCTGTTGATGCTCGTCTTCCCATGATTCCTATAATCAAGGTTTAGTGCATGTCTTACAAATCTATCATTTGAGCGATGCATCTCTACATAAGAATGGTTGCTGCTTCCATATTTATTTAAAGCACTATTTATTCTTCAGTAAATATTTAACAAAATAACAGTTTAATAATTTATAAAGCTCCATGCTTGTATGGAGTTTTATCATCGCACACATCCACCCCCTCATTCTTCCTGCTATATACTCACAGGAGGTAATAAGATCTATCATCTAGCTGTTCTTAACAATGATGTCATGTTGTGTGATGAATGCTACCCCACAGCATTTGAATGAAGTATGGGATTAGCGTTAAAATCACACATTCATCATAGCGGACAGTGCCCTATTCACTTTACACAGTCTATCT
>JAQQZS010000020.1:9520455-9549925 GCA_030068045.1 Platyallabes tihoni | reverse complement strand
AGAAAATAAATTTAACTATTAAAATAAACTGTACAAATAAGGGCATGATAAAAAATATTACAAAATATAGAAATATATAAGTATATTTTGCTGTATTTTATACTTAATTGAAGGTTTAAATTGATTAATTGTACTCTTGGTAAATAGCATTTGCAAGAAAATAACTTTTTATCCTTTACATTTATTAATTAGAACTTTAATGTATCATAAGCAAATCTCAACTGTATGCTATAGAACTGGCTCAATTTAACATCCAGTTATTCAGCAGGGCATCAAATCAGGTGCATTGTTGTAGAAAAACTATTAAGGATCAACGATATAGAATAAATTGGTTCTGGCTAACTTACTATCAAATGATATAGCATTATCATATCATGCACGTGGCAAGCACATGTACATATATTAATTTATCCTTTTTATTAATTTATTAGGCAAAATGGTGTGAAAATCATGCCCTGATCATTTTAAATAAGGAATACATCTCATTTTCTGATTTCAGAATGTAAGAGAATACTATATTATCATTAGGAAATATGTTTTCCAGGTACGAAGTAGTATTGAGTAATTTTGTAATATATACGTGCTAATGGTTTCAAATTTGTGCTTATGGTTTCAAATGCTTTGTTTCAAATTTATAACTCATTTCAGGAAAGTCAACTGACATTTTACTGAAAATGGTTTTGCTGCTTTTATTTTTACCATGGAATAAATAAAAATATGTCTAAAATAAAAAAACAAGGAACACTACAAACTTGACTAAGAAGTTCTATCTATCTAGGAACCTCTGTAGTCCAACCAGGGACTGCGGAGGCCAATGGTGACAATTGTATTTAATCCCATTTTGTACAACCGTGGTAGGACCTCCAGTCATCATTCACACACTATGAGCAATTTGGGAACGCCAATTAGCCTAATCTACAGGTCTTTGGACTGTGAGAGGAAACTGGAGAACTCGGAGTCAACTCACCAAACAAGGGAAGCACATGAAAACTCCATGCACACAGATCCGATGCGCGAATTGAACCCAGGACCTGGAGGTGCAAGGCAACAGTGCTAACCACAATGCCACCTTCAGTCTGTGTGCATGGTCCAGTTTTGTGCATTGGGGCTTCCTCCTGGGTAGCCCAGTTTCCTTCAATGGTCCAAAGTGTATGAATTCAAATGTGTGTGTGTTTGTGTCTTGTAATGGGTTGGCACCCCATCCAGAGTGTACTTTGCCTTGCTCCCTCTGCCCCCTGGGATATATTCCAGCCCCCATAACCCTCCATAGAATAAGTGTTATAGACAATGTATAGATAATACAATATATGCCTCATATTGCAAAATTCCTACATTTTCCATAGATAAGAAAAAAACAGACCTCTCTACCTTATAAAGCTTGGTTTGTAAGTAAATGCAAGCAAAATATATGGAAAAAAGATTTCATCATCTGTACGAAATATCTTGGCACTAAAATTGCAACCCTGTATACTGTATGCCAAAATATGCCACTGTGGCCTCACTCACAGATTAGTATAAATTAAAATGGAAAACCAACAAGAGAGCTGTCATACCAAGTGAAACAGGTATAAAAATGTATCACAAAAATGACAGAAGCATTAAATGTACATTTAGCATTCAAAACTGTATAAATTAGCTTTAAAATTGTACTACACGCTAAGGCTGGCTCAGGTCTACAGACTCATAAGAAACTAGAACATATGAAGGATTGCTTTGGAGTGTGACGTACAAGTAGAGGGTCGTGCATATTTATACACATGTGAAACATTTATTTAGAAAAATCTCTTCTCTGGTTAAATGCCGTAATTGCTGCAAACAAAAAGTGAATGAGTGTAAAGGACTGTGTTTCAGATTACATATACAACACTGGACTCCTAGAGTCACAGCACAGAACATCTCTAGGATTTCCAGGAAAAACTGGCCATATGCCCCACTCCATTAAAAGAAAGCTTCTAAATTTCAGGTCTTATTCTGGCAGTTCTCTGAGCTTCTTTAGGTTGAGGATTGCACATGGAATTCTGTGCTCTCATCTTTGATTATGCATATAACCCACCAACAGCCCTCACACACACACTCCACCTACCAAGCCCTGCTGTAGCCTTCATCAATGCTGCTGTGGTGCCGTGTGGTTGCCATGGTGACCAGCACGACGCAAAGCATCGTGAGCAACAATAGGATTTTCCATGTGCGAGCAGAATGCAAAATGGTGAGCAGATTCTCAGCCTCTCAGCCTCTCAAAGCCTCTTGAACCAACACATACAGAACCAGTCTTTCAAATACAGTATTAAGAAAAAAAAATTTGGATCTAATTATAAATATGATTTATGGTTTGAAGATGAGATTAGAGATGTATGGTTTTCTCAGGAATCAAAGAAATTTCATTTTGCTTAAAGCTTTCTGGAGGCATTCTTTTGCCTTTTCCCCTGGGCATTCCCCTCACCTTACCGAACTAAAGAAGGACTCATGTTCCCACATTACCTCACCCCTGAGTCCTGTCCCACCAGTCTATACACACAGACGCACACACATTGTTCACAGAAATGACAGACTGAAAGAGGAGTACAATGGATCTTTAAATGCATAGTTAAATTATCAGAGCACTGATTACATAAGGAATCTCAATCTCTTGCTCAAACACAGACTCTATCGAGCAGTAGTAAGCAGAGTTGATAATGAGATGTGGAGAGAGCATATTTATAATAGCTGAAAACCTTGCATACTGGATTCAGAATTTTTTTCCCCCATCTTCCTATAATACAGTGCGACACTCATGCTGCACAACCTTTACCAAAATGCACCCACTGCCTCCTACACCTCCCTCCTCGGTCTACTCCATCTGTGGAGGGCAAAAAGAGAGGCGAAATGTGCCAGACTAGAGCAAGAGTGAAATACTGGGATACAGTAGGAGGAATGCAGTAGTAATGTCCATGCCAGCAGTTACCAACTGTTCCTAATTTCCATAAACTCTAATGCTGTGCTTTGCATAAAGAACATTCGGGTTTGCCTGGGAGGCAGAAAATCTGAAGACATGGGAGGGAGGCAGCTCTCATCAAACAGGTTAGGCAAGGTGGTTTGGCCCTGAGAGAACATATTCACACACACACACACACACGCGCGCGCGTGCACACACATTGATGTTCAAATCTAGACATATGCAGGGCAAATCACAGAGATCACACAACTATTTTAGGGAAAACAAGATTAACTCATTGAACTACTAATTTTATGAAAATCTCTTAAAGCTGTGTATGAGGTTTTCCTCAGATCCATCTCAAAACCATATAATAAGGTATATTAACATAGCACGTTCCTGTTTTGACACAAATCTATAGAACATTAAACCCTGCCCAAGCAAGCATAATTCCGTGGTAAATTATTAAGGCAGATGAAAGAGTTGCATGTGAAATACTGAGCAGCTCCCACTCTGAAGTCCCTCCATTTGTTTCTGTTTCCATGGAACCGCATGTCCTCATGTCATAACGGTCTCTTACACTCCCACACAAACCCACTTGAGCAGCGGCCCCCACGCACACATTATACAAAGGAGATCACGCTGATCTGTGGTCATAGAAAAAGATCTATTATGCAAAGCAAAAGAAATCCATGTTTAAATTAACACCTGCAATAATTATTCAGTCTTACAGCAGTCAGTCTTCAACCCAGCTGGACTCATATAAACACTGTAGGTGGTCAACATTCAACAACTTGAATTCAGATACTGTGTGAAAAGGAACAAGGGTCATGTGAGGATTTCACCTGCTGTTGTGTTGTACAGGTTTTTGTGAGGGTTTCAATTTCAGTAGTTGTATTCTTTATTTGTCTGTACCTTCAATTAATGTGAATTGGGAATTGGGGGGAAAAAAGAATGACATATTTGAAGCTGCCAAAATAGAACTGCCCAAGTTCGCCCTCTAGCGGAATGTGCGTACCTAGCAGTCTCATTTCATCGTTATATAGGGCAGGAGTTCTCAAAAAATTCCTCTAAAAGTCTCAACACATATTTATTGCATTAACAAAGCATTTAAATGGTCTCATTATTCAAAATTGTATATGTAGTGTGACATGGAGTCTTAGTGGTTCACATTGTTGCCTTGCACCTCTAGGGTCTGGGTTTGATTCTCACCTCGGGGGTCTGAGTGCATGGGGTTAGCATGTTCTCCCCGTGCTTGTGGAGCTTCCTCTGGGTGCTCTGGTTTCCTCCCAGAGTCCAAAGACACACAGATTAGGTTAATGGGCATTCCCAAATTGCCTGGAGAGTGTGAGTGTGAATGTGTATGTGTGTGTGTGCACTGCAGTGGAACCCTGTACACCGGATAAAGCAGTACAGACGATGTGAGTGAATGAGGTTATATATAATTCCAGCAACACAACCGGACACACCACACAGCTAAACCAATCACCTTTATGCAGGATGGCGCTCTCACAGGCCCTAGCATGTGTAATTACATTTATTATGTACAGGGCTTATCCTCAATCTTGTGTTCATCCTTTGTACCTTTCTCTGCATCTCTGTGCGCATTCCGGAGGCAAATACAGTATGTGCTAATGCAAATGCATAAACCAAATTGTCAGGCCTATGTAGGATTCAACCTAGTGAGTTCAAATGAACTGTAATAAAATAATAGTAGTAACTAAATAACAAAAATTTTATACCTTTGATTTGATTGGCTGTGATTTCCTGGTGAAAAATGCTGTTATTATTATTATTATTATTGTTGTTGTTGTTGTTGTTGGTGATTTTTTCACATTAATTATCAATATTATCATTATAGTCATCGTAATTATGTATGTACATAATAAAAATGAGTACTGAGTATGTACAGTTGCTGCATACGCGCTTAACATTTGGGAGTAAATGTCGTGCTCTTATTTTGAAATGTGTTAATTTTGTAGGGTGAGGAGGACGCCATGTTGGATTTCTCCTCGTGTGTGTTGTGATGAGTCTGAAGTGTGTTTAAAACATTTGACTTTCCTGAAAATGGACGAAGAGATAACAGTGAGTGTTAGAAATAAATAAATAAACAAGACTAGTTAGCAAACCGTTACAATTAAAGTGAAATACAGTTATAAAGAAGCGCAAATGTTTCCAAGTCTTAAATTGTGTTTGTTTGTTTGTTTGTTTTAGGGCGGTTACAGTGAGCCATGTGGACTCTGTGGCTTGGTGTGTTGGGATGTTTCAGACGGAGGACAATTATTCTGTAAAAACTGCCATAATGTGATTGAGGTGAGAGTGTTTTCATCACTCTTTAGCAAACACACACCACTTTTTGTTTAGTTAAACCTGTATTGTGCATGGACTATTGTCATTTTATTTATTTATTTATTTTAAATTAATTGGTTAAAGCCCCGGTCTAGTAACAGGAGGTTCTGGGTTCGAGCCCCGGAAGGAATTCATGCTCAAAGGTCAAGGCTCTGTTACTGATCACATACTTCTAACCCTGCAAAAAACTTTTATGGAATTTATGGAGGACCACCTGGACTCTGCCCTCTATCCTACATGTGCTGTACTTATAATAAGCAGCCTTTAATAAGGATATCTGAATTGTTAGGGTTTAAGATGAATTAAAAGAAGAAAAATTATTGCTTGTTGTGCCACATCTCGACACACTTACCGGCTAAGAAGAAGAAGATCTCTGTTTATTATCAGCAAAGAAAGCAGATTTCTGGACAGGTGACCTGTCACACACATCAAAAGAACCAGGCATTAACATGTAAGCCTTAATCAAAATGGTTTTAGCAGACACAAGCTGTTCATATGCATATTCTTCTGGATACAGGCTGTAGGAAGTGTTACAACATAAGGAGTCAGGAAGGTGGGTTATTTTATGGGCATAGGCCCATTTTGTCTGCTATATACAGTAAACCTCCTTGGGTAAATGATCCTGACCGAGGTGGCTCTGCAGTCATCCTTGAAAATCGACAGATAACTTGTCAAGAAAATGATCTGTCTATGGGAACTGTATACACATTCATTCATGAACATCGCTTGCACATTACAGGAACTCGGCTGGGAGTTATTGCCACATCCCAGTCCTGACCGCGCTCCAAGACATTTCCATGTGTTTGGGCCATTAAAAGAGTTCCTGTAAGGCCAGCTTTTTAGATGCGAAGCAGGCAGTCCAATCATGGTTTTAACGTACTGAGAAAATTTTCTACCATGATGGTATCCAAGCTAGGGCTGGGCAATTAATTGGAAGAACGACATTCAGAACCTGAAATCTAATCATTGAAGTTGGTTGTTTCTTTTGTCTCTCTCTCTCTCTCTCTCTCTCTCTCTTTTTTTTTTTATCTATTCCCCACTGCGTGTGTTCATGCACTGTTCGTGCAGTCACATGCACATGCAAATCCCAGCTTAGTTAAGTATATAAATTAAGTAGTTAAGCAAACCTTTGATCATTATGATCATTAATGATCATAATTGAAACATGTTCAATTAATCGTGATATTGATTTGAGGTCATATCACCCAGCAGTAATCCATGCACTAGTGAAAAGCTGGGATTAGTCCATTAGTGTAGCAGGGGATTATACTGAGAAATAAAGGTAGTTTTTACTCTCATAACTGTTCTGTATTCTAACTAGCCAAAATAAAGCTATCAAATGCTAATGAACCTAAGACACCAGTTAAACTCATCTCAACATGTCTTTTGCAGTTATTTAGCCCATCATGTTGCCAAGTTTTGTGAGACAAACAATGTCACCCCTGAAAACAAGTAGGATTCAGAAATCAAGTCCAATATACGATAAGACCAGTTCATTATTTTTGAATGGAACACAGATTGTGCTCTTTTGTGTGTTTCTGGCCCTGGCACTACCGTTAATGCAGTTGATCCCTGAAGTCTTCTAAATCAAATGATCAGATTATTAGTAAAGCAATTTATGAGCTGATCAGGGTATAACAAGGAAAATACAAAACTGGTCCACACCAAGAGTAGAATTACTACAATCTGTTTAGGGACATTTAAAAACTCGATAAGAGACATAACGGTTAGGACAATGCTGTATCTTTTTCATTTCAGCATTATACTGATTGTTCCCAATTCACAGAGAACAAGGGAAGTTGAGGATATGAACACATTGCTGTTCAACCACAGGATCTCCACTTTCTCATCAGGCAAACGGAAGCGGAGTGGAAGAGGTTAGTCCAGGTTTCAGTACAAAGATATAATATTGTTATAATTCCTGAAGTGATTGTGTGAACCTAACATTTTTAAGGTTGTGCTGCATAGGCTATGCACACTCATTGTGTATGGCAATTTTTGTATTTGTGGTTTAGAAGGTGCACGAGACTGGATGGTATGTGAAGGCTTTCAGCTGATCCTCAAACATCAAGCCGAAGCTTTGGTTGATCTGGGTGTCTGCCCTCAGTTTAAGGTCAGTAAAGCAAAGTAAAAAATATAGGCGAGAGAGAAATTTTTCTGCATCATTTAAATGAAATGTATCTCAGACAGATGTGTTATGGATTTTCTGGAAGCGATACCTGCAGAAGACCAAACAGGCATACACAAGAAATCCAGTGAACAGTGACAGAAGTTTAGTGGTGAGTTAGAAACCACCTGGGTTTTATGTTTGTACATGTGTGTAGTTGATCATAGGTAGAAAATCCACAATATTTTTTTTTGTCTTCAATGCCTTAAAGAATAACTTTTGAAAAACCCTTGAAACACATTCATTATCTTAATTCCGATTTTTTTTTTGTGTGTGAGAATTTGTGGACATTGCTAACACAGTAAACATAGTGTTTCACAGAAGTACAGTTTTCAACATCTAGAATATGAGTGATGATTCAGGTTTCAAAACAAACAAGAGCTACTTTTTCTCACTCATGTGGCATTCTATGTAAGGAATGAGAATCTTAAAGTGGAGGTAGTGGAGATGAAAATGCTGGCCTCAAAAATTTAAACACAGATCTGCTCAACTAGTTTAGTTTGCTGATGAGCACAGGAGCATTGACTACAGTATTGGCATGAAAGTTGAAGCTTCAGAACCGCACCTGCTTGAGCAGATTGCATAGATGATGAGGTCATAGAGGGGGTCAGGATTAAAGCACTACTACTTTGGCCTCATTAGGTAAAAATGAAGCAGAATTAATCACGAGTGGCTGGGTGTGGGCCTTGGTTAGGACAAAGTTCCTGGCTTTTTTGGCAAGAACACATGTGGTGAATAACCAATGCCCCATATTAAATAAACATTATATGTTAAACATAAGGTGGGTAATCAGTTTGCATGTTGTTCAGGCTGAGTTATTTTTATTATATTTTTAACTTACCTTTTACTATAGTATAAATAGCATTATAGCTATTTTAAATATAGAATATAGAATTATGTTTACTGGTTGTACTGATTCTGGCTAGACCATTTTGATGTTCTGTTTAGAAGGTAAACCTCTTTCATCTCTCTCTTTTTTACATAAACATGTTTCCATTTCAGGAATTGACCAGCAACAGTGGGGCAGTATCATCTGTCGCTTTCAATGAAGCATCATGGCATGATGAGACTTCCTCAGTGAAGGGAGCCCACACAGTCTCAGGTATCTTACATAAGTTCTTTTTACATCACCATGATTATTTTGTTTTAGATTGTTTTGCTCATGATCTTCAGTTCAATGTTTGCAGGATACTCCAGCGATGGGAGATCTTCAGTGTGTTCAGGCTCTATGGATGCTGAACACTACTTTGGAAGGAAAGAAAGAAAGTACCTGATGAGCATGTCTCGAACACTGGCACTCTGCCACCTGGCTCTGCTTTGGGTTCGGGAGGCTATTACCCTGGCGGACTTGCTCAGGTGAGTAAGAGGAATACTTGGATCTTTTTATCCACTGCACAAAGTGCCAGAACATTCAGCAAATTTGGACACTGTTGTATTTAAATTGCACAAAATGTTTCATACAGAAAAAAAAAACATTGCCTGAATATGTGTCTTATAGTTTAAAATCAAGTTAGATAATAAATAGTTTGAAGTGATAATAGAACAGTAATGAGCAACTTTTTCAGTTTAGCACTGCTAGTGGAAAAAATATAAATCTATAAATTTCTTTTGGACATTTGATAGTTTCGTTGTCAAGTGTATGAGTCAATCACAATTGAACAAATGTTTAAAACTTAACATTTCATATGCATTTCACATATACTGTATGACACCACTGCCCACCATTTCAAGCACTTATGACATTATAGCCACTAGGGGGCGCTAAACTGGAAAGCCCATTTCTTCATTCCTCAGTTTTCTAACTAATGATCCCTATGTGGCCATGATGGATTTGTTTTTCCAATAGGGAAATTTAACTCTGGCATCCAGTCTGTTTTAAAACTATCCTTCTTCTGTTAAGATGGCTGTTCAGATTTATGATTTTTTTTTCTTGTGTCTTAATATAACTATAATATACTCATCTGCCTTTTTACTGTGCCTAAATAAGCATGGTATGTCTCTTGCAGGTTGGTGTCCAAGGGCCACATCCCTTATATTAATGCTCATGCACTTTTTCCGGAAGAGATGATGTTCTTTGGTAAGGACGCCCTGATCTTTAGAGTCGAGGTGAGAAAGCAAGCTTTTCTGATTGCGTAACAGTGCTGCATTCATTCAGACCGCTACTTACAGTACAGTGTCTATTGTCGGTGCTCTCTGTTCTCTAGTCTATCCCCTCTTACAGAAAGGTTCACAGGGAGACACTGGAACTGGCTGCACTAATTGAGCTGCCCACGTTCCCTCCTGTGTCTCAGGATTGCCTCCTTCATCCAACTCTGCTCAGTCTACGCTATTTGATGGATGCTAACCTTCCTAGTGAGTTTGCATAAAGCAGTTGAGAAAAGCCAATAGGGGTCAGTTCAGTGAGTCTTTGATTCTTAAGCATTCGTTTTCTCTTTCGTCAAATCTTTTTCTTTCAGACAAACTCCATGAATTGGTTTGTAAAGTAATACAGGAAACATCTATGGGGAAAGAACCCTTTCTGACATTTGACCCTACTGGGAGAAAGCCTAAACTTCTGTGCTATGATCTTCAGGCTGCAGCTATCATAGTTGTGACCATGAAGCTTCTATTCAGGCTGGACGATAAGATGGAGTGGTGAGCATCCTTCATGGAACTACTAAATACATCAGTTTATTTTGTATTTTATTTATATTTATTATATATACTTGAGAAGCAAGAAGGCAATTATTAAAAGCCATGTATATTCTCTCAACTGTACTGGCATTACCACTGTACAGAATTCCATTCAGTTTTCATACCTCAATACATATGTTTAAAGCCATAGTTAGCTACCGTACATCACTGGCCTCGAATACGATGCTCCAGCACTCTAGTCTCTGACTCGAGTCAGTTTATAGTAATCCTTTCCTTCTGTCTGTGTTTTTCTTAATTTGTGAAATCTGTTGTACAGGTTTTGCACTTGCAATTCTGTTACATTATATGTCTGTTTTTGTTCTGTTATTTTTCAAGGAAGTTGGCTAGGAAAGCATCCGACAAAGGAAATAAAATGGACCAGGGCAGGAAAAAGAAAAAGACAGACAAAGGTAGAAACATGTGAGCTTATGTTGAGGGAAAAAAAAACAGATTGATTAGTCCAAGAACTCATCTTTATAAATATATTATTTTATTACTTATTACTTTTTTTTTTTTTTTTTTACTTTCGCTGTTTGTCTGATATTACATAACAGCCTCTCTGTTGCAGGTGGAAAGATGTTTAGCCTGAGGACATGGTTTATGATTGTACAGCCGGCACTGGAACGAGCCAGGGAAAAAGAAAAGCATGCCAAGGCCATGTGAGAAACTCCTTCTGATAAAACGTTGTGTATATTATGTAGTCCGATCTGCTATTCAGATGTTCAACTTGATTCCTATTTTACTCTGTCTCCACAGGCAACAGTGGAAGTCTAAGAAGCCCATCGTTCAATCTATGAAAAATAAAACCATCGTACTAAAACGGAGACGTAAGTACATCAGTTCCATCATGTCGTTTTCTGCTTACAGAATCTTCAGATTTGAAAAATATTGTACAATTTCAAGTGTGATCCATGGCAAATTACAGCCTTTCATTTAGTCACTGGGTGGTATGAATTGTTAGCACTTAGCAACAGCCATGATGCTTTTCAGAAATAAATTTTCATATATCATTTAATACTAAAATATGAATTATCAGTGTTAGATTTTTTGGAGATAAAGTCACAGAGGCCAGATTGAGGTGGTTTTGACATGTTCAAAGGGAGAGATTATGAATATATCGGCCAAGGTATGAAATAAGACCAAGGAGGAGGTTTTAGGTCAGATTCAGTTCTTCATGGCATGAATTTCACAAGAATTTGGTAACAATCATTTGATTCAGCTCTGGTGACTGAGAAGCACTGAAAGAAAGCACTGAAAAGCCGTTAACTTATTTTCACATTCATGAAAGCAGTTTGTGAAAACTTTTCCTTTGTGACACGGTGCATTTTCATGCCAGAAGTAACAGTTAAAAAATGGGTGAATTGTGGCTATGAATGGACAGACATGCATGCTCCGCAACAATGCTCAAATAGTCTGTGGCATTAAAATGGTGAGTGAGTGGTACTAAAGGAAACTTTTGCAGTCCCAGTGGGCTATATTTGTACTAAATCCACTATAGCTTTGAAACTTACCAACTCAATTTAGCCCAGCGGGACTGGAAGAGCTTCACTTCTGTACGAGTCTCAGCTGAACTTTAGAATGCATTTTTTATTTTTATTTTTTTCACGGAAGGAGGGTTGTGGAATTTCACCCCGATTTCTTACATTCGGCTCATGGTGACAAACTCCAAAGTTGGTGTGCAGCACAAGAAAAATTATGACGATCAAGACCTCTAATGACCTCAGTTTTGATTTAAGACAGACTTGAAAAAATCCGAACCATCCTTTAATTGACCTAAAGTGTGCCAAAGAAGTTTCCCACTCCACCGCCGCCAGCCTGGACAGCTAACACAATACAGGTTAGGTCTAAGGATTCAAGCGATTAGTCAAAATCACAGGGATCACAGTTTTCTCCATTCAGATGGTTAATGTGAACATTACCCAGAGCTTCTGGACCATTTTCTGCATGATTTTATGCGTTAAACTGCTGCCACCCAATTAGCTGATTTGATTTTTAAAAAAGCGCTAAACAAACCAGTTGAGCAGAATGTTATATAGACTATGTTTTCTATTCTGCCGTTTTTCATGGTAAATTATTATAACAGGCGGGTGATTTATAATTCTGCAATCATATATATGAAGGTGCTTGTAAATTCAAAGTGGTTTATACTGTAGGTAGGTGAAGCTCACAGAAGAGCTAGTGCGCACCCCTACAAACTGTATACAGTGTGTTATGCAAATAAATCAGAGCTGCTTTGTGCCAAATCTCAGTGCCAAACAGGGGTTTGGGAGAAAAACCAAGTACTAAACATACTAAGTTTAATACATCTAAATAAGTTATAAGAAGGTTATTATGACAATATTACAAACACTCCCATCAGTTCATTTGTAACTGCGAAAGAGCAAAAATGGATGACACTTGTTATTTGCATAAAAGAAGAGCAGTGTGCATTGATTCGTTTTTTGTTTTTTTTGTGGACTGAGGCATAAACAGAAGCGTTTGGATATCTGCAAACAAAAATTGGACCGATGCTCCAAGGAAGGTGAAAGTGTGGATAATTTTTGGCTCACCCTCATAGTTTTCTTTGCTGCTTTAATTACCTCCATTCTTCTAGGAAGGCTTTTCTCGAGATTGTAAAGCACATTTTTGGGGAGTTTTGCTTATTCAATCACAAGGGCATTAGTGACGTCATGCAGGGAGGTCTGCAGAGCAGTCTTTGTTTCAGTTCTTCCCAAATGTGTTGAGTGTGGCGGAGGTCGGGGGTCTGTGCAGGCCACTTCAGCTTCACTTGCTTTGTGAACAGGAACAATGAAATGCACTTAATCACTTAATTCTAGTGATAGGAAATTGTAATGCTGTGGCATACAAAGGCAGTGATTTGCCTCCAAATTTAAGGAAGGCCTACAAATGAGTATGATGGGTCAGGTGTCCCCAAACTTTGAGGAATATAGCAAAATCCTTAGGTTTTTCTGTGTTGCTTCTAGAATACAACACAAGATTGTCTTCACATAGTGTTCAGTTTAATGTTTCTTTGATCAGTACTTTTACAGAGTACTTTATTCAGAACAGGTATCATCATCATAATCATCACGAAGAACCTTGGGCTCATCGCCCCATAGGTGTTTGTTGATCATCTCGCTATGTTCTGCCAGCTGTTTGTCGTCTACTAGATTTCTGCACCATGACTTTTAATCATCTAATTGTTCCCTGTGTGGTCTATCTCTTTTTTTTCTTGCCGTTCATCATTCAAAAGATTGGCGTCTTGAGTTTTCTTTCGTTCTTCATTGTGCATATATGGCCAAGCATCTATAGCTTTCTTCAGATCACTTTCTGTAGTAGTATTTCTCTCGGGTAAAACTTCTTGTATAGCTTCATTCCTCATCTTCTGCCTCCATCCAAACCTCAACAACTTTTCTTAGTATTTCCATTCAAATGCCTGCATCCTTTTCTCATTGTCTTTAACCATCACCCACATTTTGCAGACATAAAGGTAACCACTAAGCATGCAGGTGTCCAATATTGCAAGCTTTGTTTTTTAGAATTTTTGTCCAGCACAATGAGGGCAGCTTTAGCTTTGGCATCTCAAAATTATTTCTCTTGTACAGTATAGATCATGAGTCAGCATACTCCCCATATATGTGAATTCCTTCACATTTTTTAGAGGAGTCCCATCTACCTCAGACTGTTTCTGAATCATTTCACCATAGTCTAATCAGTCAACAATTTCCTCCACAATATTTAGAGTTTCCACAAACTTCTAGTTGTTGACCCTTATTCTGTGTCCTTGCACTCCAATAAAGTTGTCCTTAATTTCATCCATTGCTCTTTCTAAAACTCTAATGAACAATATTGGTGAAATCAGATCTCCTTGTTTTGTTCCTTTGTCCGTTTTGAACAAGTTACCCACTTCTCTCGTTTAAAAAAATAGCCTTTCACTGCTTCTGCATATTCGTTGACATACTAGCCGTTCTTTCACTCCATAGGATCTTACACTGCCCAGGCCACTTTCTGATCTATGCAATTTCTGAAAGTCTTCAAAACAGTTTTTCTTTTTCTTCCCTTCTTCCTTTTCAGCCATCAATTTCAGAACCAGTATCTGCTGCACTATGCTCCTGTCTTTCCTAAACCTGCTTGTTTATCTGCCAGACATGTTCCATCTGTGATTAGTCTCCTTGTCTAAATTAGTATCATCACTTTGCCCACATGAGTTTTTCAGGCAGTCGTCCAGTACTTTTACGTTCTTGTGAGCTTGCTTTCTTACGTATAGTTACGAGAGTTGATTTTCTCCAGATGTCTGGTAATTTACTTCTTCACCGTACTTTATTGTATATTCCTTCAAAAGTGCTGGGCCTCTGGTTTTAATGATCTCCTCAGTCACATTGTTGTCCCTTGCTCTTGTTGTTGTTGATGCTTTTCGTTTCCCATTTGGCTTTGTCTAATAGATCATCATCTCAGTTTTTCGATTTGCTGTGGTGAGATTTTTTTCTAGGTCTTTGATAAGGCCCTCTGGCGCCTTAGATTCTCGCGTCTCTGTATAGAGGCTGTCACAGTAGCTTGTCCATCTTCCCAGAATCTCTTTCTTTTCTGTCAGCACCTAGACATTTTGTCTCTGGTTGTATTCTGTCATGGCTGTCATTTCTTGCTTATATCTCTAATCATCTTGGACACACCCCTGGTTTGTGTTCTCCATGGTGCCTTTCGGTGCTCATCTTGCCTTATAGCTCTTCTCACCTTGTCGCTTCTATCCTTACATTGCATATCTGCTTTTTTCTTAATGATTTCTTTGGAATTTTAACATGTTTTTCCTTTACTAGTTCCTGTTCATGGTGTTATCCATTTTCTTTTCCCCTCTGCTGGTACAGTCCTGTTTTATATCACATCTTTAGCTCCTTTCAGCTCCTCCATAACAGCATTTGCATACTTCAATCTTACTTCTACACTCTCAGGTTTTTTGAAATATTCATCTTTCTCGCAATAGGTTTCAATTTCTATCTTCGAGTTACACCTTGATGTGTTTACCAAAACCTAGGTATAGGAGTTTAGGTATACACCGTGAAATTTGTGACATGATTGCACTGAAGTTATCTATTTTCTGTCAACAGTGAACAGATCAATCATATTCTTTGTCTTTCTGTGAGGTGATAACTATGTCTATTTCCTACAAACATTCTACTGAGATCTGTTCTGGTGTTACGAACTGTAAGAGGTTTTAGCGCCCTGCGGTTAATCTGAATGATTACTTTTACATTTTAATTGTAGGGCAAATCATATTTATTCAATTTTAAAATGTGATTTTTTTTTTGCACAATAGTTGTCTGATCTGTTTTTTTCCCCAATATTGTTCATTAGAGTTTTAGAAAGAGCTGTGGATGAAATTAAGGTCCTGATTGGTGTCCGAGGACATGGAATGAGGGTCAACAACTTGAAGTTTGTGGACACTATAAATATTGTATAATGATTTCTAATTATTACCTCTCTCTGTTTCAGGTGTGGTAGAACAGCTGCAGAGCACTTTTCAAGCTCTTTCTGGCTCAGCTCCAGAGCAGCAGGCTTCCTCCCCATCCACCTTCTTCTTTCTCTGGGGAGATGAAGATGAAGCCGATGGGCCCAGTCTTCATAACAAGTGCCTGGACTGTTTGATGATTAAAAGGCAAAAAAACTGGCACCTTGTCAATCGTAAATATTGGCACACTGACTTGAGGAAGTGCCTTTCATGGTAAAACACTCAAATTGAAAATTTTTAATTTGTTCTTGAAATATTTGATACCTGATGTTATAAGGAAAGTGGTTTGTGACTAGCTCTGAAGAAGTGGTCTGTGTTGTATTGACGACTTTCCTTCTTACTTATTGATGCTGCTAACTAGCGAATCACCAGGGATCATCAGATACGAAATGTTCACAAGATCACTTCACAAATATCATGTGTCTTTGCAGGTGTAAAGAACACTTCTCTGACCTGGAGCCTACTTTGCCCAGGATGTATGTGTGGTTGCTGGGCCTCTTCTCTTTCATGCTGGGTGTTGAAGAAGCGCAGTTGCACAGTGCAGTCGTCCAGGTGGAGCAACGACTGCTGAGAAAATCTTCTTGAATTACTCTGTAATTGATGGATTGTTTTTTCTTGTGTATGAACAGTCCGCTGTTCTACATAAAAGAGGTGTGTGAAGCAACCTTTGTAAGGTTTCCAGTCTTACACAATTGTCTGTTTTTATGCTGTAAATTTTGATAAACATTTTTTATTCAGTAAATGTTATTATTCAGAAATATTTCTTTTTTTTTTCTTTTTGGTTTATAGCAAAGTGATAATAAACCTGGAATTGTAACTGGAACCTGCTTTCTCAAAATGTGAATTGTTTTAATGAATTCTTTTTCAAAATTTACACAATTTACCTCTCTATACCTCCTGTTTGTGCAGTTGAATCCTCTATTAAAATGATCCTGTATACTAAAGTCACTTTTAAAATGCCACTCTGTAGTCCTTTCAGCTGATTCCAGGTGATTCTAGTTTGCTGCAAAAGTGGAAAGATAGAGGGCAATCTGAAACTGACTTGTGTTTGGGCCAGGAAAATATGTAAACAAGATATGAAACAAAGAACTATAGTATAGTACAAAAGGAAATGTATTTTCACACAGACTCAATTTGGTTAATGTTTACCCTAGGTTGTAACGAACAGGGAAAAAAAGACTGGTGTGATTCCAAAAGTTAGACCTTGTGTCAGCTTTAGTTGTCAGTGTGTTAATACTTGCTTTTTTAGTATTATGATGTCCAAACACTTTGCATTTTGAACATGTAAATAGAGGCAAGCAGGAAAACTTGACGTAATCTTAGTGTTGAGACTTGATTACTAAATATTCTGACTCTACATAGATAGCTAGCTCATCACATTTACTATAGCACAAGGTTACTTTCTAATGGAGGAAAAAAAAGGTCCTAGAAAGATTCAAACATGCACCACTGTTAATTTATGGTGTCAGAAATAACTTTCTTGACATTGGAGACAGTATGTGGTTTTCACAGGAGCAGGAGTTGGCTTTGCGTTGCAGTCCAACCAAAGGTACCCGCTCATTCATCGTCTAGCTTTCAACCAGCCGGTCAATCATAGGCAACTAAACCCCACACATTAAGGTGTGTATTGTGTTAAATTGTATGATCTATGCTCTAACATTCTCCTTTTTTTTTCTCTTGACACAAATTGAAAACACAATAATGCAAAACTCCACTGTGAAAAATCTATTTGCACAAATAAGCTTTGACTGTCTTGATTAATTGAAGCATATACAGAGAAGGTTTATGGCTGCTAAAGCAATTTTGGAATGTGTCAACAGTTCAGGTTGATGGTGGTGTTGTAAAGCTAGGGAATGTTTTCTTGGCACACATTGGGCCCCTTAATCCCTGTTCAGCATTATTTGCATCCCAGATCCTATATATATATATACTATTGGTGCTCACCATGTGTGTCCCTTTATGGCCAGAATGTACCCAGCCTATAATGGCTCCAGTATGATATTGTGCACAGGTCATCATAGCTGGTTCATTAGCATTATGTGGATGATTGGCCTCCCTATCACCATATGAATCCAATAGAGTGCCTTTGGGAAGTGGCAATGTGGACGATGCATATCATGAATATCTACAGCCATTAAATGATAGTCAGGTCAATATGGATCAGAATCCCAAAGGAATGTTTCCACCACCTTGCAGAAAACGTGAACCTTTTTTCAAAGGTGTCCCAATAAAATGATCAGAGACTGCACATATTTCCTGTTTGACTGAATAAAATGCTGCAACCACACCAGCTCTTTCTACCCAAGATTGTAGAGCCCAGCTGTGACAGACATCTGTCCTAATAAACCCCAACCTTGCCTGTAGTTACTACAGTTGACCGTTAGGTGGAGACAGCCACTTAATGTATTAGCTGTAAAAAAAAAATCTTTTGTCCTGTTGCTTTTCAATCTTAAGCCAATACTCATAATAAAATATCTAGGAGTAAAATTTTTACTAAAGTTCAACCATGAAGCAGAAGCTCTTTCTAGAAAACTGTCCTTTTTATTTATCTTTTACATTGATAGTCTGCTTCATTTAAAAAGACCTGCTTTTTTTTCTTTGTTCTCTGAGATCTTTGTGTTTTTATTTTAGGCTGAGGAGGGTGAGGGGTCTCATCTCTGTCTGCACACATCCACCCACATGAAGGAGGGGGAGCAGGCTGAGAAAACACTCAGTACCTCATGGTACGCAGTCACTTAGTATTTTTTCAGTAAAAAAAACACACACACGGCATTTCACTTGGCAAAAAAAAGTTAAACCAATATTCCACTGCTTACGTTCAACTGTTAAAAATAAATAGACTACTGAATTCCATCAGTTAGTTTTCACTACACATTTATAGCACTTGGTAGACACCGTTATCATGAGTGAATGAATTTGTCATTATTTTATACAATTGAGGAGTTGAGGTTTAAGGGACTTGCTCAAGGGTCCAGCAGTGTCGGTGTGGTGGTGGAATTTATACTCATAACCTTCTAATCAGTAGTCCAACATTTTAATGACTGCTCATAACTATGTAGCAATATCTATAGCAACAACTAACATTTTTTCTATGACAAACCAGACATGAGAAGATGTCTGATGAACAATGAATTTAGTGTAGTTTTATCCATCTTTTCTCAACACAGTGCATAAAGTCCAGTTACCTAATATTTTTTTACAGTTTTTTTTTGTATCCATGTACCATCAGATCCAAATACTCACATCAGTACACTAAAATTAAACTCTTTTTCCTTAAAATATTAATAATTATAATAATTTTAAGCTCATTTACAAAAATACATTTGACTGTACAACTCATGGAATTCCTTTAAATGTTTGTCATAATGTATTATAATTACATTTACAATTGCCTTTAGACTTCCATTTAAAATTCCTTTTGAGTAGACAGGTTTTGTGCTCTTTGCCTGCTAAGAATCACATGCCCTAAAACAGAAAGGGGTGTTAGGATCTAATCTTAACTACATTCATACACTACTTAGTTTCACTTTTTCCCTCTTCCATAACACATGATCCAACTCATTAGCTAATGATCAAAGACTTTGTGCTGTATATCAAGTTTGTTGATCAAGAGGAGGAAAATCGAACCTGTGCAGGGCAATGTGTCCCTGGTACTGGAGATGAGAACCCTGACCTAAAGGATAAATGAGACTGTAGTGTTGGAAGATCCCAGTTGCACTAAGGTATCGTGAGATCAAAATCCATGCATGCAGTGCCATATCAGGTGTGTTTTTCTACTTAAGCTTAATTATATCCTCATCAAATATCTGCAACAGTGACATCATACTTGCTATGCTTCCCTTCACACCGGTGTTGAATACTATCAGGACAGCTATCAATTCCCTTCTAATAGATATTAGCTCCATATCCCACTAGTAGGGTGTCTCTGTGGCTTAATGGTTAGTTCTGTTGCCTCACACCTCCAGGTTGGGAGTTTAAAATCCCACCTCCGTTGTCAGTGAAGGGAGTTTGTGTGTTCTCGCCATGATTAGTAGGTTTTTTTCTCCAGGTGCTCCAGTTTCGCCCATAGTCCAAAGACATGCAGTGTAGTCTTATTGGCATTTTAAAAAAAAAGGGTGTGTGTGTCTGTGTGATCGTAGACTACTCAAAAGATTTTGTACTCTAAAATCTTAACTGATTAAAAATAAAAGAACATATTCAGGTCAAAGTTCCCTTTTTTTGTTGTAAGAGTTTAAGAGGTTAAGCATTGTTTCTAACTTTCTGATTTTCACTTTCACTACCAACCACTCTGTACTCTTTGAACTTCCCCTTATGTCATGCTTGCATCTATCCTTCATAGCATCTACAGTAGTATTTATTTGCCATTTCTTGACTCTAGAATTATCTCGAAGCCAGATGGTTTCACAAAGTCACTCTGTGTAAGGTGTAATAATCATCTACTCAATCTATCCATATGCACATTCTGCTTCTTCTAGGCCAGGGGTTCTCAAATTTGTTGCAGCCATGGACCACTTTAACTGTAACATTAATGTACTGACGCCTTAATAAAATGTATTTCTATTTTAAACATCAGAGTCATTATTTAAAAGTTATTTAAATAGCATTTTGACTTCTTACTGGAGTCATAGAGATTTTTTGACAGGACGTTTTAGCCCAAATTACATTATTTAGCTGACTTCTTATTTTTAAGTTATGAGGTTAGGATTAAATCCATTTAATTCACTTGACCAGAACAGGCTGATAATTATAAAAACTCAATAATAAAGCTAACAACTATGATCATGTTGGATTTTGCTTTACATTTCAACTATCGAACCTGGACCCAATTTGATATAGATGGTTTGAGATATACATTAACATGTTAAAAGGCATTATGGGATTTCAGAAAATGCACTGGATTTTCTATATGGTTTTACAATAGATCTCATCTTAAGTCCCTTCATTTTGAATCTCATTACTTTCTTTCTCTTCTTATTATTTAATTTAATGTTCCTAATGTTGTCTTTTTGTCGAATTATTAAGCTTCCTTTATGCACACTTAATCATTCTTGGTTTATTAAAAACTGGTATATAATAACTAAATACAAAAATTATTTCATGCTTAATGTTTTAAATGTAATGTACGAGGGGCGTTCGAGCTTAAACTGGGGATTTGTAATGAAATTTCTCATGAATAAATGTGTAAAGGTGACTGTCATTTACAGATGACTTCAAGTACAGTACGGTGATGAGACTTTTCGTTACAATAAAACATTTAAATGGTGAAAATGTTTTAAAGAAGGATGAACGTGCATGAACGATGATCCCCGGGACGTGCACTTAGAAAACATATCCAGGTACAAGTGAAACGCTGGGATAAGTGCATGAGTCTAGATTGTAGGGATTATATTTTTTATTATTGAACACCCCTTGTACAAGTCAAATCCATGCTATTTAAATTACAGTTAAAGTGCTGTTCAACATTAAAAAGAACAAAAAATAAAACACACACAAAATACTTGACATGCAATCATAAAACTATTTAGCAGAAAAATTAAATGCAGTAAAAGGAAATAAACAAAAATTAAATATTTCAACTCTGTATGAAAGTCATTGAGAAAATTTGGATTTACGTTTGGACTTAAGGTTAAGGATTTAAGGTTGTTGATGTTGGCACAGCTCTAATGTGCAGGGGTAGACTGATCCACAATTTTGCAAACTGCCAAGGCACAATCATCTTTGAGCTTGAGTCAAAACATGTGTAAGTTTAAATACGTAATTTGGACAAGGTTACTTGCTGGTTTCTGTCTTGAAAGAAACTATTGAGTAATATTCATAATCATAATATATTCACAATTATTTTCAATCATGATGTAAACAAGTGTATTTATGCATCTTTACAAGCAGTATAATTTTTTGTAATATTCTGCTCAGTGGCTCCAGAAGATTAAAAACACAACCATAAATACAACCTGTACAAAATACAGCAGCATAGATCCACAAAAAAAGGCAGTTCAATTCTTGTTTTGAAGAACTGCAATCGTTACTTGTCTACCAGGACAGATTTAACATGTTTAATTCATGTGTTCTTAAGCTCTAAATTGTCTAGGATATGTCATTCCCTTTATTGACATTTAAGAATTTCAATGCATCTGTGGCATAGGTGCATTGAAATAAAGGCACTTTGAGAGCTACACGGCAGGTCTGTTTTTCTCTATTTCCAGAATGTTATCCAAGTTCTACTAATGGTGGCTTTGTAGAAATATAAAAAAAATAAATAAAAAGGTGGAAAGATCACTTTGTGATAATGCTTCTAAACCTGGAACTCAAGAAACCATCATGCTTAGAAAATTTTTATTTTAAAATTTAGTGTTCATTATCTGTAAAGTCCTTACTTTCCTTTCTGAATTATGAAATTCCCTTTCCTTAGATTTTTACTTTCATTATATATATATTTTTATAATTCTTGTTTATATTTGTAAAATCAAAAGCAGAGTCTACTGATTAGAATTTTTACAGATAAAGATTACTATTACTCATCATGTTCAGTTTTTTTTTTTAGTCTTGATTTATTTATAATTACAATAATTTGTTTAGAGATTGTCAATAAGTCTGTAATTATTCAATAAGACCTAATTATTGTTAATGTCACTGATGATCTGTGGCTCTTGTGTGTTTCCTGGTGCATTGGGACAGAAGAGCGTGTCCTGAAGAGCTGAACAGTGATCCGATTGTGCTGCGGCTAAAAGAGCTAAAAGGACGAGCCCACAAGAGGTGCATGAGGAGTGATGGAAGGAGGGGGTGGGCGGGTGTTTGAGGACAGGCAGCCTCTGTGCTGCTGTGGGTGGGTTTTCTGGCGCTGTTCCCTGCACACACCAGCTGACTCCTCGTGCATGTAAACACCATCCACATGCTTCCTGCTTGAGCAGCCCTGCCCCCAACAACACAGCACAAAAACACAAACTAACCCACTAACACATCTTCTCTGATTCTCCCTGGAGTGGGTTTAACTTCCGTGGCATGACTGTCATACACAACGTACCCTCTGACATGTGTCAGATTGTTCTGCTTCTTTGAAATTGTGCAGGCTGGTTGGTGGTTGGCTCGCTTGCTCCCAGACAGGAGGCAGAGCTATTTTAGAGCAGTGGCTTCATCCTGCTGCTTTAAAGGCGGATGGCACTGAATCAAAAATTCAGTCTTTAGAGAGCAGCGAGAGCTTCCCCCACCATGATCTCAGCACGCTGTTTAACCTTAATTGACTGGAGTCCTGTTTGCCACAGCAGGTGATGTACACAACCTACACCCTCCCATGTTGTAGTCAAAAGAACAGAGTCCTTACTGTGCATATAGTTTAGTTTTAACAGCAATTCCTACTTAATCCTATAAGATGTTTCTCTTTACCATATTGATTTAAATGCCAATTTCAAGATTCTTTAAACTCCATCTGCATGTGTCTGTTTCTCTTGTCAGAAAAGCATAGAATACCCGTCGCCCCCATTTGTCAGGAGAATTTAAATTAAATCCCATAATCCCACCCTGAGGGGACCCACCAAGTACAGGGAGAACATGCAAACTCCATGCACACACAAAGGTGGGAATCGAATCCGGCTGAGAATCGAACCCGGACCCTGGAGGTGCAAGTCAACAATGGTAACCACTAAGCCAACATGCCGCCTGACTGGGAAACAATTGGAAGCGAAATTAACCCTAATCATTTTGTGGAAAGGATAAAATACTCTCTTCATTGTCAATCACAGTGACATTAGCCAACTGTGGGATACTATGGAGCCCATGTTAATAGAAGAAAAGAGTTAGTTACACTGCCCAGTATAAACAGACATTCAAAAAGATGTAGTAAAGATGTAAATATGAAGCACTGGTTAGTAGATATCATATGAAAGATAGGAGCTGGTGGGTGAGTGGGAATTAATGAACAAACTGGGGGGAAATGGAGAAAAAACTAACATACAATAGCTTAAAATCAGTGATTTTAAATGATTAGTTACTGAATGATTGCAACCTTACTAAAGATGGGTAAATACATAATGAAAAAAGGTTATTGTAATTAGTTATCTTTATCCTAATATAGAAACATGACCTATTTAAAATTTAGTTGAAGTGAAATTATTCAGGAAAATCCTTTTTTAGTAAAACCTTACATTTTTGGAAGGTCACAATTATTTGCACCCCTATTTTAATTCTTGTTCACATAAGTTCTTAGGCACTCTAAGTGGGTATCCATGGCTTCCTGTTTCCTGTGAGCTGGCACAGAGGTCAGATTCTTTTAGTTATTTATAAACGTGTAGAAGATTTAGCAGCATTATGTGGTCTCCAAATCTACAATTAAACACCATGTCCATGCCAACAAATTATTTGGAAGGCATGCCAGGAGAGACCATACCTAACTACAAACATGAGCGGTGGGAGTTCGTGAAACTTTGAGCAAACCTGGGTTCTGTGGGACTGGGTCAGATAAGGCAATAAAAGAGCTGTTTGGAAACAAACACTCAAGGTGAGTTTGGAGTGAAAGAACCCGACCCCCAGTGCGATGCCGGATGAAGGCTCCCAGACGATGTGGGACATTTTAATGCTTGACACAGCAAGTGAACTGAATCGTTTTTGAAACTCATCATGAAGACACACTTTAGAGAACAATTTATGCTACAAAACAATTTGTTAAAGTATAATCTTTCTTCCTTTAATATTTTAAATCAAGACTCCCTGTGTTTGAGAAAAAAGTATTTTCCCCCCATTTTCAATAACTGAAACTTATTCCGAAAGTTTGATTGACTACCTGAACATGAATCACTTGAACATTAAGGTCATTTATTAACTTCATCAGGTAAATATTAGTTTATTAGTTGTATAGAGTGTCATAAGTGTTATTAGTCATCATGTTATTTTTTCTTTTTTCTTCACTGTTTTTTTCTACTTCAGCAGGAAGTGGGGGTTGGTTAAACCAGAATACTCTTACCACAAAATTTCACATCATTCTTTGCCTATTCACCTTTTCATAAACCATGGTTGGCTGTTTTGTATGATAAAATAACAAATTTGTTCAGAACACTCTGAGCAAAATATATATTTTAATTTGATGCGTGTTCATTGTAACGGTACTGAATTAGCAGCAATACAGTACATGTTTTTTTTGTTTTGTTTTTAATACCTATAAAACGTTTTATATATATCTCATGTCACATGAAATTTATGCCTTGATCACTATCTACATTTTGTTGCTAATAAGTGTGCCGGGCAGATTGTGTTTTGCATGTCAGTATCAGTCGGTGCATGTCCCCGTTTTGGAGCTGTGGTTCACATTCAGACATTGGCGAGTTAACAGAGCTCTGTAAAGTTTCCTCTCTCCTGGCTTTGTGGCTTGTTGGGTGTGGAGCAGGCTGCTAGCTCTGCGCTGCACTCATTGGCCTCTGCTTAGACCTCAGAGACTCTTCTCAACTCAGCTTTGTTAATAACGCTGAATAGGCATGATCTCACTTCAGCTGGATCAACTTGCACAGACAGCTTGTTAAACCATATTTACCATAAAAGAAGTGTTTTAAAGATTTCACTGTTTTATCCTTTTGCTATTCACAGTGTAAGTTTATCCTAAATATCCTGAAAATCATGTGACATCATTGCTTTTTAAAGAAAGCCCAACCCTGTTTCTGGTTGACCTACATAAAAAAAACACACCTTTCTTAACACATGGCTTAGAGTTACCATTTTTCTTCCTCGGGATACTCCGCCCATGCTGCCACTGCGTTTTTCCATCCACAACTAAAAAGAGATGACACATTTGTTATCAAGCCCTGCACATAGGCAATGTGTTGGCACACATCCAACTTGCACTCTCTGCCCTCTCTCTCTAGTGCGCGCGCGCACACGTGCACTCCCTCACACACATAAACATTCCTCCTCCAACCCTGAGCCTCGCCCCTGCAGCTCCACCAACACTCAACCAAGAATTCCTTCAAATACTCCCTCTACAAAATTTGGGGGAATTTTCTGACTGACTGCTTACCTAATAGTAATTCCAATCTATAATTTCTAGAGCAACTTGCGACATTTTTAAGTTGACTCACTCTCGATATGTATGTTTTTTTTTTTTTTTTTACTGAAACTGAAACTCTCTTTTCTCTGTTTCATGTACATGCCCCATTACCTGCAAGAATAATATAACATGCCATTGCATATGAATTTATGGATGTAACAACAATAGAAATCTAACTGATGCTTAAACATTGACATTAAAATTTTTTTGTTAGACTGAGAACAGTGTTGTTAGACTGAGCCCAAATTCCAGTGCAATCGTGTGATAAAACCAACATCAAGGAAGGGTTGGATGAACTTTGTTCTCTTGTCTGATTGACCATTTGCTTAACAAACTAAAACTCAAATCGGCTCCATTTTCAAACAGCCATTTCATGTTTTTTCATGTTTCTGTATTTTAGGTTGTCACGATTTAACCACACCCATGAGCTTCCTGCTTGTGCCATTCTTTAGTAGGTACATAAATGGCATATAAATAGGACCATTGGTTGTGTTTTGGTGGTCAGTGGAACAAAGCACAGGTTACTGTTGCCAACATTTCTGGGACTTAATGCAATACAAAATAAAATGACCCTTAGGTTCCTAGAGATATTCACTGAGGGATTACAACATTCCATATTATCTATTTGTGGTAACAGCTGGACTTTGCCATCAGGATCCATAAAATAAGCCTGAGGACTCTCACATATATACACAGTTCAGGAATTACTGTCCACTGAAAACAAAGCAAATGTGAGGCACATTAGGGTACAGATATAGTGCATTAATTTGAAACCAAACCATGCAATCTACTTCAGGTATACCCATAAAAAAGCTAGTTAATTGAGGAAAGTCTTGAGGACATCAGGCATTTTTGAATAGCCTTAAAGCATAAACACTCCTTGTGTTACATCCTTTGTATAGTATGATCTGAGTTTCTGCTTGTTTGTAAGCTCCAGTGGAATCAAGGTTGACGTTTTACTTCCAAGGCAGCACTCAACCAACTGGCAATCGGTATGACGGTCTGATGTCATAATGGATGGTGTTTCTGGCATGGTATTGAATTGTCTTTCAGGGATCCTGTTTCTATCACTAAGCTGCAAATAAACATGGCATGCACTTATGTCATGAAAACAAGACTGCATGTAGTAAAAATATAGGCCATTCAGGCTTGGGTCATATTCAAAACAAATACCACCTTGTTTATCTAGCACTGAATGGTTTGCATAATTCTGTAATTTTAAAAAATAGGATTGTAATTTAAATTGCTTTAATGCTCATGCAACGATTGTCATAGATATGCAGCAGTCAAATAGATTTGTTCTACTGAGATTTTAAAATTTAGCTCTTGTGTCTATTCATAGACTAGAATCGAATCAGCCCTCTTACTTATCTTATTACACCCATGATACAGTGCCTTATTAATTGAAAATTATCCTTAAAATCCAGTGGAAAACAAAGGCAGGGATAGGCAATAATACATGGGGAAAAGGGGAAACCATTTTGACCATTTTGGCTGACGCTTATAAGGATATGTATGTTCATGTGTGTATATAATATTTTTAATTGTGTTCCGTCCCTGCGTTTCACCATGGACCTCATAACTGTAGGGCTACTTGCTTTTTTCTTATGTTGGCTTGAAGGTATGGGTGAGGTTATTATGCTGTAAAAAATTTCAATCTCAGGATTTTATGTTGCTGCAATAGATTTTTATGTAAGGAGTCTCCACTGTCAGGTTTGAGCTAAAGCTGTTCCTATGTTTCCTGCTACTGCAAAAGTCATCGTAGCACATTGCAGTTGGCCTTCATATGGGGACCACCCTGACTGTTTTCACTTATTTGCCCTTGTTCCTATGACAACATTTTTGTCATCCTTCGTAAAGAAATGCTTATTCTTACTTTTGTCTGTCTTATGTCTCCGGTAGTGAGTCACTTTAGCATAAAAAGACATTTCTGGTTGGGAAACGGATTTAAAATGTGCTTATTAACCATTTTCTTTTGTAGAGTCCATTGTGTGTGGGTTTTTTTTTTTTTGGGGGGGGGGGGTAGTTTATATACAGTACATTTTATATTTTCAGCTTCCATACATTATTGTTTAACCTGGTTTATTCAGAGTTCCATGGTCCTTTGTTTTACTGAATATGCCGTATAATAGATGATTTGTCATTATTTTGCTTAGTGAATGATTGAAAATGCTTTATTCTACTTGCTAAAACATTTAAGCGTTTTTATCTCAAAATAAAAACGCGCTATTCATTTAAAGATAGTTACATTTGCGACGTTTTATTACGCCAGACTTTCATAATCAGTCTTTCCTTTTCTTTCTCTCTCTCATCGGAGGGAGGGACTTGAGCAGCTCTTTGTTTGCAGACCTTGCTTTCTCCCATCTCAGACAAAATCACTGATTTCTCGGGGTTTACGAGTCACAAAAATAGTGCTTTTCCCTCACGACATGAATATCCACAAATGTCAGTGGCTATCTCGGTGTTAATCCCCGATCTCAGGGAAGTTTAACGCGCTGTAGTACTCCAGGTTCGACTTTATGAAACGAGAGACACACAAAGGGCTGTTTGGAGCGTAAACAGATCTACAACAAAGAGGTCCCGCCTACTATTGCAAGTCACGCCCACTCAAAGGTCTTTTAAGGAGAAGCTGTGTTCAGCAGCTGAGACCAAAGAGGGCTTTGAGTTCAACAAAACCGAGCTGTACAGAGAAGGGTTTCAAATGTCGTAAAGGTGTATAAATAAAGAAAATTATATTTATAAAATCTAATGCATTTAAATGCATAACTTTTTAAAATACATACTGTACTAAAATCCTTTTCTTAATTGTCAGTTATCTTAAACGATATATTCTTTGTTATATAAGAATATTTATGAATCGACATTATGAAATGAATCATTCACTTAATTTATTAAACTCGTTAAACCCTGTGTTATAAATGTTCCCACATGCTGTTTTGTTTCCCTGCTTCTTGTTTTGGCCTCAGACTGAGCCAGACGCGTGCGGAGGATCTGGCTGTTGCGCGCGCTCGCCGCTCCGACCTTTCCCCCAGTTCACGAGCGCCGAGTTCACCGGGTTTACACTGACACCGCTGACTCCTGCGTTACGCCCCCCAACAGCCACGCACCCTCTCTCCACCAATCAGCTTTCGATCACGTCCTGATCACGCGCTGTCTTCGCGTCTATTGGTCGATTTCTGCTACACCTTTGTTTTTGATTGGTAACATGTTACCACCCGCCAGACTGTTCTGAATTTTGTTTCTGCTTTTTCCCCCATCCTCCGTTCCTGATTCACTCAGCTGAGGTTGGACCTTGCAGTAAAAAGTGGTTAGACTTATGAGCCCGGGGTCTGCTCAACGCTTGGGTCGCGCTTTTTGTTCTCCCGCGCTGCTGGTTAGACGGTGTTTCGCTCCGCATGCCGACCTTTGCTTCAGACCAGGTAAGTTGATGTCTTGTTTATTGCGTCTTTGCCAATTTTATTTGTTTTGTGCAATGTCCTAGTAGTAGTGATGAGTTAAAACACCTTAAACTGTAACAAAGTTGCATGCTTTGTAACAAACCCGTTCCACGTTTGAAGTTTCTATTTATTGTTTCTTTTGGTTTTGAAGTGATTGATCATTAAAACAATTTCCCTCACGTTTAAGTCTTTATTTACACGTGCTTATAAATGGTATATAACATAAATTTCTATACGGCATACATGTCAATGGACTTGTTTGTTTGTTTATATATACACACACACACAGTATATGCATTATCATTAAAACGAAAGCGTTTGCCGCAATCAGTGTTGTGCATCATGCCCTTTAGTGATGAGACGCAGTGCTCTTTGACATAACAGCACATTCTCACAGCCCATATATCACATCCTTGTTTAAAAC
>JAQQZS010000020.1:9505051-9515919 GCA_030068045.1 Platyallabes tihoni | reverse complement strand
ATGGAGTTTGCATGTGTTTCCATTGCTTGATGGGTTTCCTCCGGGCACTCAGATCCCCCCCCCCCCCACAGTCCGAAGACATGTAGATTAGGCTTACTAGCGTTTTCAAATTGCTCATAATGTGTGTGTGCCCCCCCCTGCAATCGCATGGCACCTCATCCAGGGTGTACCCTGCACACCCTAAGTCTCTGGGATAGGCTACAGGCCCGCCACAACCCTGGAAACAGGATAAAGCAGTGTAGATGATGAGTGAGTGCTCGCCAGTGAGTGCTTGCAATTTTATTGTGCGGGTATCCAATAATCTTTCATTGTAGATTTCAGGTCTGTGTGAGAAAAGTACAACAGTGATTCAAAAACAATCAATCAGCTCAAATATTCTTAACTCATATTCTGTCTTATGAACAAGCGGTCTTAAAATTTCTCAATCCACAGCTCACAAGCAAGCCTAATTTAGTATCAGTCTGAAAGGAGTCTACAGTCCCAAAGAAAAAAAAACACTGAGTGTAATTCATCCAATAATCATGCCTGAGTCGCACACACACACACACACACACACACACACACACTATACAATTGAGTTAAAACACATGCCTAATGTATTATTTTTTATATGTCCAAAATAATTTGGACACCTGATCATCACATCCATATGTAGTGTGTATGTTTGTGTGTGTATGTGTGTGTGTTTGTTCAAGAGGGAGGGGTATTGACACCAGCTGCTCCTTCTGTAACTCTGCTCCCCCAAACATTTGTTTTGGATTTTGATTGTAGAAAAGGAGTTTTGGTCAGATATTCAGATAGTTTTTTTTCCCCCAAAGTTCATTTCTAAGTTTTATTTTTCTTTTAAAAACACTCGTTTTGGTCTTTGATTACAAAAAGGAGGAGTTCGAACAGTGCTGAACCTTCCCAGAAGTGGCCATCCAACCAAAATCACTCCAAGAGCACATTACCGACTCATCCAGGAGCTCATAGAAGATTCCAGAACAACATCTAAAAAACTGCAGTACTCACTTGCCTTAGTTAAGGTCAGTGTTCATGATTTAATCATAAGAAAGAGACTGGGCAAAAATGGCATCCATGGGGCAAAAGCCACTGCTAACCAAAAAGAAAACAAAGGCTCATCTCACGTTTGCCAGAAAATATCAAAACTTTTGGGCAAATATTCTGTGGACTGTTTGGAAGGTGTGTGACCCGTTACATCTGGTGGAAAACTATCACAGCATTTCATAAAAAGATTATCATAGGGTTAGTCGAACATGTTTAAACATGGTGGTGGTGGTAATGTGATGGTCTGGGCTGCTTTGCAGCTTCAGAAACTGGATGATTTGCCACAACTGATGGAACCATGAATTCTGTTCTCTACCAGAAAATCCTGAAGGAGAATCTCCAGCCATCAGTTTGTGACCTCAAGCTCCGGTTATGCAGCAGGACAATGATCCAAAACACACCAGCAAGTCCACCTCTGAATGGTTAAAAAAAATTAAGGCTTTGGATTGGCTTAGTCTAACTCTGGATTTAAATCTTGTGGCATGACCTCAGACAGGCCGGTTATGCTTGAAAACAATCCTGTGTGACTGAATTAAAATAATTCTTCAAAGAAGAGTAGCCTAAAATTCCTCCACGGTGATGTAAAAGATTCATTGTTAGCTATCACAAACTTGCAGTTGTTTCTGCCAAAGGTGGCACAAGCATTTATTGGGTTTTACTTTTTTTTTTTTTTGCTTAGGGCCAGGTAGATTTGGACAGCTTTTTTTTCTTTCAATAAATGAAATCAGGCGGGGCGTGGTGTAGTGGTTAGCACTGTCGCGTTGCACCTCCAGGGTCCGGGCTCGATTCCCATCTCTGTGTGAATGGAGTTTGCATGTTCTCCTTGTGCTTGGTCGGTTTCCTCCGGGTACTTCGGGTTCCTCCCACAGTCCAAAGATATGCAGGTTAGGCTAATTGAACGCCAAATTTCCAGTGGTGTGTGTGTGTGCCCTGCGATGGATTGGCACCCTGTCCAGGGTGTATCCCGCCTCGTGCCCTAAGCCTCCTGGGATAGGTTCCAGACCCCCGCGCCCTGAATACAGGATAAAGCCGTATAGAAAATGAGTGAGTGAGAGTAAATGAAATCATAATTTTAAAACTGAATTTTTGTATTCACTCAGGTTGTCTTTGTGTAATATAAAAATGTTTGATGATCTGAATCATTTAAGTATCACAAATATGGAAAAACAGGAAATGACAAATGTTTATTTTTTTAATATATATTGAATTCAATGTTTCTGTTTTGTGCAAAATAAAATAAATAAAATAAAAAGTATTCAAGAGGGAGCCATTTTGGATTCGGCCCAAGACTTTATCTGTGTTTCGTTCCTCCCACCACGTGGTGGCGGTGAGCCTGGATCAAACACAAACTGCTGCGCGTGGTTTCCTCTTTTTTCATTCCTGCAACTCGGTGGCGCATTCTTTATGTTGGTCGGTGCAGGAAAATCGCCCTAAGGTTATAACCTAAATAATGCAAAACAGCATATTGTACTTGATCTTTAATGCTGTATGGGGTTGTTTTAACCAGTTTTGCTCTGGATGATTTAAAAAGTACTCAGCTGTACTGCATTCACCTCTCTGTAAACATGCACACTCCCTTAGCTTGCCAAGTATTTTAGCGCGAGTGTGATATACAGTATAAATCTTAATATTCAGCTTCTAATACTGTAAAAAACAATAACGAATTCATTATTCTATTGTTAACACTATATAGTTCAGTAGAAAGCATCGTTATAAATAGACATCTGGGTTGACAATGTTGTGGCTTGTATTGTCGCGCCAAAAGTTTATGAATGAAACAAAGTTACTTGCATATACAGATTTGGCCTATTAAACAACGTGACAAGGTATGAACAAAATCGTAGGAATATATCTAAAAATATCATATGGGGTTTTAAAAAGCTAAATTTAATAGACACTCTTGAATCTGGCGGGAAAGCTATGTGTGTGTGTGTGTGTGTGTGTTTGAATGTACTGTTACACACCAGGAAACTGTTCTTAATCGTGTATAGAGGATTATTCTTCTTATTCCTTATGATCGCGTATAATACTGTTTTAAGATCTGTAGATTTATATCGTTTATTTTATTTTGTAACTCAAGTTTCAGGGCTTTTCTTTGTTCATGTTACTGTTCAAGCATATGCAGTGTCTTCATTACTGTTGTCCTCACTGATAAACACAAATATACGTTATTTGACCATTGGAAGAAAAATAAAAAAGGATTGATTGTATGTATATAGTTTAATCGCTGACATTTTGGCGCCTTTTTCAGAATCCTAAATAAAACCCCGCATATTTGTACAGAACAAACCTTCAAATTTCCCGCAGTTCTCTGATGACGTTAAGGCTTCTGATTGGCTGACGGCTTCAATGGCAGTTAAAGGGCTAGCACGAGATTCACTCTGATTGGCTGGACCGGATCGAGCGCCAAGAACGAAATAAAAAGGAGCAGCTGGAGCGGATTCAGCTACCTTTTCGCTCCAGTGTACAGGCTTCGTGTCTTCTTCCTTTTTATTTTTAAGTTCCTTTTATTTCCCTTGTCCATCTTCTTGTTTTTACCTCGCTTTGTACTTGATTTTATTTGCTTTAAACGTAACCATGATGTCTACTCGCTCTCCCCTCAAGTCCAAGAATGAGAATGGCGTTTCCGTTAAGCTGGGCAGCATGTCTCTGGGAGATAAAGAAAACACGGTAAGTAGCATTAAATATTTAAATAGATTAACTGTGTTGAAGTATATGTTAAACTTTCTTGAACTAGGTCATTGTTAAATTAAAAATGGAGCAAAAATATTTAGTTGAACCGTGAAGCTCGTAGAATTGTGTTTTAGCACCTAATAGTAATTAAATGGTATGTTTTATGTTTCTGCAGCCACCAAGTTTGAACTCGACACGAATTCTGGCCTCCAAAACGGCGCGGAAAATCTTTGAGGACTCTGAGGTGAGCAACGCTAGACATTCCTCTCACCTAAGAGTTAACGCTGTCCTTGGCCGGGCAGACTACTGTTTTTAATTCTTCCTACAATTTATTATTTTTAATTCAATTACATTTTAGCATTTAAACAGTGGACACCTCAATGTGCTCCTCAGGAGAAACCGGTTAGTAAATCACAGAGGGAGGGGGACGAAGTCAACAGCTGACATTTTGGCGGCAGGAGTGCTAACCCGCTAACTGGCTAGCCTATTGTGCTGGCATAGCTAACTTTGCATTTTGGACCTTTTCCTTGCACACAAAGTGGTTGCTTTAATTCTCCTAATGCACCTCTGTACAATAACTAGAGAGATGTTGGAAAAAAAAATCAATATTCATCATATCGTGCTATAACAAGCGTACATGTATTTGGTTTAAAAAGAAGTCCTAGTTACTATCCTTTACATCATTGATTAGAGAGGAACAAAGTTTAATATGAAAATATATTAAATATACAATTTAAAAATCTGAAGTGCAATAGTTCCTTATCTTGTGGGCATCCATGTTTAACATTACAGTTCAAGATAGTGTGTATAGACTGACAGGTTAAACCCTTGCACTATTTATTTCTTGTAGGGTTGTTCTACTTATAATTTATCGCTTACTTGGAGCTTCAGCACAACTTTCACTCGCTCATAGTGTGCATGTATACAAATGGCAATCTTGGAACAAAGATGTTGTCGTATAGCTTGCACTACAAAGATATTTAAGTTACTATTTACTTCTAAATTTTAACCAAACTTGGTGTGAATGTCCAGTCAAAATAATCAAGTGAGTGAATTTGTCTTTAAGACCCTATTGTGTACTTTGGACCCAATGATGCAAGACACAATCGAACGATGCAAGACCTTCACTAATAGATGTAAACAGATGTTGGTCTTGTAAAATCTTTTATAAACCTGAAATGAGTTGGTACATTTTGTAAGAATTGGCTGTTGGATATAATTTGACGCAGCTTGTGTTACTATAGACTCATCCAATCTTTTTTTTTTTTTTTTAAAGTCCTTGAGTTGCTGCTCTTCAATTTTGAGTCAATTCAGTTTCAGGATTTAATAATCAGAATAAGATGCAAACTTGGTTGGAGGGCCTGCGTAAACAAGTGTAACTGGGTGTGGCTGCCTTCCTGGCCGACTTGTTGACCTGCAGCCACAATGTTTGTGGATAACAATGAATACCTTGGCTTTAAATGAACTATAAAAGTATTTTTTTTATTTATTAATTAAGCACTGCATTTCTAAAGCTTGTTTTCTCTCATTCCTGCAGAAGCCAAAGGTCAACAAAGGTGTAGAGGAAGAGCCTCTTCTGAAGGAAAATCCACGTCGCTTTGTCATCTTCCCCATTCAGTACCATGACATCTGGCAGATGTACAAGAAGGCAGAGGCCTCTTTTTGGACAGCTGAAGAGGTATGCCATGTTTGGAATGGGTTTGGGTCCATAGATTCTGACTATTCCTTAATGCTGAGGTGGCCTTACTCACTTTCTTTTTCTCCCCCCCTGTAGGTTGACCTCTCCAAAGACCTCCAGCATTGGGAGTCCTTAAAAGATGACGAACGATATTTCATTTCTCACGTGTTGGCGTTCTTTGCTGCAAGTGATGGCATTGTCAACGAAAATCTAGTGAGTTTAGGAACTGTTCTGTCTGGTATTTTCAATTCATCTTCCATGTTTTAAACAGTGGTTCTTATTGCATGTGCTGATCTCATCACTAGGTGGAGCGCTTCACTCAGGAGGTCCAAGTGACAGAGGCACGCTGTTTTTATGGCTTCCAGATCGCTATGGAAAACATTCACTCTGAGATGTACAGCCTGCTTATTGACACCTACATCAAGGATTCCAAAGAGAGGTAAATTGCTCAGATATGTGTATGCTAGGGGGCAGTGATGAGACGCGCAGGGGTACGGACCTCAGCTGATGATGGGAGCTGAGTGCTGGTGTCTGACTTCAGATCAGTAGGCATGTGGTCAACTGACTGGAGGGCACCAGCATGAAACTGTCGCTTTACTGAGCCCTCACTATTTAGAATTTGGAAGAAGTGTTCAGTTGTAGACTTTATCTAAAATATTTCTTCTGCAGGGACTACCTCTTCAATGCCATTGAGACTCTTCCTTGTGTGAAGAAGAAGGCTGACTGGGCCCTGAACTGGATTGGCAACAAAGATGCACAATATGGTATGTCACTTAAACATCACACTTTTTTCTTTTCCCTCCTTTTTCCAGTGACAAATGTATTTGGAATTTATTTTGAAAGTTACCCTTGCGGTTATTAGCCTGCATTTGTATTGTCAGGCTTAATGAAGGGTAAGTATAATTAGACATCTAGAAAAGTGTTGCATAGTATAAAATGCGGCATTTTAAGACTGAAGGTTCTGCAAGAGATGTGCAACTTACCAATTTTGCAATTAATGTATCTTTGGTCCATTCAGTTAATTGAATGGATGGTCAAGTTTTCCGTTTAGAATTGGCTCACACCTTTTTAATCTTGCTGTTTCTTCTAAAATATAACCAGTCTTGGCAGAAAATACAACCTTCCTGCTGCTGGTAGTTTGATGCACAATTGGTGCAACACTGCCATCCACTGGAGTGAAATTTGAAGCAGGGGGAAAGATTATTAATTTGCGTGAGGTCACTTAAGCAATAAGACCATTTACACAGCATTTTACTTTTTCAAACGTATATGAAACTTGGATTCTTGAGAGAAATTGGTACTATGCAATTGAATCCCAAATCTCAATGATCAAATTGAATTGACAGTTTACCTGTGCATACATAGACGCTGGTACAAAAAGTCCAAGTCCACCACATGCTCTTACTGTCAGCCTTATGGAAACATTTGTGCAGATGATGCACTTACCATGCTGTGACTAGACCCCATCATACACTTCAGTGCTGTTCAGCCCCCCCGTCAAGCATTGGAATGCAAATTATTTTTTTTTTCTCCTAATAGTGTAGAAATATTTTTAATTTGCCAAAGTATAATCCAGCTCATCACATCCTTTAAGCACTTTAGAATTTTTAATAAACTGTTCTCTGCAGGTGAGCGAGTGGTGGCCTTTGCTGCTGTGGAGGGAATCTTCTTCTCTGGCTCTTTTGCTGCAATTTTCTGGCTTAAGAAGAGGGGTCTGATGCCAGGCCTTACCTTCTCCAATGAACTAATCAGCAGAGATGAGGTAGATGGAGTGTTTTAATGCAAATGGCAACAAATGTAAATGTTGTACAGTGAATTAATTTTTATTTTGGATTTCAGGGGCTTCACTGTGACTTTGCCTGTTTAATGTTCAAGCACTTGGTGAACAAGCCTTCAGAAGCAACTGTCAAGAAAATCATTGTGAATGCAGTTCAGATTGAGCAGGTATTAACATACCTTGAGTTTCATCAGATGCATTTGTATCATTGATTATACTTATAAGGCATCGACCTACTCTTCACTTTTTGTGGCACACAGGAGTTCCTGACCCAGGCTCTGCCAGTTAAACTGATTGGCATGAACTGTGACTTAATGAAGCAGTACATTGAATTTGTGGCTGACCGGCTTATGTTGGAGCTGGGCTTCAGCAAGGTAAGGATCTGTGCTATTGTAAAACTGTGCTATAGAGATTTAAGTAGGCTGGAGATTTACTGAGAATTTTAAAATGTATTTTGACATGTGCACACATACCCAGCCCATAATTTCTGCTTATCTCCAGTTCAGCCTCATTTTTTTGGCTTTATTTTATAATTTATGGATAACTTTGTAAAAATGAGTGCATGTGAATTATTAAAGTTCACCTGCGACTGAAAGGCAAATACACCACAGTTGAATTTAAACATACTAGATGCAAGTTAAAAGGTGCAGATCAATAGCCTTTTTGTTGCCGACTCATTAAGAAAAAGGCACAGATTTTACCTGAATATCTGAGGCTGGTTGACGTTACTTGTATTTATTTTTACTTTTTACCTCCCTTTAGATATATAAAGTAGAGAATCCATTTGATTTCATGGAGAACATTTCCTTGGAAGGGAAGACCAACTTTTTTGAGAAAAGAGTAGGAGAATACCAGCGCATGGGAGTCATGTCTGGACCCACAGACAACACCTTCCGACTTGATGCTGACTTCTAAGCTATGTTTTGAGTGAACAGACGTTATATGAACATTAACACTTGAAGAGGTCATTGCTCTTTTGATGACCTCCATGTTTTACTTGCAACATTCACTCAGTAGGACTGAGATGCTGCAACAACTTTTGTATATTGGTGTATGATTTTGTTTATAACAAATGCAGCTTAGCACATTTTTTTTTTTTTTTTTTTTTTTTGGTGCAGTTGGGGAAAGGGTTTATTTATAGCTTGCACAAATGCCAGATTTACTGCTTTTTATGTACAAACTGCTTATGAATTCCCTTTAAACCCAGTCCTGTTCCTCTACCCAACTGTTTTTGTTAAATGTAAATAAAATTATAATTTTACTTTGTCTGAATTCTTCTGTTGCCTACAATTTTAAAGTCTGCAACATGTAAAACCAATTAACAACTCAAGTGGATTCTGAGGTTTTAAATTTGGGTTCGGTAGACTTGACTCAATGGCTTAGCCAAGTTTGTCCAATTGAACACTTTCCTACAAAAACTAGTCAAAGCTTTCAGATGTTCATGTTTTCTGATCTGAAACACCACAGTAGTGATTAGGATTTCAATGCTAAATTAAATTCAGTTTTAGTAATAGAGTTGTATTAAATTAACTTTTACAGCCCCCCCCCCCACACACAAAAAAAAAATCTCTGGGTTTGTCATCTTGGTAGTTCTTTGCATGTGAGAGATAATGTTTACCAGAAAATTTGCAGGTGAAATTCAAATTTTAGTGTGCAAATGGGTAAAAGTGTGTATGAAAATTTTTGTTCAAGTGTTTGTTGATCTAAAAAGTTGGTGTCCCCTGCTTTTTAATGAAAAGAAATTTGATGCAAACTTGGGTAAAGGGGGGTGTGGTATAAAATCTGTAATTAACAATTTACATGGAAATTTTGAAAGCCATGTGTATTTATAGCTGTTATCTGGGGCACTCATGGTATGAGCTGAAGCAGTCAATCTTCCTCTGCCAAGAGTAATAAATGCATACTGTACAGATCATTTAATTCCCTGCAAATTTTATGTCCAGAATGTCTATTTTGCTTCACTAAGGTGTGTACTTCCCAAATAAGTAAAATTTGAGGCCTAAATGTAATAAGGAATAATGTGTGTGTGTATATATATTAAAGCAATTTAAAATCTTTTTTGCATCATACTGTTGTTTAAATGCCACTTTATGCTAAGATTTAAACAGGCAGCATAATGCCCATGGCCTATAAAGCTTAAGTGAGAGGTCTTGTTTTAGAGCCAGTGTGTCTGACCCTGTTGTGTGAAGTACCTAACTGCACTGTAATGAGGAATATTTATATTGATGTTCCTGATTAGCATGCCTGTCAACATTGTGCCATTATTGACATTTATGCTCCTGATGACAGCTATTTCAGCTGACATAATGACAAATAATAGACCTTGTTAAGACTGTCGTTTGTGATGCCTTAAAACAGGGAGCAGGTATAAATGGTTTGAGTTGCACTGTAGTAGCACAGTAAACTATACTTGATAGTAGCATGCCAGGTACTATGCAACTACACAACAATCTGCTACAATGTGTTGAGTTGAGTTTGACAATTACAAGTTTCCGAGACACACTGAAGTCGAAATGATTTATTGACTGGTTGTTGAAACTAATTAACCACAATATACAAAATGTAATTAAAAACATTGTGGACATCTGACCATCACATTTGTGGACATTTGCCACTGTTGCCACAATGATATAGGATTTCCTTGTGTGATGCAGCATGATAGTTTCCCTTCATTTGAAATAAAGGGTGCAAACCTGGTCCAGCATTATGTTTTGCAAAGGTTGGCTGAAACCAGTATTCTGAATCTTTTTGGATGTACTGTACTGGAATATTTAATATGTGCCAGGTCTAATCAACCAATATCAGTGCCTGACCTCATTAATGCTTTTGTGGCTGATTAAGCACAACTCCCAATAGCCATGGTCCAAAATCTAGTAGAACGTCTTTCCAAAAGAGTGGACGTTTATTATACTGTAATGGCAAAACAAAAGCTAATTCTGTAATTTGGTGTTTAAGAATATATACAGGTGTAATTGTCAAGCAGTCTTGGTTTAATATATTGAGGCATAAAATAATATTTTGAGCCAGGTATCTTGTGGCCACAAATTGTGGTGTGACAATCGCTGCAATTCTATTGGAACATCATATGTGGCATTAAGTCTTTAGTAATTTGGGTGACAATGGGTGAACAAAGCCACCCCTCATTTCTTCATGTTACATTAAATTATGTAAATTAAATGAAAGAAACAGAAACAAACGTTTTACTGTGACAGGCTGCAAAGAGCCTAATGATACAATTAAAATTTATTTACTTGTTTGTTTATGTAGCAACCTCAGCAGCAACCTCATTTCCCATCTCATCCGTTCCAAACACTGACTCAGTCTACTCACTATATTAATCACTGGGATGTCTTCTGTCATCATCTGCATTTGTTTTTTACTGATTCATGCCTTAAATTAGATGCATTTTTTATGCTTGAATGATTCATATCTCACTGTGTGGCTTAATAAACAAAACAGTCCTCTGAAACTACTAAGGTTAAGGGAATGGATCATAAATGCGAGCCAAAAGAAGAGCCTATATAAAAAATGGTACTACTTACTAACACAACCATGATTGATACTTTATCAGAACTTTGTTTTTAAAGCTGATTGGTCTTAGGTACACTACCGTTAGAAAGTTTGGGGTCACTTTCTAACTCCATGATGGTTCCTGATTTTTATTTCTTTCTACATTGTAAAGGAATGCTGAAG
>JAQQZS010000020.1:9484838-9504951 GCA_030068045.1 Platyallabes tihoni | reverse complement strand
GCAAATGAGCCATATATAAGATCATAATGAGGTTAAAATCAGATATAAATGAGATGCATGAAACAAATTAGAAATATTATAGTTTTATTGAACAGCATACAGTGTAATAAATAAACAATTCACACAATATAACAGACACCAGCAAAATCTGGCAAATCAAGACACTAAATAATACAAAATGTCATACAACCTGACAAAGATATTAAGTGTAACACTGCTCAACTCAAAGTATGATTTATACAGGAGTTACACAAAGGCCACAGCACTGTAACAATCTTCCAGTGAAAATAATCAAAAAAGAGGTGAAAAATTTTAAAGGAAAATTGGTTGCTTGCTGTATGTAAGGGCTACAAGTACAGGCCAATGCCAGGAAAAGTTATTTCTTACTGGCTACATCAGTCTTCTCTTGTGGTGCATGTCCAACAAGTTTGCCAAAAGTCGGCATCTCCTGGAGTTGTTTAATATCTAACAACAAAAAAATATATATCAAAACATTTGAGATTTACCTAAACACCATTCAGCTAAACTCCATTCCCAACTTTCTGAAGGTTGAGAGGTGAGCGTGAGCTTGCTCATGGGCTGGTGCTTACCTTACTGATGATGTGCTGATGGAGACTCTGGAACATTCTCCTGCATTCTTGGTCTGCTGAGGTGGCATGCTTCTTAAAAGAACCCAGTTAAAGTAAAATGTATATAATTACCAAGATAACCTTTCCACAAACAAACATATTTGTCTTTATTTATAGAATATAATTAACCAATGTCTCTAAAGTTACATGTTCTGGTAAGTACTGTTAAACACTCAACACTCAGTTATAATAAAACTACTGGTTTCAAAAACTGATCAGTCACATTAACTTACTATATATATATTTTTAAAAAAAGCCTAATAAAAATACTGTAGTCAGCTGACTGATTTTTGCCTTAAAAAAACCAACAACTTTCAACCTCACAAGTGTTAGTTACCCAGATATGCTAATCCACATGCTAAACCACCCACAGGTAGCATTTGAATTTCTTTTGCAATTTAAAAACAAACATAAGCTGTGTAAATTTCAGCAAAGTATACCACAGTTTTGTTTTACCAAAGACTCTGTGGTTTTAACTTACATTTTGACTCCTTGTCAAAGTAAAAACAGTAAAACCCACCTTCACCGTTTGTTTGTCTTCTTGGTCTTCTTCTTCATTTTTATCTGCGACAGGCAAAGTAGGTGGTACTAAAAGTCTGGATGAACGATGGATAAAGTGTTTTTTTTTTTTTTTTACTTGACACCAAGGCCTGACGATGCGCTGCACATTTCTCTAACACACTGATCACTTAAACATTTGCAGGCTTGGAGCATGTGTCGGCGAAATTGTGGAAAATTATGTCTGAATTAGAATCTGCATGTTCTGTAGGCTTAATTGGGGTGGCCATGAAAAAATGTTGAACATTTAGTCATAAATGTATAATCAAAAATAGGTTCGGTCTTAAATGATAAGTGTATACAGAAATCACTGAACACAAACATTATCTCATTGCTTCACTTCTCAATAAAAAAATATTCTGTATATTGTATTTTAGTTCTTTATTGGTAGTGCCAATTGTACAGAATGTAAAGTAAGTTTGCCATTTGGCAGTTTAATTTCAATAAATTCATTAAGGTGTACACATTTGTAAAAGGTTAGCCATGTTGATTAACTAGGGACACCTGGGTGTACTGTATAATAAAATAACTGGTGGTTGGATTTTTTTAATAAACAAGCTAGATTTCAAAATAATACATTTAACTATTACAAAGCAATTTTGTAATTTACTTTAGTTGTTACCAATCTACATATCTTCATTTCAGAGATCCAACCTACTAACCCTCCCCTCCATCTACCCGTATGTGAAGAGTAAGATATAAAAAAGTACTAAACACTCTTTAGTGCAGATGGCACTGTTTGTCAGAGAACCCTAGCCCTTAAACACCAAAGCATTTTTAGCCATTCTTTGCATTATGTTTTAATAAATATACTGTATATGAGTCAGGATTGTGCAATATAGAGTGAATTTTTTTTAGCAGAATCTATTCCTCAATATAAAGAACTAAATTTTATTTCATTTTAACTAACTATACGCACATGACTAAGCAAAAATTTTTAAAAAGGATCATATCAGAACATATCAGAAAACCCAAATGCACAGTTTCCAATTACTGTATACTTTATGTGTGAGAAACACTGCTTTGGAGAAACAAAAAATATGTGAAATATGAGACAAATATATAAGACAAATAGGAACTATCTCTGAGATTTAGAGGTAATGAGCCATATTTGAGACACATTTGAGAAGATTGAGAAAACGGCTAAAATCTCATTCAAGTCTCAAAGACAACTCATTTCTGCATATGTGAGTTGCACACAAGACAAATGTAAACTATCTCTGAGATTTAAAGGTAATGAGCCACATTTGAGACACCGTTGAGAAGATGCAGAAAATACCTAACTCTCATCCAAGCCTCAAAGATGGCTAATTTCTGTCTAGGAGACAATGAAGAGATTAAGATCTCATGAGATCTCATCTTGGAGTTTCTTTGCTATGGGATTTCACACCAATGTAGGTAAACACTTGCTCAATCACAAATGTTTTAGGCTATTTATTTGTAAATCCCAATTCAAGATTATTGGGTATTTTATGTAAATTCATAAACCTCAATAAAGTCCATTGCAGTTCCAAGGTTTAACCCAACAAAATGAGGAAAGCTGCACGGTGCTGAATGCAAGGCACTGTAAAGACAAACAGGTTGGTCAACAAAGGTTAAAAATCCATTTGTCACCAACAACTGCCATGTTTCAGATTAGGCTCTGTTAGGACAGGAAGACCAGCTGTTTAAAACAATCCAACACCCCATACAGTACATACCCTTTTAAGGACCTAATGTTCCCCCAAATGCTCTCATGCTGTAGACCACTTAGTCCACTTCAGAACCACAGATTATTTAAGATATTTATAGCTCACAATCTGGTAAACAAACTCCTCCAAGACCTTCCTTTTTCACACTGTGAAAGATTTTAAAAGATCATGTGAATAAACATACGATATATGCACATATAATAGCAACATTTGCTTTTGCACATCTTTAACCTTACATTACACAGATAGAGCAAATTTCTGTCTAGTATATAAATACAGCAGCCATGTTAGAAATGACCCCACGCCTGTATTATCATTCTGAATATCCTCAGCCACACGGAGCCTGACCAGAGCTATTCTGAGCTGCCATTATCACTCCGAGTTCAAGGGAATCCTCGAGGATTGTACTCACTATTTATCTGTGGATCTAGTGTGAAAACGTTCTAAGTATAGTGCCTCTAAATCGGAGGATGAGACTTTGTGTTACACAGAAATGTTCACACATAATCCGACTATGGCACAGTCGAATGGAACACAGGTGTATTAAATAACTCTGGTTTATTTAAATAGAACTGGGTGAAGGCACATTACATGTTTGAGTTTATTAGAATTAAGAAAGGTTTTTAAAAACTGGCTATTAAATTGAGACCATAGTTGCTTATCTGGTGTTAGATAATGACATCATTAATGACAAATCATCATCATTTTGCAAACCTCATAAACAGAGACTACTGCTTCAAACACATGGAATGTCATTTCTGTGATTACTTAGATGTGTATGTATTAATCTTTTTTGGGGAGTAATTTTGTATTGTTTTTTTAAATACAATATGAATATTTGTGGAATGCAGTCTAGTAAAGTCTCAGCCTCTAAATAGAGAAAAAAGCGTGTCTCTTTTCCTCATAGGGTTTAGCAAGGAGAGCTTGCTGACGAATAAGGAACTGACAGTGGTCAAGAGCTTCGTTACCCAAGGACACCTGTTACATGACATGACCCTAAAAGGACACGTCAGAGCCAATCAGAATGCAGCAGCTTCACGCTATCCAGAAAACAGTTGTGAAGGAGGGACCGAGATCTTCATCCATCCCCCTTCCATTCAGCCACCTAAACCCCACCTCAGCTGTCTGGCATGTTTTGGGCCCTGTCACACATGCCATAGACAGCATTGCATAGTGCTATGCATTTGCCCCCTTGGTTGGATCTTTAACTAGTTCTGAAGCATTTACCATTAGAGTACCACACCCATTGTCATATTTTTATATGAATGGATAAAAATCTATGGCCAGATTTCTGTATAGCTGCATTGACACACTGTTCACTGTCAAAAGTGTTTTTTGAATTGAATTGAACCAGTGACCACAATATTATGCTTGTTTATTCATGCTACATTTGAGAAGCATATTAGACAAAAGATTGCATCACAGCCCATTGGCACCAATGCAAAATATGTGGATTGTGCCACAATATGACTCAAATAAACTTCATGACTGTTGCATATTATATTTTATCTTATTCATAAAATACATTCATATTGTGAGGAAATTGTATTTATTTATTTATTTATTTTTATTTATTTATTTATATACAGCCCCCCCCCCCCCAAAAAAAAACTTGTCCATAATGTTTCTTGAATAATAGAAGTTTAAATGAATGAACTGTTATGACTGTAGGATAGATACTATAGTCTTCTTTTGTTTTCCATAAAAGGCAGACGTTCTTCCACAGGGAGGGACTATCGAATCCTAAAAATCACCATTCCATTTTAGTAGATTCCTCTGACTGAAGATCAGGTACTGCATTCTTTTTCTACTGGGCCATTTTTTCAACAGCACTTATTTAGGCTTGTGTGAATACTTGAGCCCCCACCCCCTTGGCCCCTGGCCTCCTGGTATATTTAAGGAGCATCCCTCTCACTCACGCTCTGTCCCAGTGGAAACTCTAATCTTCCAGTACAGCTTGGTAAGTGCTTTCTGTTTTTTTTCCTAGGCTACTACAGGAAAGGTGGAGATGAAAAAGGTTAGGATACAAAACTTAGAGATCTACATGGCAAAGATGGATTAACTGATAATCAATATTTGGTAACATAACTAAGCCTTTTTTAATCTCTAAAGACAGATAGTGGGAAACTCACTTTCTATAGGAAGCCAACTACAGTTTAAGTTCATTTTGCAGAAATGTTCAGAAATCGTTTGCAGAAACGTTCAGAAAGCTTGACAGAAAAAGTAAAACTAACCCTAACCCTGTTGGTTAAAACAGTTCCTTTGTAAGTTTTGCCAACTAGTTAAATCCATAAATGCGGACTATAAAAATGAAACTGAAATGTCTATTACAGGCCTTTCTACAAAATATTCAGGCTGTTGGCTAATTAAACAAAGGGAATTATTAATGGTTTTGGGAAGAGAAGACTTTCTATGTGTAGACAGCTGAGCTAGGACCCTTCTGTCACTGATTAGCTGACAAGTTCCTTTGTTTGTAAAATAGCTTTATGTAAGTGGGATCTACAAGTCCCTCTATTTGTGATTAAAAGATGCTTAAAACAGTATTTTGACAATGCAGCCAAACTTTTCCAAATTTGTTGAGGTAATTTTAGTTTTTCCTTTTACTTTCATTATGGTCATTTCTTATTACATTGTTCAGTATATGATAAACTTTATTCCTCTAGGTTTTCCTGGATACATTAAGAATTTCCCCCACAAAGAGATGTTCATAGAGTTATAGTGGTGAGAATATAATATTCTCATTGGTATCTATTTTTCTTTCAGACCAATCCAAGCAAACTGTAATCATGTGTGACGACGACGAGACTACCGCCCTTGTGTGTGACAATGGCTCTGGTTTGGTCAAGGCTGGGTTCGCCGGTGATGACGCTCCCCGTGCTGTCTTCCCTTCCATTGTTGGAAGACCCCGTCATCAGGTACATCAAATTCCCACCACAATGTAGCAACAACATACTCCCAAATTTATCTACTGAAACACTGATGAATACTTATCTGTATTAAAGAGCAAACAAATCAGTGATTTCTGATAAATGACTTCTCCCAACAGGGTGTGATGGTGGGTATGGGTCAGAAGGACAGCTATGTTGGAGATGAAGCCCAGAGCAAGAGAGGTATCCTGACTCTCAAGTACCCAATTGAGCATGGTATCATCACCAACTGGGACGATATGGAGAAGGTGAGTGCAAATTACTCAAACAACTCAATTTAGAAACGTAGAATGATTATTCTAACAAATCAGAATGTTAATAACACAATAGCCCTTCTATTCTTTGGGATATTAGTGCTAGATTTCCTACTAAACTTTTTTTTAAAACCTTTGTCTTAGATCTGGCACCACACCTTCTACAATGAGCTGCGTGTGGCCCCTGAGGAACACCCCACACTGCTCACTGAAGCCCCCCTCAACCCTAAGGCCAACAGGGAGAAGATGACCCAGGTCAGTCGAGAGTACAGATTACATTATGTCTCACCATACAATCACTCTCAAATACCCTGCTAACACTCATGCTTCTCTTAAAAGATTACTTAAAGTGACCAACATCTTGTTTTTGCTATAGATTATGTTTGAGACCTTCAATGTTCCAGCCATGTATGTGGCCATCCAGGCTGTGCTGTCCTTGTATGCCTCTGGCCGTACCACTGGTCAGTATCTCCAGAAAAACTCATTATTATTATTATTATTACCAGTTTGGATATTTACATGAAATGTGTACTCTATTCCACTGCTTCACAGGTATTGTGCTGGACTCTGGTGATGGTGTGACCCACAATGTCCCCATCTATGAGGGTTATGCTCTTCCCCATGCCATCATGCGTCTGGATCTGGCTGGTCGTGATCTGACTGACTACCTGATGAAGATCCTCACTGAGCGTGGCTACTCTTTCGTGACCACTGGTATGTGTAGATAAGAGAATTTTAGGAAATTCTAGTGATTGTTTTAAAATTTGCTCAACACATAAAAATATCTTTTGTATTTGTATATTATATATATTTGTATTTAATGACTAAAATATGACCTCCACAGCTGAGCGTGAGATTGTGCGTGACATCAAGGAGAAGCTGTGCTATGTTGCTCTGGACTTTGAGAATGAGATGGCCACAGCTGCATCCTCCTCCTCCCTGGAGAAATCCTATGAGTTGCCTGATGGTCAGGTCATCACCATCGGCAACGAGCGTTTCCGTTGTCCCGAGACCCTCTTCCAGCCTTCTTTCATTGGTGTGTCTTACTTGTACAGTGCACTTACCCCCTGCTGTTGGCTAAGCCCAGCAGAACATTTCATCCAGGTTAACAACAGGTTTCACTGATGTCACTTTACCTGACAGGTATGGAGTCTGCTGGTATCCATGAGACTGCCTACAACAGCATCATGAAGTGCGACATTGACATCCGCAAGGACCTGTATGCCAACAACGTCTTGTCTGGTGGTACCACCATGTACCCTGGTATTGCTGACCGTATGCAGAAGGAGATCACTGCTTTGGCCCCCAGCACCATGAAAATCAAGGTAAGAGTTTAAGTGACGAAATGAAACCAGAAAAGCAATCTGAACCTGTTCTATGCACATTTTGATGATGACTCCTCCTTTTCTCTAGATCATTGCTCCCCCTGAGCGTAAATACTCTGTCTGGATTGGTGGCTCCATCCTGGCTTCCCTGTCTACCTTCCAGCAGATGTGGATCAGCAAGCAGGAATACGATGAGGCTGGCCCCTCCATTGTCCACAGGAAATGCTTCTAAATGCCTAACCCATCCATCTATATATCCCTCTGTCTGCATTTGTACTGTTTTAATTACTGTATATACATTTACTATTGTAATAAATGAAAGGACTGTTAACAGTATTCAAGCTTCTTATCGTCTTTTGTTCATGATTGGTGTTTAAAAAATATAAGAAAGAAAAAAGTCTACAAGATTACAGTCTACAGCAAGTACCTTTGCCACCTCACAGCTTGGGTCACCAATTTTCTTCTCTCTTTTAAACCTGAGTTTGTGTGTAGTTTCGAAAGATCTCCTCATGCTCACATAAATTTCGTCTGTTTTTTTTTTTTTTTTTTTGGTTACTACCCCATCCATAAACATGAAGAACTGGCTATGCTGAATTCCAATCAAATGTGAATTGCTACGAAGTAGGCTGATGTCTCATTTGGGGTAAATATTCTTCAGCCTTGTCCCTGGTGAGCAACTGCAAACCATATTATCATAACATGTAATGAGGAAACATTAGAAAATAACCCACCCTGCATGAATATAGTATTTGTGTCCTATAACTATTGGGCGCATGCTGACGCTTTGCATTGCATACACCAGCTGTTCTGCAGCAGACAGGAAAGCCCTTCAAAGAGTAATCAACACCTCCCTGAAAATCATCTGCTGCTCATTGCCCCCTTTGAAGACTAATTCAGCTGTCTTTGCCAAAGCAGAGCAACCAATAGTACTGAAAGTACCGTCCCCTTGCGAATATCATCTGTTTGACTTGCTGCCCTCTGGCAGCTGTTTCAGGTCCATCACATCACGTAGTAAATAATAGTAAAGAAGTAAATAATGCCAGACATTGGCAATGACTGTTGGGGACCATGTGCACCACACACATGTACACTTAAAGTTACTTTCACAGACCTATCTGCAATATTCTCGACTATGTATTAACTCCCAACCGCCCTACCTGTACATAGTGCCACTGTAATTCTTCAAGTGCAATAATTATTTTCTTTTGATCTACCATCAAAACTGTTTCATTCAATTTGTTTTATTTACAGTGTCAATAAAAAAAAGTATATTCTGTTTCCAAGCCATGATTTTTTTTTCTGTTAAAATATACTATATATGTGTAATGTTGTAAACTTTTTAATAATAAAGATGAGTAAAAAGGGGAGTTACCTGTCCTTGTGTCCTTTTGCCCAGCGTGCAACGGAGAGGAACTGGGTCGCTTAGCAACAGTGCAGTATTCCGGAAGAGAGAAGGAAGAGCGTCTCCCTTCTCATCATCATCATAGCCCCTTCTGATACTCATTAAACGGTAAGGTATTGTTTTTAATCCTTATTTTAGGATTCGTCGTATAAGCGCAATGCTTAGTTGTCGTTTTGATGCTTAGAGAAATGTGAGACATTGTGCTTTCGTGTTTGCGAAAGATGGAGCTGGATTTGGGTGGAAAGCCATGGCGTCAACACTGCGGTGTACATTCTAATGTTGCATGTTTGCTTCAAATTAAACTGCAATATATGTATGAGAAATATACACAAATACGCGTTGGCATTTTGTGGATCATAATAAAGCATGGGTTCATTTTTAGGGAGAGAAATATAGCGAATATTGGTAATGATATCAGAATAAAATGACCATGTTTTGATTCGCATGGTGTTTGTTGCGCACTCGCTGGTGCAGTGATGGGCTCGGTGGTCTGGGCGCTGGTGTTGAGCATGGCGGCGCTGGTGTGCGGACGGAGCGCGCGCGCAGACGCCGACATCGAGCGGCTCCTGCACGGGGTGATGGAGCAGCTGGGCATCGCGCGACCCCGCGAGGAGTTCACCGCGCACCAAGCCGCTAATGTAGCAGGCCCGCTCAACATTCAGGGTAAACACACACACACAACAATTAATATTAGAATATTATGAATGTATAAGTAAATATATGAATACACTTTAATAAAAATCACTCAGTAGCCTGTTCACAGGTCTAGCACTGTAAATCACTCCATTGTGTTGAGCTCGTTTAAAAAGAATTAGAATTAAATTCTAGATGTGCCCAAGCATTGAACCTTATATTATAAAAATACATAACTAGCATTTTTAAATTACAAGCAACATTACTTAAACAATGTGGGTGAATCGGATTACTAAGGAAATAAAAACAATAGACAGTTTCAGTAAATAGATCAAGTTCTTGCAATTATTTTTGATTTTTAAAAAAGAGATTTTAAATGTAAATAACTTTTTTTTATGTAAGTCGAGTTTGTATGGTTAAATGTTAAACAAACAAACAAACAAACAAAATACTTTTGGTTCTGGTGGGTTGGCATCATCTTCTGTCATGGTCCTGTCAGCGGAACCTGAATCCACTGGAACCTTGGATAAAGTGACTACAGAATATGAATGAATGAATGCAAGAATGAATGTATGAATTAATTAATTAATTAATTAATTAATACTCTTTTTATGTAGTTTTATTTCATGTTTTATATTACAGCAATTCTATTGTCAAGACAATTTCAAGATAAAAACGTTTACAGAAAACTGAAAAATGATTTCTCATTTTTTAAACTTGTTTTTGGCGATATTATCTGCTTATAGGCTGGTTTTATGTTTCATGTTACATTTTTATTTTTGAACAGTGGCTTGCTGTTTGTAAAATAGTGATCTGGTTAATTAGGAATATTTTTCTACTATACTCACAGCATAATTAAGAGTGATGCTATGCTGAAAAACAGCATACGTCAGTAGGCCTGAGCCTCCAAGCCTGCAAACTACGAAATATACCTATGTTGTACAACATATTAGCGCTCTTGGAGCTCTACTTGTCCAATCAAATTAGTGGTCTGAAAGTAACTATTGTATAATGTATGTCTTTTTACGTGTATGTTCTTCAGGGATTTGTTTCTCTTTTTCTTTGACTGTTAATGTGTTTAATTCTGTCTGCATGTTAAGTTATGAAAGTGTGTGTCCTCTAGGTGGTGCTCATGAGGGACTTCAACATCTTGGCCCTTATGGAAACATCCCTAATATTGTTGCAGAATTGACTGGGGACAATGTCCCAAAAGACTTCAGCCAGGACCATGGATATCCTGATCCCCCTAACCCATGTCCTTTGGGAAAAACGGGTACGGAAGAGTCTATAATAAGGGAATTAAAGACCTAATCTAGTCCCACTTAAATATTATGCTTGAAAAATGTTTATTATTATTATTAACTCACCATATAATTGTATTCATCATATATTTATTATTATAAACTCACCATACAGTAATAGGAAGTTAAATTTTACTTATTTCTATTAGATAAAGTAGATAAAAATTAGAATAAATTTTATTTATTAGAATACATTTTATATATGGTTTTAGTTTTCTGATAAATTTTTCTTTTGTTTTTGTTGTTGTTTTTAGCTTCTGATGGGTGTTTGGAGAATTCACCAGACACAGCTGAGTTCAGCCGAGAGTTTCAGAAACACCAACATCTCTTTGACCCAGAGCATGACTACCACTCACTGGCCAAATGGGTGAGTTACAGTGTAGACAAGTTGGACATAGATTACCAAACTAAAGATTAGCATCTGGATAACATCTGGTCTCAGAACAGCGCAACATAACTCTCTAACTGAAACAGACTTTATGTGTCGCTGTTGAGGATATTGACTTGAATCTGTAAATCTTTATTCATTATGTTAAAAAATCTAAACATAAAATATTTTTTATAATAAAGTAAAAGATTAATTTGAACCATTTTTATTCTAGTTGAAAAAAATATGCATGCACTTACTATTTCGACTAATTACAACTTTTTCTTTTCCTTGTGTAGAAAAATTTAAAGGGAAAAATAATTATTCTGCCAATGACTGACAAATTTTTTATTGTACTTCCAGAATAAAAAGCTGCTGTATGAAAAACTGAAAGGAGGACCAAAAAGAAGAAAAAGGGTATTTTATAATACTATTGTTTGATAACTTGATTTAACAATATCTGAGATGTACACCCACTAGAATGGATGTTCCAGTGTCATGGTGTCATGGTTTCACAGTTTAGTCACAATATATGATAAAACATATCTCTACCAGTCTAGTGGTTTATATTTTCCAAGCGCCTTACCCTAGTGGTTTTCATTTTTCATCCCTAATGTTTCTGATTGATACTCCCCCAAAACAAACAAAAAAGATTTGCTCAGCACACTGCCTTTCGTCACAAACACTCTCTTTCAGCTTATAGTGACATGTTACACATTGGCAATACAAAAGATTTCATGGATGCTTTGCTTTTTTGTATAAAATTACAATTAGGTTCTTTTTTGGTATATGAAATTAGAATGTGCTGAAACACTTTTGCAAAAAAAAAGTATTCAAATAATAATTAATTCAAAAATGAAAAAAAAATTCCTTCAGTTTTCACAACTGGCTTGTTTGTGTGTGTGCACGCATGTTCATCTGTGCACGTGTGTGTGTGTGTTTTAACCATCCATTAATACAGTCATAACATAAAATCATGTGGTTTTAGACTGGTTGAAGATAACATAAGAATTTAAAAACATAACACCCCTGTCCAGAAGACTTTTTGTGCTGGTATCACGTTAAGAAAAATGCTGACAGATGCCGCTCTGTTTTCTGTTTCAGAGCACCAACCCATATCTGATGGGACAGAGACTGGACAATGTGGTGGCTAAGAAATCTGTGCCACATTTTCCAGAGGAGCAAGAAATGGAAAGCACTACAAGACAAGTCTAAATATAATATTATAAGGCAGATGTATAATTGAGTTATATTGTATTGATCAGTTAATGCATGTTAAAATTTAAACCAGTAAATCTGAATCATAAGATCAAACTGATGAAACTGAAGATAGTGATCATTTAAAAATATTTTTCCCTGACATCATTTTTTGTTTTTAAGAAAGTTAACACAAAAATAAAATAAAACAAACATATTCACATGCATTTTTTTTCACGTGTTTTCAAAAAAAAAAAAAAACTTTCTTAAAAAAATCTTTTTAATATGGCACATTTGGTATTTATTTGCTGAACTCTTTACTTGGTCACACCACATTTGTCACACACCTGTATCTTCCAGATGTGAGATTTGTGCACTTTAGTCATGTTTAGGTATTGTAGAATTCTTTGTCATGCAATAGCTGTGTAAGCCAGTAAAAGTCAGTAAATAAATAAATAAATAAATAATAGATATAATGATACAATGTGTGTGTTTTAGTTCTTCTTCAGTGTTACCAAAAGTAAAAATGTAACATTTAGAAATGTATGGTAAATCCAACTGCTTTATAATTTGTGTCAAAGAGAACAATGTACGAAAAGCAAAAGGGATTAACTATTTGGGATGAACATTCATTTTTAATGCAGGCTTTACATTATGTCTGTAAGGAAAAGCAGGCAGTTTTGGGTAAATTTATGATTTGTGTGGTCTGTAAAATTCTATATAAAATCTGTTTCACAACATAGATACCATACCTCATTGCTTTCCTTTGCATTTGAGTTTTCATTAATTCAAGATTTAAAAAAAATTTATTAAGTTTTTTGTTTTCCTCAGACATTTTACTCAACTAACTTATTGAATCATCTCTCACAAACATGCAGTACATTAACGAAGAGCTGCATGTGCCAGGCTGAGGTGGAGGCGGGTCTGTCTCACTGCATCCTGCCCACTTACACTTAAAACTCTGCGCGCACGCTTCGTAATTTCTGTTGCTCAGCGTATCAGCTGTGGATACTGAATCTTCAATTCACTTTCGTTGTTCAAGGCACGAGGCTGGACATAATTATCCCGTGTGAACTTTATGCACAAAAGCAACACCTGGCAATTCACAAGGTAAGAGTGATGATAGAAACTTGAATGTTTTCAAGTTCATCACTAGCCTTAGTATATTAATGTTAACTTGTTACAGAAATATGGTTTACTGGAAGTCTGATAACTAAAAATGAGAAAGGGGAACTTGTCAGATTTGTTTATTTATATACAATATTAAAAAGAATGATTTTTAAACATTTTGACAGAAAATATTTTTTTTATAAGTTTTGGCAGATTGCCTGATTATACAGATTACACTATTTCAAGATAGTTTATGTCGGTTTGAATTATTCCAATCCGAATCCTACACCTTTTAGCAGAAATAATGAGGTAATATTTAACTTCATGCTGTGTCCTATAAGCACTTTTGCTTTCTATATTTATCTGAAAAGATGGCGAAAGTGGCATCGTTTGCCGTGATCCTGGGTCTGTGGCTACTCTGCAGTCCTGTGAAATGCTGGAGCAGCGGCGGCTTTCAAGGCGTGATTCCTCATCACGCTAAACTCAGCCCGAACTCCTGGGAGCAAACAGCGCCGCCTGCACCGCTCTGGTCCTCATCGGGAACATCCGCGCATGCGCCGGCACAGGACGTGCTCGACTCCAGCCAGGAGGCTCTGCACGTGACCGAGCGCCACTACCTGAAGCGGGACTGGTGCAAGACGCAGCCGCTGAAACAGACCCTGCAGGAAGAGGGCTGCGTTAGCCGTACCATCGTTAACAGCTTCTGCTACGGCCAGTGCAACTCATTTTACATTCCGCGGCACGTCTACCAAGAGGAAAGCGCCTTCCAGTCCTGCTCGTTCTGCAAGCCGAAAACGTTCACCGTCGTCACGTACACGCTGATATGCCCGAGCCAGATCCCGAGAATCAGACGGAAGCGCGTGCGTCGCGTCAAACAGTGCCGCTGCGCTTCCATAGACTTGGATTAATAGGTGCTGATCACGGCAACCTGTTTCTTTCCCGTATCAGCATTACACAGTCACACACAGTCCATAATAAAGCCTACTACTACGGTTTGCTTCTATGGAAAAAAAAATGCATTTTAATGAAGCTCTAATTGGAGCTTGAGTACTAGACCTACTAAACTCCACCTTTCTTACTTGATGGAGTAGTTCCTTTAAGAGTCAGTCTTTTGTACCTTTAATTTGTATTTTTCAGCTGGGACCATGGACATAGTGTATCTTAATTGTTTTGTGGTTTTTATACTTAAAAATTCATAAACCTAATGCGCATCATAGTAAAAAGTAAAGTTTTACTCTGTAAAAGATACAAACTAAAAGTAAGAATGGTGCACTTTTGACAGTACCTTCTTTTAAACTGGTACATTTACTCATTGTCTATAATGCTTTATTCGGTACACAGGGTCGCGGGGGGTGTGGAGCCTATCCCAGGAGACTTAGGGCAAGAGGCAGAAAACATCCTGGATGGGTACCAATCTATCGCAGGGCACACATACACACAATTGCACCCTAATTCACACACTACAGGCGATTTGGGAATGCAAGTTAACCTAATCTGCATGTTATTGGACTGTGGGAGGAAACCCACCAAGCACAGGGAGAACATGCAAACTCCATGCACACGAACCTGATGGGGAAATCGATTCTGGACCCCGGAGGTGCAAGGCGACAGTGCCAAACTAAACCCAACCTTTCCTTCTTAATGCAGTAGTGCTTTTAAGAGTCAATCTTTTGTACCTTTAATGTGTGTTTGTACATCTGGGATCATGGACATAGTGTATCTTTATCATCTTGTGTTTTTTTATAGTTAATTAACGATTTATAAACCTAATGCACATCATTTTAGACTAAAGTTTTAGTCTGTATGAAGATACACACTAAAAGTAAGAATGGTGCACTCTTGATGGTACCACCCCAGGGTAAAGGAAACATACAGTTTAGTTGCAAATTCTCGGAGAGTGTGCAATTTGTCGAAAATAGTCACAGACTATCGATAACACATGGTATTATTTTAAGTAGTATATTATTTCAGCAGTATTAGTATATATTACTGCAATAGACTGAAACCCAGTCCAGGGTGTATCCCGCCTAGTGCCAAAGTTCCCTGGGATATTCTCAAGGTGTCCCGTGATCCTGTTCAGGATAAGTGGTATAGAGAATGAGTGAGTAGTATATTTTAGAAAAATACCACCATTGTTTCTCTTAGAGGTCTGTTGGAGCTTCTGTCGCAGTACTCACATTATTTTAATCCGTGTGTAAATGTAGCCTCTGTGGACCTTTACAGTTTGTTTTAAAAAAAAGTCTGTTCCAGGCATCTTGGGAAGAAAGTGCTCTTATTCCACTGTAGCTACTGCCATTTCTGAGGAGATTTCTTAAATGATAAATGGTAATTGAAAATTACAGTTAAGGATACGATATGAAAATGGTGTTGGAATGCATGCTATGCTTACTATTACACAAACATGACTTTTAGTAAAACAGATGTGGGCCATGTTTTGTGTTCAAAGATTATGTTCTATTTTATTTTATATATATGTAAATAACCCTGTCGAAGGTGTACCCTGCCTCGTGCCCGAAGCTTCCTGGGATAGGCCCCAGGCCCCCCCGCGACCCTGAATACAGGATAAAGCGGTATAGAAAATGAATGAATGAATGAATGAATGAATATATGTAAATATATGCTATTCCAATAATCAGTGAAAAATCCTGTCAGTCTCCACTATGTGGATGAAGGTATCTTGAATGATGAAAAGGAAAGAGTCATTAATGTACATACTGCTTTTTAATAATTCTGAATGCTGAAAAAACAAAAAATGTATTTTTTTATTTTTAAATGATATGGATATTTATTGTCTTCAGTTTTGTATTTGAATTTCCGAACTAAACTTCTCATTGCTACTACAGTCGATTCATCTTTTTCAAACAACATATTTTAAATAAATAAAAAAAAATAAGTATACAAAAACAATTTCCATTTTCAAGTGTTTACTTTACATACAGTATCATATGACTACAACCTTTTATGCTGTGATTGTATTTTAGTATTTTATTCATGCAAACAAGTATTTCAAAATACAATATCCTCAACATGCAAAATAAAGATATCTTTTGTTGTCTGTAACAGTTTGTGGGTGTGTTGTGGGGAATCTGATCAAGTGAGACCGAAGAAAGTTCCTGGCAAGAGTGTGTTGAGGTTTATAGACTGGTGTTTTTCTTTAAATACAGACAAGCTGGGGCTATTGGACTGTCTGTCCATATTTATTAAAACCACATTTACTTGGTTACCAGTCTTGGTTACAAAACTGCTGCTGTACTAGATCATATGGAAAATTTTCACCTAATGTTAAGGATTGTTTGACTTTATAGTATACAGGTATAATGTTTTATTATTGCACTATATGCAGTGACATGGAACGCCAGGGATGGGTTCCCTTTTAAATGGCCTTCCTCTCAAGTTTTCCTGCTTGTCTTTTCTTAGGGAGTTCGTTTTTACCACAGTCATATTCACTTGTTCATTAGGGATCTAAAGCTACATTTCCATAGAGCTGGTTCGTGACAGTGTGTTGTTAAAAGTGCTATAAAAATAATATTTAATTCAGGTGAACTGATTCAAATCTCCTGTAAATGATCACATTAAATCATCAGATAGAGAAAAAAAACAATGTATTCTGTATCTCATTAAGGTATATCAATGCCAAAGTTACATGCTAATGCAGTACTAAACAAAAGTATTAATCTATCCCTTATTTTTTAATATTAAATGATGTAGATTAAATTAAAGAAATAGGAACACATGTTTTAATGTGACAGGCTGCAAAGTGCCTAAAGACATGTAATAATTGTTTGTTTACATAAATACCTCAGCAGCAACCTCATTTCCCTTCTCGTCGGTTCCAACACTTAGCATTCACCAGAATACTAATCACTGGCCTAATCATCTATCATCATCTGCACTTGTTTCTCACTGGTTCATGACTTAAGTTAGACATTTTTTATGCTTGAATGTTTTATACGTCACTGTGTGGTTTAACAAAAAAAACATTCCTCTGAAACAGGTCAGGTACAGGGACTGGACTGAAAATGTGCGACAAAAATGTACCAAAAAAGTCCTTCAGTAAGGTTGGAGAACCATTCCTCAATACTATAGTACATAAAGAATACAAGTAAGTCTGACTATTTAGAAGCAAAATATGAAATATAGTAAAAAAAAAAAAAGAAACTTAAATTTATGAATGACAAAAGTATACTGTCATTGTGGAGGGTCAGTTGTGTCTATGGTGCTGGATAGGCTTGCTTCTTTTAGACGCAGTCTTTCCTTCTGTTATGAAAAAAAAGAAAACAGCATTTTGCTTGGCCTTCATAAGTTTCAGTTTCTTTTACACAATATTTATAATTATACACTACATAGAACCTAAGATGATCTTCTCTGACAGCAAATGGTTGTGACCCTGAAAATGAACCCAAAATGACTTTTAAATCATTGGTTATAGAAACAGGAAAGATGGACATTGTTTCCCCTCATAATTACAGTCTAGTCAAATTTGGTTTTGGGGGCCTGCTTCAACAAACAGTATTTTCCACAAGTTGAAATTAACCATGAATCTTAACTGGCTACTGTGATGGTAATTCTATCACGTCTTTATTCAAATTCTTAATGACCATCCATAGGTGACTGTCTATAGATAACTGTCTCAAAGTTGGGCTCTTACCAGACCGTTTGCATTGACCTGCTTGGTCTCCACTTTTTTGTCTGCAGTGATGTTGCGGACTGATTGCTGGGCTTCTTTCAGTCTGGAATGCAGGGAAATAGTTTGGATAAAAATAAAGGCCACACGATTTTCCCATAACCACAAATTTAATCATTTGCCACGGTGTAACAAACAGTGATGTTTATATTTCTAACAATAAAAGGAATTGTATGTTGCATAGAAAAACCTTTACTAGACTATAAAAGAGTCAAGGAGTAAAAAAATAAGCAATTTAAATCCAGACCAATGTTAAAGCTTTAGGCAACTATGGGAAAACACTGTTTTTTTTTTTTTTTTACCTCTTATTTGAAATGACCTTGTTCTCCCTCTTCCATCTGGTCTTGAAGTCATTGCAGAACTCAAACCAGAGCATAAAAACATGTCCTGGAAGGACATCCTGCTCACCAGAACGGGGCTTCATCCCAAAATACTGCACCAGGTCATGGAAGCTAAGAGAATGAGTAAGAATTAAAGTAGAGATGAAATACAGCATATGTAGAAAGTCTGAATCTCATTACACAAACATATTCAAGACCTACTGTACGTCACACTATGAGAATTGTTTATTTTATGAAATTAAATACTTTGTGATAGTTAACAGTACTGTTGAATTCTTAATGTTGATTAACGACTAAGGATTAAGGACTGATAAATTTTCTGTAACAGCAGCTCTGATAATATGAGTGGTGTTCAAGTCAAAGCGGGACTCTTGAGTGTGCAGAATAACAGAATACAGTTATGAACGTAAAACTACCTTTATTTCTCTATATAATCTCTTGTTACACAGACACAATAAGAGTCTCATCACCTTAACGTGCTTGAAGTCTTCTGTAAAGGTCAATTTAACATTTTCATTCAAGAGAAATTTCATCACAATTCCCGGTTTGACTTGAACACCACTTGTAGTTTTATATCAGTACACTCCTATTAATATGTTTTCAATTCTGCAGTAACTTAAAAAGGAGACAGATGCTCCACGTTATCAGTTTACATTAAAAGTTGACTTTTAATGTAATAATTTAATTTTTTTCTAATTTTCAATTTAGGATTTTTTATGGTCTCCTGTAACAGTGTTTGTAACAGACAGGGGTAAAGCTGTGGCAGTAACATTACAAAAGTGTTTTTAAAACTGAGGAGTTTATATATTTTTTTGCTATATACAGTATGAACAGCTTTTCGTCATATGCTGTCATTTAAAAAAATAAAATGAAACGAGACAATAGCTTCATAAAAAGCACAAAATAATATCATAATAACAAAAAATCTAAAATAACAATTATAAAAATAATATCATACCTTTTTTGGACAGATAAGAGATGATGTTCAGTTGCTATTTTTTCTTTTTGAGCTGCAAAAACAACAGAATTGTTCTGTGTAATGAAGCATTTACCTTTGAAACATCTGCACATAAATTTTAAAATGAACACACATTGAACTTAATTTTCCCAATTAGTGTCTAAATGTGACAATCACAGATGGTGCTGCGACATTCAGGCTGTCACATGACAGTAAATTATTTCTTCCATTTCCTTAGTCATATTCTTGAAGTGCTTCACTATAGAGGCTTTTCTCAACTTTTAAAGAAACTGTAAGAGTAAGGTTGAAACAAATGAGTCGAGTCACTTAGAGGTCGTGTTCATTGCCAAAACCTCTGCGATCCCTATCTGTCTGTCTGCCTTCTGAACCTGACTGCTAGCTATCTCACACAGGTAGAGAAGACCATAGACAGTTATCAGGTCCCCAAAAGGGCCAATCACAGATATTCTCCAAGGCAACTGAATGAGATCTTTACTGTGCATCAGAGATAATGAAGTAATTATTGTGAACATTTCAGTCTGTATTGCTCCAGTCTTAGTAAGCTTTACCGCAGTTTGTAATATAAAGTGGTTTTGGAGATGCTGATTGTTCTTGCATAATTTATTCTGTGCACAATAAACCATAATGTCAAAACAAAACTAGTTTGTAGGCATTCATGTATGTACACTTGCTGTGTGTATGTAAAAATGCTAATCCTTGTAGAGATCCTTGTAGA
>JAQQZS010000020.1:9473862-9484738 GCA_030068045.1 Platyallabes tihoni | reverse complement strand
ATCCTTGTAGAGATCCTTGTAGAAACATTTTTGCCAACATTTACAGCTTCTCTACTTTTTGAGTCTACAACTTTGCATCCTTTGCCCAGTCCCTCCCATTCTTCCTAGCAGATCCTCTCAAACCTAGTCAGATTTTACATCTATCAACTGCCATCTTCAGGTGTCTCTATAAATGTGTTCCAGGTTCAGGCCTGGTCTTTTGCTGAGTCACTCAATGACATTTAAACATTTGTCCCGAAGTCATCCGTACTTTGTCTTGGCTATATGCTCTGGGTTGCTGAAGGATTAAACTTCGCCCCAGTCTGACAGTATATGCTAGTTTGGAAAATGTTTTCTTGGCTTGATGAAGTATTTCTGAGGTGGTTTCACTAGGGCAAGTTCTCCGTGCAGTGCACTGCAGTGGACTTCTAAAGCTCTATTAGGGGCCAATGGATTTTTGATCATCTCCCTTATAGCCTGGGTACAGAATTTACCCAGATGGTCAGAGCAATCTTGGTGATTCCAAAGTTGTTCACAGTTGGAACCCACTGTGGTCTTGAGTAGTATGTTTTAAGACAATTTGAACGCATTGTGGTCTTGAAGATGTTCTTAGATATTTTAATACTTGGCTTACCACTGGAGATAAAAGCTTCCATTTTCTCCTTGAAGGGATGGATGCATTCCTGAGATGATGTTAAAAACACACTTTGGACATCCTTCTCACAACCTGTATGACAAAAAAAATCACCATCCAAAAATAGCCCCTACTATTACTTAGTCCTTAAAGTTAGTTACATAATATATTACCTACTTTATTTCCTAATTACTTGACTATCTGCTAAACTGCAATTGTTGTGAATATTTACAAAAATCATTAGACATTTTGTTAATTAAAGTTTATTATTTCTATTATAGTTATTCACTCTTATTATAATTAGCCAGTCGTTACCAGTTAGCTTGTGAGCTTAGATTACAGTCTCTGTGGAGATTCTGGGTATGGTCGCCACATGCATGCGTGGGTTTCCTCTGGCTTCTCTAGTATCCTCCCATCTCCAAAAACATGCCAACAGGAGGTTTGGCTACAATAAATTACCCCTAGGTATGAATGATTGTGTGAATAAAAGTGTATGTGGTGCCTAAAGATGGACTGGGTGTCTTTCCTCCTTGTGACTGTGTTGTGGAATAGGCTCCAGAATCACTGCAACTCTCACCATGATAAAGCAGTTACTGGAGCTAGTTTTTAAAACTACCGGACAACTTATCATTAAAACATGATGAATATTTTTGGCAAAACTGTCCTTCATAGCTTACTGTTTTCTGAAAGCACAAGGAAGGTATAGTAAGTGTACTATTTTTAAAATCAGGCAGGTTAAGAAGCTGCACCTATGGAGAAGTCGGAGGTTCAGAGCCTGTCTTGTGGCACCACTGATGGCGGCAGCAGATATCTGCTACTCCCCCCCTGTGGCACCAGGCTGCGCCGTTTGTTCATCGTCAGTTCAGTCCAATCCGAGGATCAGAGGGGCCAGACTGCTGTCCCAGTCATAATAGAGAGCGATGGGAACCCAGGCCTGCTGGATTCAGTCCATCTGCATCTGCCTCTGATAAGACTCTCATGCCACTGTTTTCATTCAGCATTTGTGTAAACTGTAGAGTGGCTAGTTATATAATAAAACCCCCAGGATACAGAAGAAGATTACTTAAGCAATCTTCCAGAATGTAAACAGTGTCATATGTGTAACTGACATTTCTTTTTCAAAGATGTCAATGATACTGAGTGGTTAGTCCATAATGCATTAAGAGACCTAAATGCAAAAATTGCCATATGCAATATTTACAAAATCTGATTATTGCACAAAACAATACAATTCGCATTCATTTAAATATCAGAAATATCCTGTACTACTGAATAGCACAATAGCACTCTGAATAGATAGAGAACGAGAGAACGAGCATAAACTATGTGCATGGGGCAAACAAACTAAACATGCCATTGCAAAACAAAACAAAACCATATAAAACAAAAAAAGAGACATGGTTCATTGCAGGCATAAGGGTTAGTTCAAACAGTGAGACAAAGGGGAGAACGTGATGGGCCAGATTTGGCAGTCTCTCAGTCGCCTGATAAGAAGGGCTTGTTGAGAGCTAAAGAAAGGAATCTCTGACACAAATCTGCAGGGCCACACTGAACTGAATCTGATACAGTGTAACAGGAGAACTGTGGTGCATCTGTGCAGAGATAGAGAGCGGCCTGCGGGAAGATAAGCTGCTCTTCCCTCAGATTACATAAGAACAGCAGCACTACAAGCCTGCGACCCTCTGAGATGACATACGCAACAAAGCCTTGAAATCATACAATACCAGAAAGCATCAGATGGGCAGGATTAAAGACATATCTAAAAGGCGCCATGGCAAAATCACAGAGACTCCACTTTGTCTAACATGCACACCATAAAAGCACACACACACACACACACACGCACACACACGCGCACACACGCGCACACACACGCGCACACACAGACACACACAGACACACACACAGACACACACGCACACATGCACACACACAAGAAAAGGTTTTGCAGTTGTGTGTCGTGCCATATGGACACATTACAAAGAGGTACACATAACACTGTAAATAAACTAAAACATAGTGAAAGGTAAAATATGCAAAGAAAAGAAATCCAGGAAGCAAAAATATATTCAAGTAAGCCTTCCATCCTAACATCACTCTGTAATGTGAGCAATGTCTAAGAACCAAACTTGCTGCAATAAAATGTTTTTCATGTCTATTCTGATTTGTGTAAAAGACGCAAGTGTTGTAACTTTTCCAGTCTTGGGAAAGCAAATCACTGTGAAATACTAACCATGAAAAAGAAGCAATCAGAGCACTGAATCACACAACACAACTAAGACAATGCAAAAACAGGACAAAAGCTGGATTACAGACACTTAAACAATATTTACTAAATATATCTTTAGTACAGTGATTACTAGATCTCATGACAGTAGCTAGAATTGTTTAAAAAAAAACAGTGTATAGTAAGTTTCGTTAGATTTTGAAAGGACATTGCTCTCACCTTCAACATCTTTGCTCAGCTTCCGGAGCTCTTTGGACAGATCTTCGAACTTAACTTGAGAAGCAAGGAAGACATCCTGAGGCTCAGGCAATGGAAACACACAGTTTTCAGTCCCAACATTCTAATGAGATTAGATAAGAAAAAGCAAAATATTGTTTATGCAGTTCATGTAAAAACAGAAACTTCATAGGAAAAAAATCTACATTTTTACCTTATCAAGATTGTGTAGATAGTAAGACACAACATAATCCACCAAACTTATGCAGTTATCCTGTGGAGGATGTTTTGCAAAAAAATGTCATTAAAAGTGATCATCGACTATATCATTATGAGTGCATATGTCACTACAGAGAAACACAATCTGATTGAACTAATAACATACAAGGGATCAAGTGTTCAAAGGGACACACTGCTTTCCCCATCAAATATAACGTGATGGAAGCCCAACGTCTTTCAAATTCATTGTGAAATTCGTGACATGAGACATGAATGTGGGGTCAAAACAATATCTAAATTCAAGCCGAATCAGATCAGATAATGGCTTGACCCAATTTGGCCTAGATCTGGCAAACCATCTGACATGGTTTATGTTAATCTATTAATTATAGACAAGAATGGATTTAGTGTGTAACTTTATTTAAAGGGCAAATCGCCTGTACAATCTCATCTCCTTAATTAAAATATCAGACTAGCTTTTGGAGAAGTTGTGAACAAATTTAATTTACTTTTATCAGCCTGCTCTGTGAATTAGTCAATATAAGAAAAAAACCTCAGTATGCTTGATAAGGATCTAAGACTACAACAGTATTTGTGTTATTGACTTATAGTCAAACTGTGTTTCTCAATACAACAAGCCCAACGACCAAGCTTCTCATGTGTCTTTCATATTGTTGGGTGTGCTCTAATCAAGGTATGAGAATGTGCAAAATATATATTTCCATCATATTCTGGGTAAAGCCTACCCTGCTCTTAACGTCTTTGAGCTTGGGGAGAATCTCAAGGTCAAAGCCGTCTGCCTGGCCTCGGTGTCTGCTCCCACCATTCATGTAGTTTCCAAAGGCAAGGACAAGCCCCAGTATATCTCTCACACTCTCTCTCTCCAGGAGACCCTGTCACAGGTTAACACATCACTATTAATATTCATGCCCACTCCTTCTGTGCCAATGACACCAATAGACTACCTGAACCTTAACTTAAAGTCATACAGTACTGCTCTTAGATGTTCTACGTCTGGCATTTACAATTAATATGAAATAGTTCTCCAAAAAGGTTCTCCAAAAAGACTTGAATTAAGTAAGTCTTGCTATCATATAATTAAAAGTAATGTCTTATCACTGTAAACAACACGGTACCTTGCACACTTGGAGGACAATGTTTGTTTTGCGCTGAATAGAGGCCACAGCATCAGTGAATGTGGACTGGAGAATGATACAGCGTGCTCTCATAGAGAACTGAGGGATCAGAGAGAGCTCATACAGGAACCTGAAAGCATTAGTACATAGTATTAATAGTACAGTGCTGCATTGCATTTCACAGTTCAATCCCACAGTATGAACACCTAAAATGAACAATTTTAATCTTCATATCTTAAAAACATTTGGACATTGAACTTGGATTTAGCAGGTCATCTATACCACTTGTTCAACATGTTCTAATGTTGTTGTTCAAGCAGTTTTATAATCCCTGGCATGATGTTCCTGTTTTATGTCAAAAGTGAAAATGTTATCTGTAGTGTCTTACTGTTCCGGCTTGTCCAACAGCCTGACATGCTCTTCATCTGAGGTTTCATAGTGTTTACTTATTTTCGCCAACTCCTCGGGCTGAGCACTCTGACAACCATAAAAAAGCACAGACACCCAGCTAACAAAGTGAAATCAACATGACATGCAAACATATAGCTATTAAGTTAAAAAGTTTGTAGAGAAAAAAAGTATGCTTTTTAAACAAACCATAAGAAAATACTTAGTAATACAGTAAAACTACAAGTCACTTCTAGCCTACATAGTAGTCTGGGTATTAATTTAATGTTAAAGCTCATGTTAACAGCTTATTGTAACAAAGCTTCTGCAATAACAACTGGTCTTGACCAGAAAATTACACCACTTCTGTTTACATTAAAAAATGTTTCCTAAAGTTTCAGAAGCCACATAGTCAAGTCTTTATAGGGTGACTTTAGAACTTGGCTTTGTTTGAGATGAGTGTGTGAAATGTAAGTCTATAAATTGCTTGTTACTCACATTACTTAACGTTAACGTCATTAGGTTTGGAGCTAGTGTTAAAACCAAAGAAGCAAACTTTATGCACCAAATAAAATGTCTTGGCTAAGGAGCTAAATATGGGGTTTAGGCAGCTATTTTTTCATAATTAATAGGCCTAGTTAGCAATTTTCCATTCTTGTTAATATGTGAGCTGGCAGTGTAAACACTTTAATAGCACGGCACTGATTAAAGTTGTCTCCCCACACCTAATTACCATACAAATATGAAGTGTGGAAAGGACACTTACATTCTCATACAGGGCTTCAATAGCATCCAGATCAACCACAGAGTTGTCCATCATCAAAATAGCTATGAGGGGGGAAAAAGTACTATGCTTATTAGTTTCACGATTAGATTTGACATTTTGCACAAATCAAATGTTAAAATGTCACTTCCATTAATGGATATTGTTGAGAATCTTTTCTGACATACTATCCATCCATCCAGGAACCGTGGAGGACAATACTGTACATTACTGTATTTATTCCCATATTTTCACAATCATGGTAGAACCTCCGGTCAGCATTCACACACTATGGGCGATTTGGGAACACCGATTAGCCTAACCTGAATGACTTTGGACTGTGGCAGCAAAGCGAAGTACCTGTAGGAAATCCACCAAGCACCGGGAGAACATGCAAACTCCATGCCCACAGACCTGAAACAGGAATCGAACCCAAATCCTGGACCACAGTGGCAAACCACTTCGACACCCTGCTGCCATAACATACTATACCTTGACTATAAGTCCATATTAAAGGGGCTAACACTTGCTGGACCTACTAACATCCAGTCTATATACACTATATATTTTAGACAGATTCCTGTTTGTCATTCATTTCTTAAAATAAAGTAATTTCTGATTAAATTATTGCTCAATTTCAATCTCACTACTACTAAAACTACTAATTATATTCAAAATCCCACACATATACCTGCTTATAAGCTCTGTACTGTACTTAAGACTGCCCCCCTAGCTGCCTATGCATGAATAGGCAGCTAGGGGGCAGTCTTACCTGAACTGGTAATGCAATGCAAACTAATGTAGGGAGGGAAAGAGGACAAGGAATGTAGAGAGAGATAAACAGCAAGATGGATGTGAAGGAGACATGTAAAAAAAGAGAGCTGTATGGTCAGTATAGATATAGACTAGATAGATATAGATATAGATAATGGAGTGCATCTTGTTTACTTTGAATTCAGGTAGGTCTGAGTTCTTACAGGAATGTCAACAAGTTTTAGAAAATGTGTGTCAGTGTGTGAGGTCTGAGGCTCATGGGAATGTCTGGTGTTTTGAAGTGTGTAATTTTATACTTTTCTAAAAAAAAAAATTATATTACAGATGAGACATGCATGACCTACCATGCAAAGTAATCCAGTGTAAGATCTGGTGAACTGATTTAGTTTGGATCTTAGAAATATAATGTTTGATGTTAGGTTTTAACAGCTGGTGCTGTTTGAAGTTTGGAGTTTTAAGGATTTGTGGAGTGGTGGATTCGATGCTCCAACACCCCTCTCACATATGCTCTAGCATAGGAGACCCAGCATGCAGCAAGACACTTCTACTCAGAGAGTTGTGATTAGTTGTGCACTAAACTTCTATCAAGTTTTTGAATTAGGTTTCAGTTGTCAGTTTTTTGTGTATATGGATGCACGTATACTGTGGAGAGAAAGTGGAAACACGGTAAACAAAAACAGATGCAGAAAAAAAAAAGTTGGCTGGTGATGATTATGATAAAGAGGAGAATGAATGGTTTTGAGATGGCAGGTACTCACAGCATAGCTAACTAAATAAAGATAAGGAATGGTTATATTATTTTATTATTCATTTAGCCTTTATTAAGAAAATATTTGTTTGTGCTAGAAATTTTAAGCAGCAGAAAAAACCCTTAACGTTATAAAATATGCCGAAGTGAATAAGCAACAAAGTGTTACTGGTCTGATGAAAAAGAGGTGGAATAGGCTAATTGATCTGTGCGAGTGGGCAATCTCAATTTCAGAAACTTTTTGCTTTTTCTTGATGAACCTGAGGCCGATGTAGGAAGGACCATGTGGTTATGTAACACAAGCCATGCGGTTATGTTTCCAAATAAGGCATTTAAATACTATTATACAGACAAGGCATTTCAACTAAGCAGAATAAAGGGCCAAAACCAAACTTCTGCATTTTCTACCGGATGCTGTCTAAAATCAACTGGTTGATTGGCTTTCATTGAACATTCAGCCCAAACGTGAATCTAAGGCCCAAATACATTTTCTCATATTCCAGTATGTGAAATTGACGTTTCTAGCTATGTATTCAATTACAATGGAAGAAAACTGATATATGGTGTCTTGATTGTGGGGTGACATGGTTTATTTACATGTTGTGTTGTGCTCTTTCTGTAAAACCTCTCACCCTTCTGTATGTCCTTCATCTCTAGGTGGAGACTTGAGATTAAGATACCCACAGCTTGAGAACGCTTGCTGTCCAACACCTTAATAATCTGAAGAGACAGAATGGTCAAAATACAGTTGTCATCTGATTAAGTTAAAAAAAAAAAAAGGCTTTGTCTTAGCCGGGTCCGGGGATAGCTAATAACTGCAAATGAAAAAAAAAAAGTTTCCTGCCAAGAGTAATAGTCATGGAATTATCTTTAATAAACTCCTAAATGATCTGAATGGAATTTGTGCCTTTTTATCCCAACATAATTACATATATTAGATTTATGAAATGTGGTTGTGGCCTCAGTCAAGTTTATCTTGCCTGAAATAGTAAGAATATAGTAATTTAACTATTAAAATCATCAACAACAACATAAAAACAGTGAAATCATACTGTGACCATCTACTTAAAAAAAAAAGAATTCATATAAAAAAAATTCATATAAATTATATAAACCATACAGTATAAAGTATCCCTTAATCCCCATTATCCTGAGGATTAGAAAGGATTTTATACCTTTTTGCCTTTGGCTGTCTTGTTGTAGGATTCAGATAGGGGTTTTCTTTTGATAGGAGAAGCCATTTTAGCAAACATCTCAGCAAACTCATTAGTATTTACTATGTCCGGCTCCTTCAGTAAGCTCCACAGTGTATCATTTCTAGGACAAGACATAGAGATTAAGACAGACATCCAGACACCACTCAGCCTTGGTTTCTATAAGCCACGCTCCCTCACCCTGTTTTTAACATAACCCTGAATAATGGAAGGTTTTTTTTTCTCATCGCAAAAGGCTTGCAAGATTCATTTTTCACACTTCAAAGACAGCAGGCAGGCAGCCTACCAAATACTAAACAAATTCAAAAACTAATGGAAATAATAACACTGTTACTGTATCTGGGTAACGATGCCTAAAACCCCATAAAATCAGTAGGGGGTCAAATACAAGTGTTCTGCCTTGCTAAACTTTTGCTCCCATGAAAACAATTAGAAAGCCAGCAAGGCGCTGCAAGGCTAAGCTTGACTGGGTTCAGCTTTGGCTAGCTGGTTGCTCAGTGAGGGAAGAAGGCTTTCAAGAGGAGTCAAATAACAGCAGTGCAACAGCAGAGCAAGGGCCTGGAAACAGGATCCCACAGAAATCTATACCACCACTAGAGGTCCTGGAAGGTCTGCTTATTCTACTACTGGCCCCAAAGACAGACTTCAGGCTGCTGTGGTTAAATTTATACCGCCCTGGTGTCTGATCAGGAAGTCTTGAAAATGTCTCCTTCCTGCTTTCACACACATATCTGTTTTTCTTTGAAGGGAGTGATAAATGATAATTGTTATGTCTCAGTGTTTCTGTAATAAAAATATTATTATGTATGTGTGAACAGGGTTTAACAGAAAAAAAATCTATAGTTCAATAATATAGTAAGGTTCATTTTGAACTGAAAAAAAAAATCTGTTTGTAAGATTTCTATATAGACCTTCAAAGGAGTATTTCCCTTCCACTTAAGGTTCCAAATAAAACTCCATAAGTCAGCTAGAAAATCTATCCAACGACCCTTAATTAATGATAAACTGGATTTTTACAAATTTCTCATGTGCATATTGATGATGTGAGTGATATGAGTGCCTCAAGAACTACCTGCTGTCTTGAATCTGTATCCGTGTCCAGTAAAGTGGCTTCATTGGACAGACGGGTTCCACTCTTGGCTTCCGTTGTGGTCTCTCTTCAGCTCTAGAGAGAAACAAGCCACCTCCAAAGGGAGGAGGAGGTACAGGGCCTGGTAGGGGTGGTGGATGAAAAAGACCAGCACTGAGTGGTGGTGGAGGTGGTGGACCATTGCCTTGTGTGAGTGATGGGTTCTTTACTGATTGAGCAGGTTTCGAAGAACACTCAGATGGACTAGGCAGTGATGGTGAAGGCTTTGAAGTTGTGTCACTATCAAAACCCGATTGAACAGAGAGTGGTGTTGGTGGTGGCAATGGCAGTGGTGGTGGCAATGGCAGTAATGGTGGCGGAGAAGGCTCCTGTTTGCCTGAAAGGCTGTTGGTGATTGATGCAAGATCAAGTTTTTTAGGGACATTTGGTTGAGGGCAAAGGTCTTTGTTTAACTCTGGTTCCTCCACAGGCTTAATAAATGTTTCTCTGTCTGTCTGAATGCACACAGTGCGAAACATGCGAGGTGGGAAGTTGTCTTCTGTTGACACAGCCACATCTTTGAGTTCACCATGCAAGCATTTGGCAGTCTTCTTCAGGTCCGCAACTGCTGCTTGCAGTCTGGACACAGATTCTTCTTTTTCCTCTCTGAGGTGGTAGAGCTGGAGCTTAAAGTCAGCCTGTGCAGGATCATTTCAGGGAGCGAAGGATAAACAAGGTTGAGCATAGGCAATTAGATAAATGACTTAGAATCACAGCTCTGCCACTCTCTCACACACTTAATGCTAGCTAGGAACACCAAAATATCAGTTTAAGATCATGCCTTGTTTGTAACTTCAAGTTCAAGTTCAAGTAGGCTTTATTGTCACTTCAACCAAATACAGTTAGTACACAGTGAAACGAAACAACATTCCTCCAGGACCAAGGTGCTACATGCAACATAAATTTACAACATAAATTAACAGAAAAACTAAACTAGCTAACTAAGAGGCCTAGTTAGCTGGCTAGCGGAGACAAGACAGATTGACCTGACATAAATTAACAACATAAATTAACAAAAACTAACTAGCTAACCCAGAGAGGAAGACTATCTACATTTATTTATTTATTTATTTTTTATTTTTACAGACAACATAAAGTGCATGTGCAAATGTGCAAACAAGAGCAACTTGCCTCTAATGCATCCAACTCTTCTTTGCACTCTCGTTTTAGGTGTAGAAGAGCTGCCTGATGTTCTGCAAGGACAAAATACTTTACACTGAATTTACACTTTTATGTACTGAGTGATATTTTTGTTATGTACAGAGCTGTAAACATTCCATAGTGTATATATTGTGTACATAATTCACATAATTGTTTCACAGTTTGCTTTACAACACTAAGAAGAGAAAAAACATTTGACGTATTAGATTATAAGTACAGGGAGTGCAGAATTATTAGGCAAATGAGTATTTTGTCCACATCATCCTCTTTATGCATGTTGTCTTACTCC
>JAQQZS010000020.1:9398041-9422879 GCA_030068045.1 Platyallabes tihoni | reverse complement strand
TTGTTTATTTTATTTATTATAAATGTTTTATTTAAAGTGATATTTTAGTTTGTATTTTTTGCTGTAGAGCTACAATTTTTATGTATTTACTTTTATTTTAATAAAGTTCTATTTTGGCCCCTATAGTAGGTGTTTTTTTATTACCTTATTTTTACTTCCGTAATATTTGGGGGAGGGGGCACAAAAGTAAATTTCTGTTTAGGGCACCGATTTGGCCAGCAACGGCCCTGCTAACAACCATAAACCTAATTTTGCTGTTAGGTTTTAACAATGAAAAAAGCAAGAGCATTTTTTCTTCAGAAAAGCCAATGCAGCACAGCCTGCTGCGCATGGGTCTTAGCAGGAAAAGAACCCAAGGCTGCTGACCTGGCCTCATATCTCCCCAGAGGCCAATCCGATCAAGCATTCATGGGATGTGCCCGACAAACAAATCCAAACCACGCAGGCTCCGCCCTGCCGCCCATAGAACCCAAAGGATCTGCTGCCAATGTCCTGGTGCCAGGCACCACAGCACAGTCCCAGAGGTCATGCGGAGGTCATGCGGCACACGCCTCCCCAGCGGCGCAAGGGGATATACACTATACTGTGCATAATGCTTTGCGTTGTAATATTATAGTTGATGTGTATATATTTTGTGCGTGGATGAAATACAGTGCAGCTACAGTATATGACACAGTAACAAGCTGCTGTTTTAAATGAACAAAACTTTACATATTGTGATGTACAAAAGGAATCTGAATTCTTTTAACTGTCTGAGTGCACACACACACACACACGCACACACACACACACACACACACACACACACACACACACACACACTCACACACACACATAGAAAGAGAGAGAGATTTTATATTACAGTGAATACATTCCAAGAAAGTATAAGTGGAATGTATAACGTTGGGCATTTAGAACTGATAGATCTTCTAATGTTTTAATGGCAGCTCTAATGCCTGAGTATTAAAAAGCTCTTTGTCTCAACCGCAGATTCTGGACATCCTCTGCTCTCTTTGTGTCTGTAATGGAGTGGCAGTCCGAGCCAATCAGAACATCATCTGTGACCACCTGCTTCCAAGAAGGGATCTTCTGCTCCAAACACGTTTGGTTAATGATGTGCAAAGGTAACAACAATGTACTGGTGTATACTGTACATATACATATATATGTATATATGGTCAATAGTAGAGGCTATAGTATACTATAGTACAGGATATATAGTAAACTCGTACATTTTTTCTACTGTTAACAGCATCAGGCCAAACATCTTCCTGGGTATAAGTGAGGGATCAGCTCAATATAAGAAGTGGTACTTTGAGCTGATGATTGATCAGGTGGACCATTTTGTCACAAGTGAATCCACTCATCTGCGTGTAGGCTGGGCCAGCACAAAAGGATATGCTCCCTACCCTGGGGGTGGAGAGGGCTGGGGGGGCAATGGTGTTGGCGATGATCTCTACTCCTACGCCTTCGATGGACTTCATCTGTGGTCAGGTGTGTTGTATTCACTGTGTGTGTGTATCAACAAAGTTGGCATTTGGGTATCAATAGTGAACAGTATTAACATTAGTAAATAGTATAGGGTACACTCACTCACTCACCCACTCACATATTGTCTATACCACTTTATCCTGTATGCAGGGTCACAAGGGACCCTGGGGCCTATCCCAAGGCACAAAGCGGGGTACACCCTGGACAGGGTGAATCCATCACAGGGCACACACATATACACTCACACGTCATTCACACACTACGAGCAATTAGGGAATGCCAATTAGCCTCATCTGCATGTCTTTGGACTGTGGGAGGATTTTCGATGTGAATGGCATAATGGTTAGTTCTGTGGCCTCGCACCTTCAGGGTTGAGGGTTTGATTCTCACCTTTTGCAGAGTTTGCATGTACTGCCTGTGCTTGGTGGGTTTCCTCCAGGTACTTTGTTTTCCTCCCACAGTCCAAAGACCTGCAGATTAGGCTAATTGGCGTTCCCAAAATGCCCGTAGTGTGTGAAAGACATGGCAGATCTAAATTCTCCGCAGTGAGTAAATGTATTATTGTGTTCCCTGAGATGGATTGGCACTCCATCCAGGGTGTACCCCAACTTGTGCCCAGAGTCATCAGGCTCCAGGCCTTCTATGACCCTGTACAGGATGAGGGGCATAGTGAGTGAGTGATATTTTACCTAAAAAGTCTTCCAAAACAAAAGCATATACTTGTGTACAATAATTGTCCTGAGTTATTTCAGTCTTACTTCTCACCCACAATTACATTATAAATGAATACATTTATAAATGTTCCATACAATTACATATGGAATACCACAAATATTTTGTATTTATTATTACGTTTAGCAGGTAATTATAAAAAAAATATTATTAAAAGATTTAGAGTATACTAGACTATGCATTTCAATATAGTTTGTTAATATGTTTAAATCAATTTAAGGATTTCAGCATTTTTTTTATTAATTATTGTTTTTTACTCTTATTATTATTATTTTTTTTTAAGGAAATGGCCATCTAAATGGCTTTTGCACTGAAGACCTCAAGCATGTGTCAAGTGTCAAAACCTTCGATATTGGTTACTCAAATTGGCTTTTAAATTATTCCATACATACTTATTATTATTTAATGCAAATGTCTATGTTAAAAAGTCATTATATAGCCTTCATGTCAGATGTTACAGTTTATTTCAACTTATTATTTCTAGGTCTAGGTTTTAACAAATATGTGGGGAAATTCATTATTAGCATTGCTCCACTTTTAGTAAAATAGCTGGAATAAAATATATGGGCTAAAGGTACAGTATACTCAGATAATGGTGCAGCTCAGCATGACTCCATGATAATGTGTTGCAGGGCGAATTCCGCGGGCCGTGGCCTCCATTAACCAGCACTTGCTGACCTCTGAGGACGTGGTGAGCTGTTGTCTGGACCTCGGCGCCCCCAGCATGTCCTTCCGCATTAATGGCCAGCCCGTGCAGGGAATGTTTGAGGACTTCAACACGGACGGTTTCTTCTTCCCTGTTGTCAGCTTCTCAGCAGGGGTCAAGTGAGTCACGCAGTCAGCATCACCACATGCTTCTCACCTCTCCTGCTTTATTATATTTCTACATAAATAACTGCCACAAATATGAGGACTATACGCACCTGTGTGTGAAATTATGAAAATGAACAAAACAAGTGAAGGGTTTGTTTTGACATTGCTCAAACTTGCATGTGTTTAAATGGTTTGTGGTGGGACAAGAGACAGGTGTATTCAGTCACAATTATTGATGGGGACACAGGATCCTGTAGAACTGCTCAAAGGTAAAATTCTGCCTATATTTAGGTCAACATTGAACTTGGAGGTTGACATTGAACCTGCAGACATTTTTCCACTGGGCTTTTTTCCTATCCATTACCTTTCACCTTGAGACTGCAGACAGGATTTTAGTGATTTATTACCTACTGAGCCTCATACATTACTTTACACTCTTTCTCCACAACCAAGGTGTTGCTGGGAATATGTATTCATAATAATGGTGATGCGAACCAGATAATATGAATAATCAGTGCCCACCTTTACGTCTTTCACTAGGGTTCGTTTCTTGTTGGGTGGTCGCCATGGTGATTTTAAATTCCTACCCCCTGCTGGCTACGCGCCTTGTTATGAAGCCCTTCTCCCCAAAGAAAAGATGCGGGTGGAGCCAGTGAAGGAGTATAAGAGAGATGCAGAGGGAGTGAGGGACTTGCTGGGAACCACCCAATTCCTGTCTCAAGCGACCTTCATTCCCATTCCTGTCAATACTGGCCAGGTGAAACCTTAACAACGAATATTTTTAATTTCTCATCAATATATATTATTTTATCTTTCACTTTATGCTGTACATTTAGATACTTTCCACTTTAAAAAAAATTCACACCAATGACTATAAATATCATCTTTGTATTTGTCAGATTGTTCTGCCTCCACACCTTGAAAATGTACGTGATAAGCTAGCAGAGAACATCCACGAACTCTGGGGTATGAACAAAATTGAGCTCGGCTGGACCTATGGCAAGGTAAGGCATCTATATTGACATTCTGTAGACACACTAGACTATCACTGCAATCAAAGGAATTCCCATCTTAGACCAAAGTACTGCGTAGGCAGTGACACCATCTCATTCAGATATTTATCTCCGTTTCATACGTACCGTTCACTTCTCCCTCAAACACTGGCCAGCTAGATAAAGCCAGGGGAGTGTAAATGAAAAAGTCACCCTGAATTCAGAGCGCCTGACTAATCTTAAACATCCCAAATAGCTACCCAGCAGATGGGCACGTAGATCTCATTTTCAGATAATCGGGTGACGAATGATGAGAGTGCACAGAGGTAATGTGTGTCTGCTACTTTGTGCAGCAGCAGCTCTGTCTAAACTGCTGACAGTCACACACATACACACACATACATATACAGTATATAGGTGGAGCTCATTGCAGCAGAGCTTTGGACCCCAATGGCTAATAAAGCAAACTCACTGAGTGGCACAGTGGCTCAGCATTAGAAATTCATTAGGCGTTATCACTTTCATTACTCCAAAGGTGCTATGTGATCACTTAATTTAGATGGGGGATTTTATCATTCCAGATGTTTACAGGGCTTCAATGACAGCTCATTAGCCCAATGTGACATTGTTCTGCACTTCTGGTTAGAACTTACCTCTAGAAGTGACATCCAATTAGGCATGGAATGGCTTTCTTGACTTGCCTTAATATTTCATTCCCAAAAGACACAGAATGGATTCCAGAGTTTCAGACCGAAATTCAATTTCTACGTAACGCATTCAGACATGTTGCACACAGGTGACAATACAGATTAGAAGAACAAGGCTAGAATCCAGAAGTACAAGAAGTCTATCAAGCACTGTTCCTTAGTCCTTTTTTAAACACCTTTTTTCCTTCTTTATTTTAAGGTACGTGATGACAACAAGAGGCAGCATCCTTGCCTGGTTGACTTCTCCAAGCTGCCTGAAACTGAAAAAAATTATAACCTACAAATGTCAACAGAAACATTAAAGTGAGTGTGTATGAACAGTAGGACCATTAGAGTTTAGAGTTAAATTCTTATATTGTGATTTTTGCGGTATTGATTGGTCTGTAAAGGCATTTTATTAATTAAATTATTTTTGAATCAGCATTGTATATGCATCACTGGTCCTGTGGCTTAGAGTTTAGCACTGTCACCTCCCACCTCCCTAGTTGAGGGTTTCAAATCTTGCCTCTAATCTGTGTGTGTGGAGTTTTCATGTACTTGGTGGGTTCCCTCTTGGTACTCTGGTTTCCTTCCACAGTTTAAACACAAAAGGTCTAGGCTGATTGTTTTTTTCCAAATTGCCCATAGTGTATGACTGAGTGTGTGTGCCTGTGCCATGGGATCAGTTTGCACCTCACCTAGGGTGTACGCTTCAGTGTTCCTTGGAATAGGCATATATATATATGAGGGTGAGTCAAAATTATCCAGCTCTGGTTATATTAAAACTCCTGTTTGCCTGCCGCACTGTCTTATCAGCGCTTTCAGTTCAAGGCTGCTGTCTCTCCAGTCACTGCTGTGCAGGTGTGAACGTGTTACAGTACATCAGTTCATTTGTAATTGCTGTGCAAGCAAAAATGGATGTCCCACTTGAGATTTGCATGAAAGAAGAGCAGCGTGCAATGATTAATTTTTTGCGATTCGAGGGTGTACCTGGTACCGAAACACCTCAGGAAAGAGCATAAGCAGAAGCGTTAGGATATCTATAAAAAAAAATAGACTGATACTCTAAGGAAGGAGAGTTTTTTTACTCATTTAATTACTACGAGCCTGAGAGTTAATGCCAGAGTGTGGAACAGGAACATCCTCAATCATCGACCAAGAAAAAATTCTAAAGGCAACCATCAGCTGGAAAATTGATGTTCACAGTTTTCTGGGATTCTCAAGGGCCAGTACTGATTCATTATCAGGAAAAGGTTTAACAATTAACAGTGCTTATTAAATTGAGATGCTTATTGAAGATCTAAAGCTGAAACTTCAGATTAAGTTTAAATTCAGCCTTATATTAGTCACATATACATTACTGCACAGGTGAATTCCTCATTCTTCAAATATCCCAGCTTTTTAGGCTGGGGTCAGGGCCAGCCATTATACGGCACTCCTGGGCTGACAGGGTTAAGGGCCTTGCTCAAGGGCCTAACATCAGCAACCTGGCGGACCTGGGTCTCAAACCGCCAACCTTTTAATCATTAACTCAGAGCCTTAACGCACTGAGTCACCACAGAGGATTGGTATCCAAGGACAACAATGCACATCTGCATACTTTTGCAAACACTGTTGTCATTCTGCACAAGCTTCATTTTAAAGTGTTAAAGCATCCCCCTATATTCCTGATCTTGCTTCATCAGATTTTCACCTCTCTGGAACCCTGAAAGCACCCATATGAGGATGAAGATTCACTTCTGATGAAGAAGTGAAGACAGCTTGTGGCTTGCAGCTCAGTCTAAAACATTTTTAATGAGGCAATACGAAAACTTGTTGACAGATTATGTAAAAAAAATGTATTTGTCTTTTTAAAAAGTTAATTAAATTAAATTCTACAGTCAGAGCGCGGATAATTTTTAACTCATCCTCGTATTTTATACTAGACAAGTTTCTAACAAAACAGCTGTTGTTGTTTTTTTTTGCTGCAGCATTTAACCTTTTTACATCCACACTAAGAGACGAGCACTGGAATCTTTTTTTTCCTTTCATTTCTAATATCTTTGATGCAATAGTAGCAAAAATCTAAGTTTCTTTTTTTAAACAGCGCTCAGTAATCAGAAAAAAATCAGAAAAAGCCTATCAACATCTAGTGAACTGTTTTAACATAGCAGCGTATGTTTGAATGCTTATGATTACTGTATGAATCTGTAAACTTGTTTTTTTCCTCCCGGTAATGCAGGACCTTACTAGCTTTGGGATGTCACGTTGTACAAATTAATGTTAATGCTGAAGATGAACTGAAGAAGATCAAACTTCCCAAAGAGTAAGTCCCTACATATACTGCTTCACTGGCCTGTAACAATGCGTAAAATAAAGAAAGTAATGGGATATACAGTGTGACCGGCACGGTGGCTTAGTGGTTAGCACAGTGGCTTTGCACCTCCAAGGTGTGGGATTCGATTCCTGCACTGGGTCTGTGTGCATGGAGTTTGCATGTTCCCTCTTTGCTTGGTGGGTTTTCTCCAGATGATATGCAGATTAGGCTAATTGGCGTTCCCAAATTGCCCGTAGTGTGTGAATGTATGTGTGTGTGTATGTGTGTGTGCCCTGCGATGGATTGGCACCCTGTCCAGGGTGTATCCCACCTCGTGTCCTAAGCCTCCTGGGATAGGCTCCAGGCCCCCCGCGACCCTGAATACAGGATGATGCGGTATAGAGGATGAGTGAGTGAGTATCTCCAGGGTGGGGAGTATCCAACATCTGATGTGCCGGACGGACCAAAATACCAAAAACAAGTGGAATATACATTCCAGGGTGTTCTATTTAATGTAATGCATTAATAACATTTTGGGATTTATACTTCAAACACGTAAATGAAAACAGTAAGCAAATGAAAAGAACAAGAGACAAAACAAGAGAAAACAGTGACAGCATGAAAACGACATTCGTCCATCAGTAGTTTGTATGAGTGCCACTTGACGCCACTATTGTTTATTGTTTAAGCCCTCTGGCCTGCCAGCCTCGGGCTCTGTGTTTGTGTGATGTACTACATTCCAGCAAAAAAGGTATGATGGAGCTGCTGACTGTTAGCACATTGAAGTGTCTCCATCCAATGTTGCCATCCAATTTCAGTGCCTTACTGTGCAAGCTGTGTGGCTGCTCACAGAACAAATCTGTTGCCTTTTCTATTAATCTATTCAGTAACGATTTTAGACTCTCAAGAAATAGAAATGTACATGAGTGATGGTTCTAAGTTGTCTTTCTTTTTTGTTCAGATATGTGATGTCGAATGGTTATAAGCCTTTGCCACTAGAGCTTTCTGATGTGAAACTGACACCTGGTCAGGAAGTTCTGGTTGATAAACTGGCTGAAAACGCTCATAACGTTTGGGCCAAAGATCGCATTAAACAAGGATGGACTTACGGAATTCAGCAGGTAAATTTATACTGTAATGCTTGAAAATGGTGTAAATGTAATAAAAACTACCAGTAAATCCACGATGAAAAGCGAAACACTGTCAGCATATATGAAGTCAAATTTTCTTTTTTTTTCTCTCCAAAGGATTTAAAGAGCAGGCGCAATCCTCGTTTGGTCCCATATTCTTTGTTAGATGAGCGCACAAAGAAGTCTAACAGAGACAGCCTTCGAGAGGCCATCCGAACACTAATTGGATATGGATACAACATTGAGCCTCCAGATCAAGAGGGTACGCATGGATCTCAAACTGTCATTATGCTAACCACCATTTTGTATTTTGTCAAAAGACAATGAAAGCCATAGCCAGGTTATGATGTCACCACTTTGTCCACAGCTGCCCATGTGGTGGAAAAAATAAGTGTTGAAAACATCCGTTTCTTCCGTGTGGAGAAGAGTTATGCAGTGAAATCAGGGAAATGGTACTTTGAGTTTGAGGCTGTGACCGCAGGAGAAATGTGCGTAGGCTGGGCTCGGCCCAGTTGTAGACCTGACGTCAGCTTGGGCATGGATGATCAGGCCTATGTTTTTGATGGTTTCCGAGTAAGTGTTCCTATAGTGTTGCTCCAGCAGATTATCTGTTCAGGTTTGGTTGTTTCTTTAAAGTGAAATCTGTCTTGCAGGGTCGACAGGTACACATGGGCAGCCACTTCTTTGGGAGAACATGGAACAAAGGTGATGTGGTGGGATGCATGATTAACATGGAGGATAAATCCATGATATTTACTCTCAATGGAGAGATCCTTATTACCAACAAGGGTTCTGAGCTCTGCTTCACTGACTTTGAGACTGAAGATGGTGAGTTGTGAAAGTCACATAATTCATTTCATGTTTATTTTACTGGTCCATTCAGAGAATGTGACGAATCAGTAATCATGGTAGAGTTTAATAAAGTTTCCTTTCTTCAGGCTTCATCCCAGTTTGCAGCCTTGGGCTTTCCCAGATTGGCCATATGAACCTGGGAAAAGATGCTAACACCTTTAAGTATTACACCATGTGTGGCCTTCAGGAGGGCTTTGAGCCTTTTGCTGTCAACATGAACCGAGAGGTTACGATGTGGTTCAGCAAACGCCTTCCTACATTTGTTAATGTGCCAATGGACCATGAGCACATTGAGGTACTGCTTATCCGAACAGGAAAATATTTCAATTGAACACGTAACTTTATCATGAATTAAGCATGCAACTGTACATTTAAACAACATCTTCATGATAGGTGACTAGAATTGATGGGACTGTGGACTCTCCACCATGTCTGAAGGTGAGCCATAAGACATTTGGGACACAGGCTAGCAACAACGACATGATTTATTGCCGCTTGAGCATGCCTGTTGAGTTTTATTCCAGTCCCAGAAAAATCACCGATATAAACGAGATGATCGGTGATGGCCAAAGAGCTAAGAAGGTTGACAGTGGAAAGACTGATTATAGCAGCATTACGAAGGTAGGAATTTAAATCTCACATTAACTGACATGAATTGATATTGTAGACATGGTTCTTGTTAATAATCTAAAGAAGCTCATATAACAAGTTCTTATTTGCTTATGTTTCAGTATTTCTACTCAGTGAGGGTGTTTGCAGGTCAGGATCCTGCCTCAGTATGGGTAGGCTGGGTAACACCAGACTACCACTACTACAGCAAGAAATTTAACCTGAGCAAAGTCCGCACAGTGACTGTAACTCTTGGGGATGAACGTGGCCGCGTTCATGAGAGGTCAGTACATGGTCAGAATGCACATATTAGTGTAAGTTGATGATATTTTAACAAGATGTGGCAGAATAGTTCTAACAACAATAGCATTGATAGCCCGTAAATTGTAGAAAGCGTGAAGCAAGCCGGTGTACTTCTGACAGTCACACCTGTACTGTAGAAAATAACCCCACAATAGTCTAGAATGTATTCTATAACATTAACATTTCCCTTTTCCTGGAACCAAGGAGCCTGAACAGTCAGTGCTTTTGTGCACATACGATTTACCACGGTTGGAGTGAAATAACTGGAGTGGCCTAACCACAACCCCAATGAATACCTTAGGGATGAATTTGTATGCTGACAGCGTGCCAAGTCTCCTCAACTGACATCAGTGCTTAACCTCACAAATGCTGTTGTTTCTAAGCATACATCAGATACAGTACTTCCCAAAAGAACAAAAATGACTATAAAAGCAAAAAAGGGATGTGGCATAGGTGGGGGGCTAAATCTATAAATGGATGCTCAACAAGCACATACTGTACAGGTGTGACTGGTCAGAGGTCTTCCTATTTTTAGCCGTATAGCGTATTAACATTACATTTTACGCCGTGCTCTGATTCCCTCATTGTGTTTTATCTGTGCTGTTTCTCCAGTGTTAGAAGGAGTAATTGCTACATGGTGTGCGCTGGTGACATTTCTAGTAGTTCATCTGGACGAAGTAATGTTGACCTCATAATTGGATGTCATATTGATCTGGCCTCTGGCCTTGTCTCATTCACTGCCAACAACAAGGAGCTGCCTATTGCATATCAGGTTCTTTTGATTTATGAATCTTATTTAAATAATTGAGCATTTGTGTAGTCATCACTTTAGTTCGAAACATTTGTCATAAGTCCTGTTGAGAATGTCCAGTTGCAGAATTATGTTGTGCTGATTTTTAACTTGCTTTTCAATATAATCCATTCAGATTGCAGACATTCATTCAAATTACAGTATGAAACTGAGCTTGCCAGCAATATGAATTCATTATACTGTCTCAGAGAAGAACGCATTGTTTGTGATAATATAATTATACAAGTCAGATGTATATATTTTTCTTGCTTTTTCATATCTCATAAGTCATTATCTATCAGGTGGAACCCAACACAAAACTGTTCCCTGCAGTGTTTGTTGAGCCCACAAGTCCAAACCTGTGTCAGTTTGAGTTTCCAAAAATCAAAGTAAGTCCTTCCTTGTAGAATAACTTTCAAACATTTAAGAAGATTTAAAAGTTAATTATATCTAATAATAATAATAATAATATGTATTCCACGTAGGATGCTATGCCACTGTCATCGGCCATTTTCAAAAGTCTTCATAGTAACCCAGAACCACAGTGTCCTCCAAGGTTGGATGTACAGACCATTGTAGCTGTTCTCTGGAGCAGGATGCCCAACACTTTCCTCTCAGTGGAAACAGCACGTGTCAGTGAGAGGCATGGCTGGGTGGTGCAGTGTCTGGAGCCGCTGCAGATGATGGCAGTGCATATTCCTGAGGAAAACAGGCAAGTGATGTTTTATTTTAATAAAAAAAAAAATCTCATGTACATAATTATAAGTTAATTTTTATAATTTAAGAAATTAGGAAAATAGGTGCTTATACTGAAGAGTGGAAGCTGCAAAGGAGGACTACCTCTGGAATAGGGCTTGTGCAGCTACATCACATTGTCACATGATTTTTGCCGGTACACCCATCTTGCTGGTCGTACTCAAACCTCTACAGTTGTCAACCTGCCATGTCCTTGTCAAAGACTTGTCACAATTTTTTATTCTTAATCAAATACACCTTTGACAAGCCAGAGTTATTATTTCATACACTATCAAACTGTAGAACTACAAGATACAGTAAAGTGAATATTATTTCAGTCTGCACTCTCCGTTAGACCAGTGGTAGACAGCCGTATGTTAAATGTGTCAGCTTTAAGTATCTGACTCCAAAACATTTAATTAATTCTGACTCCAAAGACTTGCGTTCATGCATGCATTAAAGAGCCAACAGCTATTATGCCTAGCTCTCAGGTTTTACGTCTGCTTTTTATGTTCCTTAAAATAACCATGTTTAAAATCTTGAAGTACAATTTTACATCTATATTAGAAATATATGTGATTAAAGGCTTGCTGCTGGACTTTCCTGTGGAAAGTCTTGTACGAAGTTAATGCTCCTTTTTAATCCTCTCTTGTTCATTATTTGTATTACAATAATCCATAAGAGTGCATTTCGTACTAATTTAAGTCTTCAAAAGGGGATAAAAGCTCATACCTTCATGATAGACATGGATAATAATAATAATAATAACAATAATAATAATAATAATATCATATGACTATTAACCATGGGCAGTGTTGGGGGATGTTACTTTTTAAAGTAACTAATTACATTACAAAATTACTGTCTTTAAAAAGTAATCAGTTACACTACAGCGTTAATTTCTGATAAAAGTAACTAGTTCGAGTACTCTTCCATTGCGGAAGATGAAAACTCCTTTGTGATTCTTCATGCATGTTGTTTTAGACAAGACCTTTATAATTATTCTACCATCATTCCTCAGCGAAGTTTAGCCCATAATCTGTTAACTACTAATACCCCTATCTCACCTGCGCGGTTTCGTGCGGTGGCCGTAAGTGCGGTTCATCATGATTCACCGCGAGTTTTGCCGCTGTGATTAGGTTTCCACCTTTCCGCATCGATCCTCGCGGAAGCTTGCAGACCTTACACCGATTCTCACTGCAAGTCAAACCGCATAGAGGGGGGCGGGTTATCTGGGTCGGAGCTTGTAGGACAGCTTTCACACACATACACACACACACACACACACACTAATGGAATTGACTGCTGTCTGGCTCACGGATTACATAAATTGTCTGAATAATGGATTACATTTTTGAAAATATAACTAAATAACTGAGTACTTAAATGGTGGACCTAACGCGTTAGATTACTCGTTAGATCAAAAAAGTAATCCAAGTACTCTAATGCGTTACAAAGTAACCCACTGACCATCGGTGGAACTTTTTTTTATTAACCATGTTCTGTTATTCTGCAAAATCAAAAGTCTCATTTTAAATTGAACGCCTTTTGTATTTTTTCATTATACCTGCCTTTTCCTCCAGTTAAGTGTGTGACTTTTCTTCCCTAATGGCCTCAAGGTGCATAGACATCATGGAGCTCTCAGAATACGAAGACCTGCGACAGTTCCACTACCACACTCTGAAACTCTACTGCGCTCTCTGTGCTTTGGGAAACACTCGTGTGGCCCACGCTCTCTGCAGCCACCTCGACCAGTCACAGCTCCTTTACACCATCGACAACCAGTACTTGACAGGACAGCTGCGTGAGGGATTTTATGACGTTCTCATCAGCATCCACCTGGAGACAGCAAAAGAAGCACAACTCATGATGAAGAATGAGTTTATCATACCCATCACAGACGACACTCGCAGCATCCGCCTCTTTTCTGATGACTCCAAACACCACTCGTTGCCTGGCGTGGGACTGAGCACATCACTCAGCCCTCGGCTTAACTTCTCACCGCCGTGCTTCATCAACACTAAGCGTGAGTACTTATACAGTCCAGAGATCCCACTGGGCATTCTGAAGGAGAAGGCCATCAGCATGCTGACAGAGGCAGTGCAGGGCGGAGGGACTCATATCCGTGACCCTGTAGGGGGCAGTGTGGAATACCAGTTTGTGCCCATACTCAAGCTGATTGCCACTCTGTTGATTATGGGCTCTCTGAGTAGTGAGGAGGTGCGAATCATCCTCCTGCTTGTGGAACCTAATGTTTTTGGGGAAAGCAAGGAGGAGGAGACACAACTTGTGGCTGTAGAGGAGCCAGCCGAGAAAGAAGAGGCAAGCAGTAATGAGGAGAAAGCTGTGGAGGCAGGGGAGGAAGAGAGCAAAGAACACAAGCAGCCACCCAAAGGTCTTTTGGAGAAGAGCCTGCCTGAATCAGTCAAACATCAGGTCCAAGTCCATTTGTAATTCGGTGCAAGCAATACGCTTTCTAGAGGAGTGGTTCTCAAAGTGTGGTCTAGGGACCTGCAGGGGTAGTGTTATAATTTGACAATGCTAAAATATTATTCTTAGATTGTTTTATTAATTACCCATGCAGTAATTTGAGTTACAGTGAGTTATTTGAATTCTAAAACTACTTGACTTAATTACGTCTTTTTATGTTTATATACATACAGTATATACAAATCTAAGCTGAGACCTCTGACTGCAAGAAGTTTGAGAACCCTGATCTAGAGAAGATGTATGTGTTCAAATTTATTCAGTCATTATGGTTTATTATAGTGATTTCACCACCTTGTGTTTATCATACAGATGTGTGAACTCCTGCACTATTTCTGTGACTGTGAGCTGAAGCAGCGTATTGAGGCCATCGTGGCTTTCTCAGATAGCTTTGTGTCCAAACTGCAGTACAACCAAAAGTTCCGCTATAATGAGCTCATGTTGGCCCTCAACATGTCCGCTGCTATCACTGCCAAGAAGACCAAGGAATTCCGCTCACCTCCCCAAGAGCAGGTAGAACCTGTGCATTCAACATTAAACCACGCACATAAATCTCATTTACTGTACTATTCTAGTCGAGTCAAAGATGTTTGCTTTAGTCATTTCTCTCACTTTGGTCAGTCGTCTAGAAAAAAGTACGAATTAACAATTCCCAGAAGCCTTTCCATTTCGGTTTGTAATCGCACCTTCACTGAAGAGCAGATTTATTATCCTTTCTAATAAACACTGATCCGCTGACAATGACTGAGCCGTGGTTTGCTTTTTTTCCAAGATCAATCTTTTTTTAATATCTCGCTCACAAATTGTGCCATATTACACACTGGCTAGAAATTAAACTCAACTCACTGTGTAACCAGGGCAACTGACAGATCTGTCACTGAAGAGATGCAGCAATTTAATATTTGCAGTTTCCCAACCCTGTATATTCTTTATTTGCTTATTTAAATCCACCACCCACTTGCCATATGACAGCAACCTGTTCAGAGACCTGCATTTGAGCTCAACTCTGGCCTTTTATCCAGATTAACATGCTTCTGGACTTTGCTTCTGGAGAAGATTGTCCCTGTCCTGAGGACATCCAAGAGGAACTTTATGCCTTCCATGATGACCTGAGAATCCACTGTGGTATGACTCTTGTTACCCCATTTTTTTTTTTTTTTACCTTTTTACTACCACACACACACACGCATAGTACAGTACACAATATATTGTATTGTTCTGTATGTTCTTTTCTCATACGTATCATATGTGTGAATAAATAAAAATAGTAAAATGAAATAGAAATGTTTGTGTTGGTGTGCTCCTTCAGGTATTCCCATAGAAGAAGAAGAGGAGGAACCTGATACATCTATAAAAGGCCGTCTGCTCTCCTTGTTATATAAAATCAAAGGTCGCCCACAGAAAACTGAGGAACAACCATCAGAGGAAGAGCTAGCAGCTCCAAGTAAGTCAATATGACTATATAAAACCGGCGCTTCTTTATTCAGTTGTCTTTCATCTTTCTTCGCCTGGTCTTTGTTCATAGTTTTCGTTACCGCATTTTAATATGTGCTTTATATAGAAACGAATTTCAGTCATGTCAGTCACTCATGAGAGGGAACACATTCAAAACCAGTTTAACATTCGCTCGTGGGTTCGTATTTCAATTGTAACACATTAATGCTAACAAAGAATGAAATAACTTCCTTAGTTACATTCATACAGTAGCATTAAATTAAAAGCATTTGTTTAATTTAGTAGCAAATTTAAGGATAAAATCACTTGACAAAAGATAATGAATATAGTCACATAAATTGCGAACTGACTAACGGACACTAAATGCTGACTTAAATGTTATAATTTTAAGCAATTCAGGAAGTGATGACCAAAAGGTTCCCTGATGAATAAAGAACCATTTCTGCCGCATTTGCTCTAATGGGCTCCGAGATTAATCCTGCTCTCCGATGCAAGAAAGCATAAAAAATGTTCAGCTGAGAGAGCAACTTTTCTCTCTTAAAAATAATGAAGTGTAGCTGATCCCTTAAGCAATGCAGGTAAAAATGTGTCATGTTTGCTTCCTCGTCATCCATTTTAAAATATATGGCTAGAGAAACCTAGAAAGACAAGAAGATACACTAGCAGATTTATGACTCTGATGTACGACTCAGCCATCAGCTTTTTTACCTACACACTGATGTTTTATTTATCATTGTATAATTTTTCATTCCAGGAGCTGCTACACAGCCCAACATATACATTATATTATAAAATCTAAAATTAATTACTTTGTCCATCTCTTAACATTATTATGGTAGACATGCTACTCTAGCAGCTACCTACAGTACTACTGTACCACTACCGTAGTGCTTTAATGTGTGGCACATCCAGTGGGCTCCAGAGATCCCTGGGTCTCTGAAGCATATTGGTGGAAAATTTGACAATTATCAATATCATTGGATTTATTACTCAATTCTCATTGAGCCATTTTCAGTTGTAGACACGTAGTGGGGATCTAGTACCAATATTACTGGCCAAAAAAAAGTTGCCAATTCTGAAGGGTCAAATTATTGGGCTGCACCAAGCAAAGAAAACAACTAAGGCAATTTGAAATGACTGAGTTTTCAGAACTCTTCGACACATGATCAAAACCTCATAGCGATGTTTAATAGTGAAAGTATGAGCATCTCCATACTCACACAGTGTGATGAGAACTCATAGGATTAGGAGTGAACAGCTGTGTAGCCTTACTAATCAGAATCAACTGAATTTGCTAGGAAGCAAAAGGAATATACTTGGAGAAAGGTCATGTGGTCTGATGAGTTCTGATTGACGTTATTCCAGAGCGATTGTTGCATTAAGTTAAAAGGGATGCATGCATAGTGGCCACTGTACAAGCCTCTGGAGGCAGTGATGAGGTCATCACATCAGTTGAGTTATTTCTTTCTTGGCCAGGCATTGTACATACATACATGATCTGAATAACTTTAAATGTATTTTAATGGTGAATGTTGTATGACCTTGTTAAAGACACCATGGTCTGTCTGTGCATCTTGTCCCATACAGCCAATTTATTTAACTGATTGTTTAAAAAGACTATCTCATAGTTACTCTGAATTCTTTTACTCCATTAGCAAACCTGAAGGAGCTGATCTCTCAGACAATGGTAAGCTGGGCTCAGGAATGCAAAATCCAGAACCCAGCATTGGTGCGGAGCATGTTCAGTCTACTCCGGAGGCAGTACGATGGCATTGGTGAACTGCTGCGTGCTATGAGAAAAAGCTACACTGTCAGCGATAAGTCTGTGCAGGACGCCATTAACCTGCTGGCATCACTGGGACAGATCCGCTCTTTGCTCAGTGTGAGAATGGGTGAAGAGGAGGGCCAGCTCATGATCGATGGCCTGGGGTAGGGACATCTGAGATAGACGCATTCCATGTACTGTAGCTTTGAAACTTTAAAAAGGGTTTAGGAGTGGAGGAAATCTTTTGGTACAACTGATGTTAGAATACTTTTCACTTTATGTCTCATAGGGATATCATGAACAACAAAGTGTTTTATCAGCATCCAAATCTGATGCGGGTTCTGGGCATGCACGAGACAGTCATGGAGGTCATGGTCAATGTGCTAGGAGGAGACAAATCTAAGGTAGAGTTTCCTTTTTATTGCATTTGTCCATGTTCAGTCTGTGTTCAGTTAGTATATTTAGTAATATTCAGTTAAAGTAAATTTTGTAAAATCCTAACCTTGATGTGAACAATGTACTTTTGACTATCATATAGCTACAGTATCTTATATATGATGGTGGAGTATTACATACCATTACCCCTCCAGAATATACTTAAATTGGTCATATTAATTGCTAACTAATTATAAAAATATCCTTAATAAATTATGCATGACTTTTGAGGGAAAAACACTGTTCTAAAACCACGAAAGCTACTTGATGTATAAGGCTTGTATCTGCTGTGATTAAAAAAAAATGTGATTAAAGTAAAAAAGTCCAGGAGATAAATAGACTTGCAAACTCCAACCACTTAATACTCTTAATGATGATTGAAGGGGCATCAGGTGAGAAGGTGATCTCTGATGCCGCTCCTTTTTGGGCAACACCAGGTGCCAGGCCTGTAATTTAATGGCAACAGAGAACGTGTAGATGCTTTTTGGGGTTAGAGATACTGCGGTGATACATCACCCTACTACTTCTCATGTCGCCTTGGCAGCTTCATCAAGGGGGCCTCAAGATGGGTAACATGAACACCAGATACATGAGCTGAGACCAAGCACTTACATTTCTCATGAACATCTGTGTAAACCTTAAATGTGTTGCTTACAAGCCTGGTTGAGTCTGATGCCTTGAATTTGGAACTATAAAAAAACAGAACAAATGCACCTTTTTAAAAGGTGTAAATTTACGATAGATTATTATTATATCTGGATAAGTTGTAAGGATTAATACCTCTATGGAGTAAAGACAGAAAGTTGGAGTATGTTGGACACAACTAGATTAGAGTTGTCTGTATGGGGGTATTGGCAAGCTGAAATAAGGGAGGTCCCACCTTTTTGTATGTATGTAGTGTTACAAAGTTTTTATTTATTTATTTTTTTTTTTAAATCTCTGCAGGAGATTGCTTTCCCCAAAATGGTTGCCAGTTGCTGCCGCTTTCTCTGCTACTTCTGCCGCATCAGCCGTGAGAATCAGAAAGCAATGTTTGAACATTTGAGCTACCTATTGGAGAACAGCAGTGTGGGATTGGGTAAATGCACACACATACAGTACACACACAGAGGCACTTTTTATGTTCCATCCATCTAGGAACCTCTGTAGTCCAGCTAGGGATCGTGAACGCCAATGGTGACCATTGTATTTATTCCGTTGGTAGGACCATCAGTCAACATGCACTCACAAATTCACACACTACAGGCAATTTAGGAGGAAACCCACCAAGCATCGAGAGAATGTGCAAACTCCATGCACACAGACCCCAGGACGGGAATCGAACCCGGACCCTGGAGGTGCAAGGAAACAGTGCTAACCACTATACCACTTTTTATGTCGCACTGGACAAAATATGTTAGGTGTTGAATAATCATTACTTTTTTTATTGATTTAGAGAACATAACATCTTATAAACAAATTAAGAAATATGTACTTTACCACATTTTATGATCACACAAACTTTGTTATATGTACTCTAGCCTGAAATACTGTAGACCTTATGTGGTATTTAGAGTATGGTCATACACTGCATAATGTAGACAGAATGCTGTATGGTGTATGTTTTCTAACTAGATATCATACTATCCTTCATGCTGCATGCTATAGAAATCAGACTGAAGTGGAAAATGTGACTGGCGCACTCATTGCACATGTCTGGTGTACAATGCGACACTGATTAACATGGGAGTGTATAGGGAAGCGTGCTGTTCTTGGCGGTTCTTGAGTTGAGTTGTTACTGTGAGGTATGAGTCTGACTGCTAAGGCTGTCTGACTCTGCAGGAAACTTTACCCATCTCTGTATCTCAGCAGTATTGCTCAGCCTAGAGCAAATTCTCATTTTCCTCCTGTCAGGAACTAGCAAGCAGTCAAATAATTACAATGAACTCTAAAGCCAAGTCTGGCCATGTGATCTGTTTAAAATAAGAAACCAATCATTTATAACTGAGCGGCTAGGGAAATTTTATTACTATTTTATTACTACTTGAAGTAGGGTGGGTGAACGTTATTATGTTGGGGGGATTGGGGTGGGGGGGGGAGATAAGAACGAACATAAAAAAATTCATTTACATGCTGTTTATTTTTCAGCTGGCTTATATTTGTTTCGGGGGAACAACGTGTACCTTTTAGCTTTTTTTAATATTTTCATATGCAGAGAAATTATTTGTAAAACACATTCAGGCACATTTTAAATGCATATATTGCAGCATTCAGAGCCCATGAAAATTCCACAAAGAAAACTTTTGGAAAGATTGAAATCTTTCCATTTCACCTCAATATTAACACTGCCTTCCTTGACAGTCACATTTTAAGGAACGTCGGAAGTGGAATTTGCTCATTTCTGGGCTAATATAAGCAAAATATAAGCGGAAATATCATGGTTTCTCAAACGTCATTCCGTTGTTGTAATATTTTCAAAAAAAAATACAGTGCACTGCCCCCTTAAAATGCATGCTTATTCACAGAAATAGCCTAAAGAAGATTCAGGGATGCCTCCCAAACCTACTATGATAGCAAGTGTAGCAAAATACTGTAGATTTTTGTCTTTGTTTTTGTTCGCCATTTTCACATAGGTGTGAAAAGACTGCACCCTGCTGGTGAAAATACTAACATGCTTAATGGACAAACCATAACCGCCTTATTCTTTTTTTATACAGCTTGCCCAGCCATGAGGGGCTCCACTCCTCTGGATGTGGCCGCATCCTCCGTGATGGATAACAATAGTCTGGCCCTGGCCTTAGAGGAACCAGACCTGGAAAAGGTACACATACATGATGATATGATGATTAAATAGCATTCAAGCTCCAAAATAGTATTAAAAGGAATGCAATGTGGATAAATAGAATATACAGTAAAGTTCTGCATTAGGATTTTTTAGGACATTACCATACGCCCACATTTATTTTGTTCAGGTGGTGACATACTTGGCTGGTTGTGGTCTTCAGAGCTGCCCCATGCTGGTAGCTAAGGGATACCCTGACATCGGCTGGAACCCTATAGAAGGAGAACGTTACCTGTCTTTCCTCCGATTCGCTGTCTTTGTCAATGGTGCTCTTTGTTTCAGTATCTCAGATCTCCTGCTATTGTCTAATGAGACCACCGATATGCATCAGGCTACTTGAATGTTTGCTTTTGTTTTCTTCAGGTGAGAGCGTAGAGGAGAATGCTAATGTGGTGGTTAAGTTGTTGATCAGGCGTCCAGAGTGCTTCGGCCCTGCTCTGAGGGGAGAGGGGGGGCAAGGTCTGTTGGCTGCCATGCTAGAAGCCATTAAAATCTCTGAGGACCCAGCTCTCGATCTGCCCAGTGAAGGAGGAGCAACTGTGTAAGATCCAAAATGCCATCTGACACCAATGTTTACATTTATTATTCATTTATTGCAACTCAAATATATCAATATATTCCTTTCACAGGTACTCTAAATCTCTGTGACAAAACTTTTCCCAAGCCATTAGCTCTTAGTCTAACCAGTGAGATTGGATTTGATCTAATGCACTTCCTGTTGCCGTGCCTCTGACCTCCAGTTGAAAGCCATGAATGTGACTGATTAAACGTGTACTCTTTGTGTATGGTGTGTGTGTTTGTGTGTGCATGTGTGAGACAGGTCTGGGGAGGATGGTGAGGAGGAAGAGGTGGCACACATGGGCAACTCTATCATGTCATTCTACTCAGGCCTTATTGATCTGCTGGGACGCTGTGCCCCTGAAATGCATGTAAGTTCTGCCCAACTTTACTGAAACAAAACAACTATTCATTTAAAAGCTTTAAGCCTTTTAAAGCCTGTTTTCTGTACCAATTTTAGAGAATCAATTTAGAAAATTACTTTCAGTAAGGCACAATCCATACTGTGTATGAACATCGTATTGTTTATGTTCCACAGTTAATCAACACAGGCAAGGGTGAAGCTCTGCGTATTCGTGCCATCCTGCGTTCTCTAGTGCCTACTAAAGACTTAGTGGGCATCATCAGCATACCACTCAAAGTGCCTGTTATTAACAAAGGTTAGACACATTTCTTGCTTGGGAATATTGTGGATCATTCAGCAATAGGGTTGTATTTAACGCCGTTTTCTCACTGGGGTCCTGGGAACCATTTCAGAGAACACTTGGTCCTGGGACGAGTTGAATTTTGTCAATTGTTACGAGCTCGGGTACAAATCTCTGCAATCTCATAGAATACAGTAACTTATTCCAAGTGTTAAATATCATATTTATTTATATGAATATCAAAAATCTATTATCTCAAAATATTACAATATTTCATTTCGAGTTTGAGGAAATTACTGTTCATAAAGTATAAATACTCTCTCTTAGTCTGGTTCATTACACACAACCACAATCATGGGGAGGAATGCTGAATCTACACCCTCCACAAGGAGAATAAAGTCATTGCTGAAAGGGCAGAGAGCCTGTATCAAAGCATATTAACGCAAAGTTGACTGGAAGGGAAAACTGTGGAAGAAAAAGACGCACAAGCAACAGGGATGACCACATCCTTAATTAGACTGCCAAGCAAAACCAATTCAAGAACTTACGTGAGCTTCAAAGGGAGTGGAGTAAAGCTGGAGTAAGTGCATTAAGAGCCACCATGCACAGATAACAGATATCTTCTGGAAATGGGCTGCACCTGTTGCATTCATAGTATCAAGCCACTCCTGAACCAGACACAAGGCCAGAAGCATCTTACCTGGGCTAAGGAGAAAAAGAACTGGACCGTCATCCAAAGTCATCCTTTCAGATGAAAGTAAATTTTGCATTTCATTTGGAAATCAAGGTCCCAGGAACAGAGGAGGGGCCAGGTTGCTTGACATCCAGTGTGAAAAGTATCTACAGTCTGTCATCTGCTGGCATTGGTCCACCATGTTTTATCCAAGTCCAAAGTTAATTCAGCCATCTACCTGGAGAGTTTAGAGGACTTCATGCATCTCTTTGCTGAAAAGCTTCATGGAGATGCTGATTTCCTTTTCCATTAGTACTTAGCACCTCTCCACAGTGCCAAAAATACCACTAACTGGTTTCCTGACCATGATATCACTGTGCTTAATTGGTCAGGTCACCTGACCTGCATCCCATAAAGAATATATGGAGTAATGTCAAGAGGGAGATGAGAAACACCTGACCCAATAATACAGATAAAGCTGATATTAAAGCAACCTGGTTTTCAATAACATCTCAGCAGCATCTCAGCATCCCCATCAATTCCAGGCCTGCAGTAATCTGTGGTGAAGCAGCCCCAACCAACTGTGGAATGCTTCAAAAAACATACTTTTCAGAAGTTGTCTATTTCTGAATGGTAAATCCCTTTCTGATGGATATTAGGAAATAACATTTTGAAAGTTTGAGGATTTTCATGAGATATAAGCTATCATAATAAAATTAAACCAAAATTTGCTTAAAATGTGTGTAATGAGTCTAGACTACTGTCTACAGTAAGTGAAACTTCTCAATACTCATTTTGGAAAAAATCAGGTTAAATCTCGATGGACGGATAGAGTCTTGCCAAACATTCTTCCCTGATCAGACACCTTACTGATACTACATCTGTTGCATATGATGTGTTCCATTTTTTCCCCTTGCTAAAATATTTTTCTTTGTCTTTCCAGATGGCAGTGTGACAGAGCCAGACATGAATGCTAGTTTCTGTCCCGAGCACAAGTCACCAATGGTGCTCTTCCTGGACCGTGTGTATGGTATTGAGGACCAAAGCTTCTTGCTAAACCTGTTGGAGGTGGGCTTCCTGCCAGATTTCAGAGTCTCAGCATCGCTGGACACAGTAAGTGGTTAACAGCTTTCTTTTTTCTTTTCCTAGTTGGAGTTATAATTGAGTTACAGCCCTTTAGTCGAATGCAAATGGTGTAATACTGCAATGTAAAAGAATGCAAACATGTTCTGAGCTCCATTTGCAGAATGAAACATGATGGGATTTTATATATTTATGAGTCAGTATTCAGTACTATCCAATGCATGTTTAGTCTTTAGCTACTGTTTATGTCTAAGATTTTTTTGTAATGATCTTACTGAATTTTTTATAACAGCACTCAAATTAATTTAGCACAGAAGGAATGAGCAAATGAATGATCATTCATTAAAGTTATGCTTTGCTTTACTGCAACTAGGAGGTGCTGAGCACCACAGAGACAGCACTAGCCTTAAACAGGTATATCGGCTCAGCTGTCCTGCCTTTGCTGACACGATGTGCATCTCTCTTTGCTCATACGGAGCACTACGCCACACTCATGGACTCCACGCTTCACACGATCTACAGACTGTCCAAGGGCCGCTCGCTCACCAAAGCCCAAAGAGACTCCATAGAGCAGTGCCTACTTGCCATCTGCAAGTAAGAGCTAAGTATGGTCTAATCCAGACATTCATGTGGAAAAGTACTAGTTCCGTATATGGTTTCAGAGTCGGTATAAATTTGTTTTAATTGCTTATCTACTTAGACACCTGCGGCCATCTATGCTGCAGCAGCTTTTGCGCCGTCTGGTCTTTGATGTTCCACAACTAACAGAATACTGCAAGATGCCCATACAGGTGAGCCTTTCTTAATTACTTAATTATTATTATTTAATCGCATTTCTAAATAAAACTTATAGGGTGTATGTTTATGTTTACATTATTCTTTTCTATTTAAAATGCACATCAATACCATACCCAGCACCAGGGGTGCAAATTTGCTATTAACCCTATACAGTAGGCTTCTATACAGTATGTGTAATGCATATTGGAAGGCTCAGTGCCAAATAAAAAGTGCTAGTACTTCACACCTACCATTACACATCCACACCAAGGGCACTCAAGTCACCTGATCCAACTGTCAGCATGGACCTGTCATGATATTTTGTGTAGTAGGTGCAAAAATATAGGTATACTCTTGGCATCTCAACTACCCTTGTGTAACAGCGCCTGCTGCCTGCTGCCAGTCTCACACTGAGCCAGTCAGCTGCCACTATGGTTGAAGATCTACATAAGACTTTAGTTACCTCTTAAAAGCTATTGATCATTACCGTTCATATTTAGCCGAGTCAAATAATAAAACCCCAATTTTCAGACACTACTTTTATTTTAATTGCATGTGCAATTAGTGGCATTTATGAAGATTGGATATCTTTGTGTAATATGTGTTTGGAAGCCATAGTATTTTCAGAAATGTCACACAGAGGTGGAAAGTAACGAATTACATTTACTCGCGTTACTGTAATTGAGTAGCTTTTTTGTGTATTTCTACTTT
>JAQQZS010000020.1:9361012-9381115 GCA_030068045.1 Platyallabes tihoni | reverse complement strand
GTGCTACATGCAACATAAATTTTGACATAAATTAACAAACACTAAACTAGCTAACTAAAGAGGCCTAGTTAGCTGGCAAGCAGAGACAAGACAGATAGACCTAACATAAATTACCTCATAGATTTATTTGGGCCGCTTGAGCTTTAAGAATTTTAATATTAAATTCAGATAATTTTCTCTGCATGATTATTGACATAAATTTTGTTTTTCAATAATAGGAATTTGTGGTTATACATTTCTTAAATAATCAATGTAGTTTAAAAGAAATACTTCATTTTGCTTTACTGCCTGAATGTTTATATCCAGCTTTTTTCCTGTATTGCTTCAGTGGTCAAATGTTGGATAAATTAGAGCTCTTGTAAGAAAATATTTCATGAATTTCATAGTTATCCTAACAAGTATCCATATACTACAGAAATTTCTCATCATATTTATTTATTTATTTAGCACTGGGAGACAAAATTAATGTCAGTGGCAATCACACATACACTATAGATGCAGTGGATAGAAACTTGGTGGAAAATCTTGAGTATTCCTTTAAACTTGGTTCTGACTGATAAACTATCTACTCTAGACTTAGGGCACTACAGGTAATAGGGCATAATTATAGTGTATATTAATCAGTAGTGAAGCTCAAGCATTATCCAAACAGCTAAACAAACGTCTTTGTGCGTACCGCCTAATATTTAATAAGCGCCTCAGCAAAATAGTTTTATTTATATGAAAAAAAAACAAACACCAGATTATCTGCTATCACTATGCTTCATGGGACATGCACTGCACTGCCATTTTCATTAATGTATGAGCACATAACATTGCATGTCTTTCATGAGCTGGTCATTGATACATTAATGGTATCATCCCCTGGACATAGTCCTGGAGCATCACATCAGGCAATGGCCATGCTCTTCTCTGGCATGTCACCTAAAGAAGTGCTTCTCAACTCTGGCCTTCACCTACTGTAAACGAAATGAAATATTTATCTCATTTAGACCTGGTTGTTTATTCCTGAGTAAGATTTTAACAACATGCACATTTCCATTTTTATGTAAGAGATCCTCATAGAGAATCAATTATGTAAACATATATACATAATTACATAATTTACATTATGAAGGGTTATTTTCATTGATTTAAATATGTTTTAGGACACATGCTATAACCAGGTCAAAAATTGGTCTTTTAGTATTACATACTGTATACCAGTCATTTGTAAAAGTTAGTGCTTCTCATTTAATTCTCTGTTTTTTTTTTTTTGGTGTGCCTTCTTAGCACACACTTGAATGACCCAAACCAGCAAACTGCCAAAACATCTGCTGATGATCAATTAATCAAGGGCTAATGATTAGCAGCACCTGGCTGCAACATACCCTTTTAAATTCTGTGGAAGCAGTAAGGGGGTACTTAGTATTGCATGCATGTTTTTTTTATTATTATTATTATTTATTATTTTTTTTATAAATAATGACTTTCTAAAAAAAAAAAAAAAAGTTATACTGTATATATATACTATGTTTTCGTCTAAGGTTCTACTTGGCAAAGACCCGCTACAATCAGATGTTTTTTTTTTTAATTATGCTTTTACACACACACACACACACACACACACACAAAACAACAACACAGAATTAAAATAGGGGGCACTAACTTTTACACATGACTATGTAAACAATTACATATTTATTACTTTTGGATTTTCAGATGTGCTTATCATGTACCATAAGTACATCGTACTATTCCGCAGGTCAAGGGGAGAGAGACACTATTTTAAATAACATTCCATTGATTTTGCCATCATGTGAAAGTGGAAATAAAACTGCATGTGAGTTATGTGTGAACAAGCTGGTCTCAGTTGAAAAGTGACAGAAAGCATGAGTATAATTTGTGTATAGACAGTAGAGAGCGGGTGCCTTGTTTCAAACGAATGGTAAAGTATGAAAAGTATCCTGTGAATTGTTCAGAAGGCCTGAGTAAAGAATGGTGTATACGTCTTGTTTGAGGAAGCCATTGTGCTGAAATATTATAGAATGTGCTTTTTGTCTTTGTGTGTTTGTGTCCAAAGCTTAAGCCTATGGATTTGCTCCGTGACAGTATAGCGAGTGAGTCAGTGGTTCTCACAGTGTCTGAGTGAGAGACTGTTGTAAGAGAGAAATGAAAATGTCTTAAGTGTTGTTGCTGTTGTTGTTGTTGTTAGTGAAGGATGAGCATGTGTATGTGTGAAATGTGGGCTGAAGGCTTGTGTGACTTGTGTGGCTCTGCCTGCAGAAAACCCCCATGGTTGCGGAAAAGGAAGAGGAGGAAGCAGAGGCTGAGGTTCAGCCGGACCCTCTTAACCAGCTCATCCTCCACTTCAGTCATAATGCCCTGACTGAGAGAAGGTCCCATACAATCCTACACATGCATACCCATGAGGAACCTGTTTTATTCTATTTTTAAAAAAGATTGCTTGAAGTAATGTATTTTTTGTCTCTGTTATCTAGTGTCCTGGAAGTAGATCCCTTGTATATTGCGTATGCAGATATGATGGCAAAGGTATTTCTTTTGTTCTGTTGTTTAATCAATTGCACATTGCAAGAATATTGCACACAAGTGAGAACTAAATACAAAATATACTCTTTGTAGAGTTGTGCTGAGGATGAAGAAGAGGAGGAGGAAGATGGAAAAGAAAAGACATTTGAGGTACGTGTGAAGCCGGATATCTTTTATTTATTATTTAAGAACACAAAAAGACAGGAATGTAATGCTTGACTGTCAAAGAAATTATGCATGGAAGGTGCATCATTGAAATCCTATTACTCTGCTGTCTAGAGTAATTAAACCCCTAGATGTTGCAACAATCTTTATAGCTTGAAACTAACACCTGTCCCCTTGGCTTGAGGTAGGATGACCATCCAAACAAGCTAACATTTATAAAGAATTATGGAATCAGTAAGGTAAAATATCAGTTATCATTGCAGGCTGTTCTTAATTGTATAAATAAACAGTAGATACATGTGTATGTGCATGGTTAAACATCTAGTTCAGCACTAATTATAATTACCTACAGTACATATTGATGCATCCAATGTCCATTCAGTCATGATTTGTCATATGCTTCTTCCAACAACATACTGTAGCTGAACTGACTAATTGAATTTTATATGTAGCCAAATTGCCAACTGGTTACAGATCTGATTTGTATATTGCACATTTTTCATCACAGGAGAAAGAGATGGAGAAGCAAAAAATTCTGTATCAGCAGGCCAGGCTACATGCTCGAGGAGCAGCTGAGATGGTGCTCCAGATGATCAGTGCTAGCAAAGGTAAATCCAACTGCTACCTTCTCAAACTAGTCTTTATCTCCGTTATTTTTTTTATTTACGTGTAGGCTCACTAATTTTGCTGATGCCTTAAAGGTACATATAAACAATGCAGGCTTGCTATTTTGTTTCAGGACGACTAGGCCCTATGGTGACATTCACTCTGAAATTGGGTATCTCTATTCTCAATGGAGGCAATGTTGTTGTTCAGCAGGTACATCAGTGCAACTCAATCCACTTTCATTTACAGACTTAGAGTGAATCTCTTAAGCAACTTATGTCGATTATTTTTGCATTACAAAAGCATATACATTGTGTCCTTAGAAAATGCTGGACTACCTGAAAGAAAAAAGGGATGCTGGGTTTTTCAAAAGTTTATCTTGGCTAATGCAGTCTTGCAGGTATATAAGATTTACAAACATGCTTTTTCCCATTTTACTTCACAATCGCTTTACATTGTTTTATTATATGTGGTTTAATGGATTGCACATTTCAGTGTATTGGATCTAAATGCATTTGAGAGACAAAAGAAGGCAGAGAGCCTTGGAATGGTGACCGAAGAAGGTTCAGGTAAGTCCAGTCCATTTAAATTATTTTCGGATGTACAATCACACTGCTTATGCCTATTTACTCAGTGTTGTACTACAACTATGTTGTCCACAAAGTCTCAGCATATTTGGGTGTATCTATTCAGAATGGGAGTTTTACTGAAATAAGACAGGAGTGACTCGTTACCACAAATTTTGGTGGGACACGACACCATTAATAGTGATGAAGTCTTAAGCGAAATTTATTAGAGAGACTACCATATGTTATTCATGCTATAGACCAGTGGTTCTCACCACTGGTCCTAGAGGACTACCTTGCACATTTTAGTGTTTTCTTAGCTCCCTGCCCATCTTATTTAACTAACCAGCTAATTAACATCCTTCCCTGAACTGAAATGGGTGTGATAGTGCAGGAAAAACACTAAAATGTGCAGGGTAGTTGGTCCTCCAGGACTGGAGTTGAGAACCACTGCTAAAGTTTACTGTTGAATGAATTTTTAGAGATTTGGAACTACCAAACAAATTTATTTTGAATATGCATGAGAATAAAAAAGGGGTTATTAACTAACTTTCCTGCCTCTCACTCATAAGCAAAATGTTTAATGAGTGACCACGGGGCACAAAGACTTGTACATTTAATTTTTGACCATTTACTGCAATAATGAATTGGTGCTTAATAATACACTGTTGTTCACTAAAAGAGTGAATAAGAATTTCAAATGTACATAGTTGTAAATATAGATTTTTTTCATAGATTGCTGTAATATTTGTTGAAAGGCTGTGATATATGCCCCACCTGCATATTGTATATAAGGACAAGCCGCCACTTGTAACAAGGAACATTCTAACATGCATAAAGGTCTACAAGAAGATAGTTTTTGTTAAATACAACAAAAAAAAATGGGGTTCCTGATGTTCAAAATACATGTTGTAATGAGAACTTATGAGAACTAATAAAAGTCTGCACGAGCCAAATAATAAACTTTTAGAGAAAATTCAAGGTAAGGGGCAACCTCTGGTTCTGAAAAATGAATCCAACAGGGAAGTTCCTTAAATGTCCACTGGGGGCTGGCTTCAAAGGCGAGTCAATCTCCAATGCTCATAGACTCCCATGCTTACATTTCCAACTTCACAACAGAAGTAAACAGTTTTGGTCTCCATAGCTAGATTTCCCATTAATGACAACTGTACAGGGGTGATTTGTTTATGTAACACATCAGTTAAAAGTGCATTAAGCTGTAAATTTAATAGGGAATTAATGTAAGTACAATAATTTGTCTGGCAGCTGCGTTGCAGTTTTCAAACTGCTAGCTGTCTGCTATACATCGCTTTTGCTAACCAGCTAACTGGAATTGTTGTAGTTTAACTTACCAAAAGAAATGTAAGAGTTGACATGGCATGATGTGCAGGGTATGGATGAAGTTCAATCGAATTGAAAATGACATTAGCATGTAAATTAAAGTTAGCCACCTAAAGCTAATCTAGCTACAGTAGCTTGTAGTAACTGAGGTAAGTATGCATATTCCAACCAACAGTCACACTTCTTCCAGATTGCCATTTATGGATTAACTAGGGGGTTTAGACAGAGTCAGCTCCAGCCAAGATTGAGATCACCAGAGCTCCCACATTTCAGCTTCAAAACCGTTCTACGGAAAACCTATGGGTGACACATGAAGGGTTTCACTCTTATTTATTGTGATTTTTAAAGAGACTTAAAAACTTTATCTGATGAAAGCACAAAATCATTTTTTTTTTTTTTTTTTTTAGCAGTTGTTATTTGCATATCTCTTCCAGCGAGTGTGTGATCAAGCAGCAGATACAGTGAAACACCAGCGTACTGGTGTACCTGTGCTTATTCAGTTGTATTATAAAAATGAGCTAAAGAATGAAAAAGTCACGTAACGTTAGTTAGATTGCTACCTAAAATACAAGCTCTGGTTAAAGGGGAAATGGTTGCTCTGCTATAATCTCACAGCGCGCTGCATGCACCAGACCACACAGTGAATGTAAAGGCTTCACCTGAGACACTACTTATCTTCATTTGATGATATATGAAGCTAGCCTGCTAATACTTGGTAATTTCTAGTGTTCTACAGAACACCTAAACTGTGTTTACTGTGGATTTTGTTATCTAAATTGTGGATTTTGTTCTCCAGCCTGACATAAAAAGTTTGCCACAAAGTCACAATAGTGTTAGTATTGTTAGTGTTTCTTAAAACCCACACCAGGGGGGAAAAATGCAAATCATACAATTTGAAACACAAATATCCAAAATTATGGATCAGCACCTATTATTATTATTATTATTATTATTATTATTATTATGCCTCAGGTTTGTGTGCATTGATTTTGCATGTAGATTAGGCTATTTGGCATTCCCAAATTGTCTGTAGTGTGTGTGTGTGTGTGTGTGTGTGTGTGTGTGTGTGTGTGTGTATCCTGTGACGGCTTGGCACCCCATCCAGGATGTACCCCACTTCATGCTCTAAGTCTAATGGAATAACCCCATTCCCCCCCACCCCCCAGGACTGATATATTGTTGGATAATACATGATGATGTAATTTATTATTGTTATTGATTTAATAATTTTATTATAAAATTTGTAGTAGATGTAATAGTAGTAGTAGTAGTAATAATAATAACAATACGATTCAAGAATATCATATTATAAAGTATTTTTGTCATGATTATGTTTTGTTTCATTTCCAACTATATCTAACATACTGTGGCAAACAAAAAAAATGCTGCAAACTATTTATTACAATCAAAAGCTAAAAGCTGCTACAATTTCTATATATTGCAAAAAAGTATAAGAGCATATATTTAATATACAAAATGCAATAATATAAGGATGGTTGTTGTTTGGTTAGGTTTGCATTAGGCATTATGAACAAGAATTTGTAAGGAAAACAATGAAGAGTAACATGTCATAACATGATATACAGTACTGCATATGATTATGACTATATATTAAAAATAAAAGCAGTTCCTTACTGTTAGTTGCACATTTACTTATTTTCCTCATTACTAACCTGACTCAACTAATTCTCCTATAAATCTAACTGTATTACAGCTTAATGAAACATGCTGCGCTATGTGCTGCTGTAAGCAATTTCCCTGACCAGCTTTCCATCTAACACATTTCTACTCTCCTTCTAACCTAATATAACATTAACAGTAACTGCATGTTCTTTTATTACAAATTGTCACATTCTCTCATTTTTGTCTAAATTCCAGTGTCTTCTCCTTTGCTTATGTCTGCTTTCTTTGTGTCTTCTATCATTTTATATTCTTGGATGGCAGTCAACGTGAGTGAGCGGGGTAAATACCGTTTAGCTACTCCTCATTCCGCTTTGCTCTCACTTCGCATGTGACCATCTAAAAATCACATTTTCTTGACCTTTTACCTCCATTGACCTGGATGTGCTTAGTAGGCTGTCCTGCAGAGATTCATGCATGATAACATATGACATAGAATGAAGCTAAAGGATCAGGCAGTGTAATTACATAGCTTTATTTGTATCTAAACTAGACTAGAATGTGTTCATTGGCTGAGTTCAGCCTGGTTAACATTACTAAGCACCTGTCATATCGCATTCTCTTAGAGATTATCGTTCTATTCCAGGTAAAATTCTGTCCAAAGCTATGAAATCTGGGACCTATTTCACACAGCTGGTTTTTATGTATACTTTCACAAATATGACATAGTATACTGTACTGTATATAACAGTGTATTAACACTATTCCTTCCAAATGTGGCATATACAGTACATGCCAGTAATGAAAGGAAATCATTGTTGTAATTTCACAAAATTATGTGTACAGTATATACACTGTGTGGTGCTTGTGAAAGAAACATTGCTAACCCCAGCTTTTAGAAAACTCCTTCAGTTGTGCGTATTAATCTCCAAGCAATTCCTTCTCTTGTCGGCTCTTTGGATGCAGCTGCAAGCCTGCAATCTAAAGTTCCTTATTTTGGGGCTGTGAGGTTCTAGTGAAGCAATTGATCATGCTTGCTTGACACTCATGTTGAAAGCTATAAGCTTTTAACACACTTCAGTGACTTTTCTATTTTTGTTTTCTTTCAAGGCTCCAAAGTACTACAAAATGATGAATTTACAAAGGATTTATTTAGGTTTTTGCAGCTTTTATGTGAGGGCCACAATGATGGTAAGATTCTTATACTGTTATTATTGCTTGACATTCATTACAATGATGTGTCCTGTCTTTTTTTCAATCAAATGTTACACCAATTTCAGTTGGAGTAAAGTACAACAGTAAATGTGCAATGTTTTTCAAAACCTGTGTCTATTGAAATCTGCTTGGTTGTATCTGAGTTAGAAAACACGATTGCTCATTATTGTTTTGCAAACTCGACAGATTTCCAAAATTTCTTGCGAACTCAAACAGGAAATACAACCTCTGTCAACATCATTATTAGCACAGTGGACTACCTCCTACGTTTGCAGGTAAAAAAGTACATAATGTATGGAACAAAAAAAGATCTACAGAACCAACCAAAAGTTTGGACACACCCTCTAATTCAATGTTTTTTTTGTTTAGTAATTTATTTTCTACATTCTAGAACTTTACAGGATATTTCCAAACTATCAAATATGGATAAAGATATGGAATTAGGTAATTAATTAACAATATCAGTCATGTTATTTTAAGACATGGAGGTCAGCTGTTCTGAAATAGTTATTACAGTATTGTCAAAACCCATCAAGCACCACGATGAAACTGGCTTTCATGAAGACCATAACAAGAAAAGCGAAGACCAAATCTTACCTCTGCTGCAGAGATGTTAATTTAGAGTTATCATTATTAACATTTAACAATCAGCACCTCAGACTTGAGACGTTCTGAAGGCTTTTTTATGACATAGCAGACACATTTCAATATCAACTGTTCAAAGGAGATTATTGACTATTACGGATGCCTTCAACATTGTTTTACAATGTAAAAAGATATATCCAGGAAAGATCATGGAATTAGCGGGTGTGCTCAAACCTTTGACTGGCAGTGTGTGCACAATAGCATTTCAACACTACAATGAAATACAAAATGTCTTGGTTTCCAGGAATCCATAAGTGATTTCTACTGGTATTACTCTGGAAAAGATGTAATTGATGACCAAGGACAGATTAACTTCTCTAAAGCACTGGAAGTAGCTAAACAGATCTTCAACTCACTTACAGAGTACATTCAGGTATTCACCAGTCAACCGCAAGGAAATTTAATATTGTTATTATGGTATGGTTTCATCTGGTAATGGTTTTTATCTTAATCTATTCATCTTAATAATCTATCGATTCTGTCCTTGTAAGTGGTGTAGTTTATATGGGAAAAACACAGCTCTTTACCAGCGCTTTAGCATTGCGTGTGATAATTGCCTTTTCAGGGTCCTTGTATTGGGAACCAGCAGAGTCTGGCTCACAGCAGGCTGTGGGATGCCGTGGTTGGATTCCTGCATGTATTTGCCAATATGCAAATGAAACTATCACAGGTATTCCACACATACAGAGTGCTCCAATACATACAAACACCCATAGAGTGATCCAATCCAATAGATAGGACATGCTATGAAGTTTTACACTTTTACACCAAGCATGTGCTTATCAGCTGGCAACAAACTCTCATTTCTGCTTTGTACAGGACTCAAGCCAAATCGATCTATTAAAAGAGTTAATGGATTTGCAGAAGGATATGGTGGTCATGATGTTATCTCTTCTGGAGGGTAGGCACTCTTTGCTACCTCTTTATCAAACTCATCACGAAAAGCTTTTGTGAAATAAAATAAAATGCATACAATGACTGAAATCGTTGTTCACAGGTAACGTGGTGAATGGCACAATTGGGAAGCAAATGGTCGACACCTTAGTGGAGTCTTCCAGCAACGTTGAAATGATCCTCAAATTCTTTGATATGTTCCTCAAGCTGAAGGACCTTACTACCTCTGAAAACTTTAAAGAGTACGACCCTGAAGGGAAAGGAATCATTTCTAAAAAGGAGTTCCAGAAGTCAATGGAGAGCCAAAAGCAGTACACACAATCCGAGATCGAGTTTCTTCTCTCTTGTGCAGAGGCAGATGAAAATGACATGTTTAACTATACAGAATTCGTGGAACGTTTTCACGAGCCAGCAAAAGATATTGGCTTCAATATGGCTGTACTGCTCACCAATCTGTCTGAGCACATGCCCAATGAATCACGTCTCGCCACTTTCCTGGACCTGTCTGAGAGTGTACTCAGTTACTTCGAGCCCTACTTGGGACGTATCGAGATCATGGGAGGTGCCAAGCGGATTGAGCGTGTGTACTTCGAAATCAGTGAATCTAGCAGAGAGCAGTGGGAGAAGCCTCAGGTGAAGGAGTCCAAGAGGCAGTTCATTTTTGACATGGTCAATGAGGGCAGTGAAAGTGAAAAGATGGAGCTGTTTGTAAACTTCTGTGAAGACACAATTTTTGAGATGCAGCTGGCTTCCCAGATATCTGAACCAGGAGCTGTCGAACGTTCTGAAGAAGAGGAGGAGGAACCACACAGTCTGTTGGAGGAACTGTGTGAAGAGGAAGATGAATCTCTTGAGTCCGCTTCAGCTTTCACTGTCGCCTGCACTTCTGTAAAGAAAAAGGTATCCCAGTTCCGTCAATTGCTGACCCTAAAGAACGCTCGTAAGCAGTTCAAGAAGTTTAAGAAACTGACCATTAGGGAAATGATAACAGGGTTCTTTTCATTTTTCTGGATGCTTTTCATTGGCTTCTTTAAAGGCATTTTTAGCCTGATTTTTGGATTCTTTCATATAATCTGGTCCTCAATGTTTGGAGGAGGCCTTGTTGAAGGGGCTAAAAACATGAAGGTGACAGACATCTTGGGCAACATGCCAGATCCCACTCAGTTCGGAATTCATGGTGATGTCACGGAGCCAGAGAAAGCAGAAAATGGTGAAATAGTGGTATCTACAGAAATGATACAGATGGGTGGCACAGTGGACAAAATGGAAACTGATGCCATCATAGATCTCATATGTCCACCAACTAAGCGAGAGGGAAAGCACGGAGCTGAACCTGGACTCGGGGATGTCTCAGAGATTACAACAGAAGCCAGCCCTCAAGTTGAAAAGAAGAAGCGTCAGGTATGCATTTTTTCAATAGATTTATAAAATATGTTATTCAGTCATTCAATCATTTTAAATATACTGTAGGATCTCCCGAGTGTTGAAATGGTAAAATGTTTGCCCTATAGAGGTCGTGTGTTTGAACCTGATAGTGTGGCTGGAAGTTCAAGAGAGCATAACTGAGACTGATCAGATATAGTGACAAGTTAGCTCGTTAGATTAATTAATTTATTTATTCATCTTCAGAAACTGCTTTGTCCTAGTCAGGAGTGCAGATGACATTGCAACATTCACTCAGTTAAAGTCATATAAAGTATTGTTTTCTTTGTTATACAGAAACTGGTAGCAGAGGAGTCTGAACCTGAGAAAGCTGAGTAAGTTTTAAAGACATACAACGTTCTGTGTCCTCACTTGGACAGGGTAAATTTTTGCCAGGTTCTGTGAACAAAGTTACACTAACTGTAAATATGAATGGATTGTTGTATTAATAGCACAGAGAATCGTGAAAAAGAAGATAAGACCAAAGAAGAAAAGCCTGAAGAGCCAGTAGTGGAGGAGATGCCAGCTACAAGAAAACGACATGGCCCATCAAAGGAGGAACCTCCTGCATTAATGGCCATCTTCTTTGCCGGACTGGAAGTCTATAAGACCAAGATGCTTGTAAGTGATTTATATAAGGCATTGCATTTAATGGAACTTGATCCAAATCTTTTCTTACTTACAGTAATATAAATACATTACCAGTCAAAAGTTTGGACAGACCTAATTCACTGGTTTTGTTTAGTGATTTATTTTCTAAATTCTAGAACAATACTGGAGATTTCAAAAATCTAATTTTAAGACATGAAGGTCAGCTGTTGTGGAATAGGTCTTGCAAGAACGGTATTGTCAAGTGCATTTGCAAAACCCGTCAAGCACCATGATGAAACTGGCTCTCATGAAGACCATGCCAGGAAAGCAAGACCAAAATGACCTCTACTGCAAAGAACTTTATTTAGAGAAGTTCATGAAATTCGTTTGGACTTACTGACCTCAGAAATGACCAGTTAACAGCACATTAGATTAGTGCTGGTATGAAGGCTTTACAGAGCATAAGTCACGTTCACATCTCAATATCAACTGTTCAAAGGAGATTGTTGCATATTTTGGATGCCTTCAGCATTGTTTTGCAATGTAGAATGGAATAAAAATAAGGAAAGACCATAAAATTAGAAGGTGTGTCCAAACCTTTGACTATTAGTGTACATTTATGCTGTAGTACAGTTTTTGCTAAAAGTGAAACATTTTATTTTTATTAAATTTCTTTTTTTACTGTTATGACCTTTCCAGAACTACTTGGCTCGTAATTTCTACAACCTTCGGATGCTGGCACTGTTCGTTGCATTTGCAATCAACTTCATCCTGCTCTTTTATAAGGTTTGTTTGATATTGTCTTTAATTTAAATGACCAGTATTTCTATAGCTATAAAAAATGTTTCACTAATTGACTTGAAATATTTTTGGGATCTGTAATGGTGTTTATCGTAGGTGTCTGGTGAAGCTGAGGATGAAGAAGATGAGGAGTCCTGGGGTGGAAGTGATGATGATGATGATGATGATGAAGACAGTGATATAGAATTTTATGTACTTCAGGAAAGCACTGGCTACATGGCTCCTACACTGACTTTCTTGGCTATACTACATACAGTCATTTCTTTACTTTGTGTGGTGGGATATTACTGCCTCAAGGTAAGTCATTAATTTCATCAAAGTGCTATAGAGCATTTAAAGAGATAATCTGATCAAATACTAAAAAAAAATGGATCATAACATTTTCTTGTCGCAGGTTCCTTTGGTTGTGTTTAAGCGAGAGAAGGAGATCGCAAGGACGCTTGAGTTTGATGGCTTGTACATCACTGAGCAGCCTTCTGATGATGACATCAAGGGTCAATGGGATCGTTTGGTTATTGCCACTCCGTAGGGCCCATTTCAAAACATGTTTAAATAAATTATGTCATATACTGTATTTATTTATATTTGTAATAATTGAATCAATTGTCTTTCAGGTCTTTCCCCAATAATTACTGGGACAAATTTGTTAAGAGAAAGGTACGATGCAAATAATCTTCAGATGAATGAAATATATCTCCACTCACATAATGAGTTTGTATGTTTGTCTGACTCCTGATGTACCTCGTATCTCCAGGTCATCAATAAGTATGGAGATTTGTACGGGGCAGAGCGTATTGCCGAACTCCTCGGTTTGGATAAGAGTGCACTTGACTTCGATCCCACAGAGGAAACTGTAGTGAAAGAGGCTTCTTTGTTGTCATGGTGAGCTTGAATTGCTTCAAATACGCAGAGTAAAATTAACTGGAAAAAGTTGTTCATAACTTTTTTGGGACACTAATCTCCAATTCAATTCCAGGTTGAGCTCTATTGACACGAAGTACCACATCTGGAAGATGGGAGTCGTCCTAACTGATAATGTATGTAAAACACCAGAAGAGCCTTGTGATACATATACACTCATCTTGTAGTTTAATGGGTACAATGCAAGCATCATGCAAACACAGGTCCAGAGCTTTAATGTTAACATCTAAAATTCCAAAGCTCTTGTTATTTCCCTTTAGGATTTGATGCATTGCGGTGATGAAACATAAATGATTGAATTAAAAAAAAGAATTCAAGGAGTATAATGTTTCTTTGAGTGGTCAGTGAGTGTACAGTACATTAATCTAAAAAAAATCTTTCGTTCTCTTGATGCAGTCTTTCCTCTACTTGATCTGGTATACCACAATGTCTATTCTGGGCCATTACAACAACTTCTTCTTTGCTGCTCACTTGCTGGACATTGCCATGGGTTTTAAGACCTTGAGAACGATCCTGTCCTCTGTAACACACAATGGCAAACAGGCAAGTCTCTACCACAAGAGGGTGCTTGTGCTTCATGCATAAAAAAGCAAAGCTTGTATGCATTTGAATTTTGAATTTAAAATGGACATCCCTCTACTCCTTATTTAAACAGCTGGTGTTGACTGTGGGCCTGCTAGCAGTCGTGGTTTACCTGTACACTGTTGTGGCTTTCAACTTCTTCCGCAAGTTCTACAACAAGAGTGAGGATGAGGATGAACCTGACATGAAGTGTGATGATATGATGACGGTGAGTCAAAGCTCAGTTGATCGTTTTACATTTGATAGTAAATTAATAATATTGCACAGAAAATGTACTTGGGTATAAGTAAAAATAAAATATGAAATTCAGCCTATTTAATGTGCTAATGATTTAAGAATCATTTGGTAAATAGTTCAATGAAAGAAGTCCCTGTTTCTCCTCAGTGCTACCTGTTCCACATGTATGTGGGTGTGAGAGCTGGTGGAGGTATCGGTGATGAGATTGAGGACCCAGCTGGCGACCCTTACGAGCTTTACCGCATCCTCTTCGACATTACTTTCTTCTTCTTTGTCATTGTCATCCTGTTGGCCATCATCCAGGGTAAGTGCAAGTGACAGGTCCCTGATGTTATGTGGCGTTTGTTTGTTATGGGCAGAGCCTGTCTAATAATAAGAAATTTCAATATCCATAATTCTATACATTATGGAACTTTGGAGAATCCACAGTCTAAGGATAGGAACACAATAATCCGATGCTGCCTTAAAACCATGGATTGGTACCTTATTTAACATATTTTTAAAAATCACAGATGCATTATATTCTGCCTTAGTAAAACAGAGATCGGTTCCTTTTCAAAATTCTACAAAAAAAATAATAAAATTGATTTAAGGCGGCATGGTGGCTTAGTGGTTAGCACTTTTGCTTTGCGCCTCCAGGGTCCAGGTTCGATTCCCAGCCAGGTTCTCCCCGTGCTTGAAATCAAAGACATGCATATTAGGCTAATTGGCGTGATCAAATTGACCATAGTGTGTGAATGTGTGTGTGCGTGTGTACCCTGCGATGGATTGGCACCCTGTTCAGGGTGTACCCGGCCTCGTGCTAAGTCTTTACGCGACCATGTATACAGGAATAATCAGTATAAACGGTGAGTAAGTGAATAAAATCAATTTACTCATTTATTCTGTTCTATAAATTACCGAAGCTGATCAATTGGAATAGTTGCTTTACTATTTCATAATTAGGCCTTCTTTGAATAAAATGGAGAAATTCTCTATTTAAACATCACTTGCTGAAATTATAACTACAGTATTTGCACCAGAACTGGATGCTATTGCCATTTGCTTTACATTCTACAGGTTTGATTATCGATGCTTTTGGCGAGTTGAGAGATCAGCAGGAGCAAGTAAAAGAAGACATGGAAGTAAGTGCTCTGTGTGAATTTTTTTATTTTGTTAAATTGAATGTACTGATAAGTTATACCACAGCTCTGGTGAATGTTATATGTTGATATATTTTAAATAAGAGCACGGCTCTGACAATAGTTCTGACCATTAAGGTTAGAAGAGGATTGTTCACTGCAGACCAGGACTTCTGTGGAACACTTAATCCTTAAAAATCGACAGATAACTTGTGAACTTGGGAACTACACACACAATCATTCATGAACATCACTTGCACATTACAGGAACTCTTCCTCAGAGTTACTGCCACATCTCAGTACAGTTGTGACCTCACTCCAATGAATTTCCACATGTTTGGGCCATTAAATAAGTTCTTGAAGGGACAGCCTTTCAGACATGAAGTATACAGTCTAATCATGTCTCCAGCATACTGAGAAGACTTTCTACCTAGATGGTATCACCGTACTAGTGAAATGCTGGGATAAGTGAATTAGTGTAGCAGAGGATTATATAGAGAAATAAAGCTAGTTTTACTCTTATACTGTGATTGTGCTCTGAACGGTTTCTATAGCACAACAGCTTAAACAGGGACTAATTATACAGTCCGCTTTTAAATTGTTGATTATGGCAAGGCTTATTGAGCATTTTTAAAGCTAATAGCACTTTGTCAGAACTGTCAGAGACAAAGCTCTGACAATGGAGAAGTTTACACTTTCTGGTTTCTTGGCAATGTGACATGCTTTATTTTTTGTTAAGAGAGAAATCATGCTGGTCAGGAAATCGCTGATTACAGCTGTTGTAATATTTGCCAATCAGCCATAACATCAGAACAACTGATCTCAATAAAATGGCACCTGTCAAGAGGTTATATATATTAGGCAGCAAGTGAAATGTCAGTGTTCAGTGGTGATGTGTTAGAAGCTGAAAAATCTGAGTATAAGCATTTGAGTGACTTTGAAAAGGACCAAATTGTGTGATGCTGGAGCATGAAGTCTCCAAACATGGCTTATGTGGAGTGTCCCTGGTATAAAGTGGTTAGTACCTACAAAAAGTGAACTGGTTACAGGGACATGGACACCCAAGACTCACTGCTGTGCATGGGGAGCGAAAACTAGCTCATCTATTTTAGCCATTCTGGCTAAAAGAGAAAGCAGGCAGAACTCTCAGTGCGTCAGATTGCTGGTTATGGGGCTGCGTAGCTGCAGACTACTCAGTTCCCATTCTGACCCCTGTTCATGACCCAAAGAATCTGTAATGGGCATGTAAGCAACAGAATAGGACCCTGGACCAATGAGAGAATGCACAATAAAGAGACGCGTAAGTGGCGACTGGGCAGTGTTCTGCTGGGAAATCCTGGGTCCTCGTATACACGTGGCTGTTGTTTTAATATGTACCACCTACTGTACCTAAACTTGCTGTCGACCAAGTAAAGGAACATGGCAAGCGAGTTAAAGGTGTTGAGTTGGCCTTCAAGTCAGTGTTCTGGGTGAAGTCCATGCCTTGATTGGTCAAAATTATTATGGCTGCCAAATTGCTGTGCTACACGAGATATACTGTAAAACATTCTGGGGTATGCTGTTGTTAAAAAATAATCTACTGTGGTATTGTTAAACTCAACTTGCACAGCCCACCCATTGTTGATTAATAGCTCTGTCATTTTTCACTTCTTACCTAACCAATGTGAAGCCTAACTCTGTTTAAATGTTTTCCTCCTCTTAAAATAGACAAAATGTTTTATATGTGGGATTGGTAACGACTACTTTGACACCACACCGCATGGCTTCGAGACCCACACTCTACAGGAGCACAACCTGGCCAATTATCTGTGAGTGTGCACCCTCCATTACACCTACAGAAGGACTATCTGCCCTTCTCTTAAATTGTACCGTTTCTGAAATTGAGCATTTACTGAAATAAAAACTGTAAAACGTTAGTATGTACATTCTTCACTTCACTATGCATAGAAGACCTGTTCATTTCTCATGTCTCCTTTGACAGATTCTTCCTGATGTACCTCATTAATAAAGATGAAACTGAACATACGGGTCAGGTGCGTCTACAGAGTGACCCTTCCATTTCTTGAATAAAACAAAAATGATGAAAAAAGTTGTGATTTCACTGTGATGTTCTCATTTATCCACAGGAGTCCTATGTATGGAAGATGTATCAGGAGAGGTGCTGGGACTTCTTCCCTGCTGGAGACTGCTTCCGCAAACAATACGAGGACCAGTTGGGCTAGAGGGAACATAACTGCCCTTTACCCCCCCATGTTTATAAGTTTAGAAACTCCAACCTGAACCAGAAATTCAAACTAGTACAAAACATGCTGACGATCCTTTCCATTGAAAAGAACGGCTACTGGATATGAAATCACCTGTTTAAGACAATGACATCGAGACACAAACGTCAATCGTAAACACACACAACCACAAATATGGTGCCAAATTTTAACCTGCCGAAACATGACATTTAATCTTTTAAAGACCTTTCTGATCCTTTTGACATTTTCTTGACTTTTATCTGCTGGTATTTAAACAAACTGCATAGTGAGCTGAGAGAGCACACACACACACCTGAGAAAAAAAAAAAAAAAAAAAAGCAAAACAAACATTAAAAAAAAAAAAAGAACATATCACATATAGCTATCAGTGAATGATGCTAGTCAGGACCAGTTGGCCCGCTGTATTTCAAATAATGCTAACAGGAACCTACCAGCTACTTATCATTAATAGATAAAAAGATATCATTAATATCTTTGAGTGAAGAATTCCTTGGACATGCTGAGTGAATGAAAAAGTATGCACTCCCTTTTCTTGTTATTCAAATAAAGAATGAACATTTATGTCTTAGAATGTACAACGCCTTATAAAACATAAGGCGGAACGTAGATCCATGAGCTCATTAGATTAGTTCAAGTGCCTTATGAAAAAGACTATGCAAAATCTTGTCCCTCCTCATGTGTAGCAAACCTGTATTTTAGGTGAACTTACAAAATGTAGATTAGTTTTGTGGCTTTAAGTAAGGATGTTTAAAGTAAAATGCACAACTGCTTTTATGTTTTGTTTTCGATTTCTTTTTAATCGCCAATGCTTAGAAGCTTAATATCTTTGCTGGCATTAAAGGGAATCAATATGACAACCCAAAGCTGAAAACATTAAGATAACACATTATTTAACAGAAGCAAGACAAAACTGTAAACCATTACTCTATGTAAAAGCTTTGGTGAATTGTGTTTTAATTGGGAAGAAGATGACAAAAACACAATAAAGTGATCAATGCAATAAATCCTGCCTGTCATTTACTGCACAGTTACATCCAGACTGCACTAATTCACACCCTACATCAGTAATGACCTCTTTAGTGACATTCGCTTTCTCATCTCATGGAAGCTCGGAGATAAGGCATCATCAGGAGGACCTTAGAAACATATAGGTGCCACGGCAATTAGCAGTGCGGTCTCATTTTTCAGTTCCAGAATTGCATTTCAACACACTCAAGAGTTGTGCTCCTTGTTTAGGAGATCATACTGTCTAGCCAGTCTTCAAGATCTTCCTCAGTCATCTCCTGCTTCACTGACTCGGATTTATGCTGCAACTCTTCAGGCTTCTGCTGGTTCCTGCTAGTATCTTCTTTATCTGCTTTTGCCTGATCAATCACCTGTTCTTCATTCTCCTCTACCACTGATGGAGCTGAAACGAGGAAATATCAAGACAAGTTCACAAATAGTACGGGATATCATTTGTCATGAGCCACTGTAGAAAAAGCCACTACAACCCTAGAACTTATTTATTTTCAATAATAGCACTTCCCAAGAAGTTATTACACTCATACTACAACAAAGTTGGCAACAATTACAAATTTATTAATGAAAAGTATTTATGAATTATTTATTTATTTATTATTAATAAATAAATAAATAAATAATGTGCACATGGTGTACCGAGAGTAGGATTAGATACTGAACTTTTATTCTTAAATATACCTTTATATTTTTATGACGATGACTGAATTGCTTCAAAACTACTGTGTCTTAAATTTTGATTCAGTGAGCCAATAAGGATCCAGCATGCTAATTACAACACAATGAGACAGGGCTCAACTGTGTTGTATTTTGAGAGTCTTAAAAACAGTGTGAAAAACAGGTCTCATGGTAAAAAAAACTGTGTATGCGATGATCAAGAGTATTAATTCATTTTATTATGCTTGACGATGATGATTATGCTTGAAGAGAACCTGATACAAAATAAGGATTTATAAAATAAGGAGGGGGATCACCAGGGACCACACGACATCTACTTGCCGATTAGATTTATATTGTGATTTTGTTAGTATTATAATTTTCAAATTATCCCAATTCGATTTTTTTTTGTTACAATTATAAGTATGCTTAGGAAATGATTTGCACAGATTTACCATCTCAGATGCAAACAACCCCCCTACGACCCTGTATACAGGATAAAGGTTTAGACAATGAATGAGTTAGTGAGTTATGGCAGTTGTCTGACATTATGAAGCTCCCAAATCAATTATGGCTTTTAAACTCAAATAAGAGTTACAAATATTTGTCCATTCTGTATATAAAATGTCAGATACTCATTCATATTCACAAATCCATTATTATAAAAAATACTCGGATGTTTTAATACTCAATACTAGGGCTGGGCGGTATACCTTTTCATACCGAATACCGGTGTTTTTAAAAAAATTATATTAATTTTCCATATACCCCAATACCGGTGAGTGTGTGTGCACAAAGCTTCGGGAACACAGAGCGGTGGAACGTCCCACCGCGGGACATTGTTTGAGAGGGGGATTGTTTTGCAGTGGTACCAAACAAGCTGTAGGTTTCGCGCGGTGGCCATAA
>JAQQZS010000020.1:9317026-9327963 GCA_030068045.1 Platyallabes tihoni | reverse complement strand
GTCAGTTACCACTAGATATCAGTTTTATGGGTTCACATAGAGCACACTGGGTTGTAATTCAAAAAGAAATCTTTACTTTGGTGTGTGGGTTGAATATGACTATGAAGTAAAAGTCTGGGTCAAATATGACCCCATGGGTGCTCCAGGGTTAAGTTTGAGAACACCAGATTTTGTGTTTTCCTTGCTCTACCACAATCACTTTTGTTCAGAGGTGTTTAGGTCAATCAGGTGTTCAGGGTAAAACAAATTGTATAGGACAGTATATATTATACAAAGTAGAACATGCCAACTCCATGCACACATACTGTATGCAGAAATCAAACTGGGATCCTGAAGGTGCAAGGTGAGTGCTAACCACTAAGCCACTGTGCCACCAAAAGTCAACCATCAGCTGGAAAATTTTTCTGGTTTCTGTGATTCTCAAGGGCCAGTATCGGAACAAAAGGTTCAATAATCAACAGTGCTCATTACAGTGGTTTTGGAATGGCTGAAGATTATCCTCCGAGGGCATTGTGATTGTCTGACAGGATTTTTCTTTACTAAAAGTTAATTAAAATAAACTCTACAGCCAGTGCATGGATAATTTTTTGACTCACCCCCTGTATTATAAATATACTGTATTTTATATACAGTACATACTTTGTCTTCTAGCTTTCATAGCTATTTGATCACATGACCACTGTTTAGTTGACAGACTGTTTCAGCTCACCATTTCAGTGCAGGTACTATGGCGTTCTTTATTCGGATATGCTGTATAGAGTAACAGAACCATGATGAATTTAAAATTGTACACTATAGACTTGTACCTCAAAACTACTGCTGAGTCATACTGACTCTTCTGTGCTCATCTAAGGACCACTATTCACCCTATGCTCTTTACGAACATAAAAAAAACTCTAATGCTCATCTTTACACTTACATTACATATACATTATAGCTGTGTACTGTGAGCATTTATAATCATTGTAATCTCATTAAAGAGGATGGAAAACATTTTCAGCTCCTTCACAAAGCAGGATTAGTTTTTGGCTTTGCAAATGGAAAAAGAGATACACATCACTTCACAGTAGTTAAAACACAATTGAAGACATTTGGCAAATTTTGCACATTTATTTAGAAGTTGATTAAAAGAAAAGTCACCATGATGCACAATCATTTCATCCATGAACAAGCATAAGACAGCAAAAGCTTTAATAACTTAAGACTGCAGGACTAGAAGCTCTTCATGATAAGACTCAAGACCGGTTCATCAAATCCACTTCAGCAAGTGCACAATGTGGTGCTACGGGTTAAAATGTATCCATGGCACTTCTGTGAGTTACCTGATTTTTACAGTCTCATAGAGTTGACTGAGTGCCACTAATGGAAAAAAGTCCACTTCAATGTGAAGCAGTCAAGGCTTATAGGAAATGTTTAACCCTTTAAGAAATGTCTCCATTTTGGATACAGGGAAGGACTGAATTGGTCAGTTCATCTGTCTCTCCCCATTCGCTATTGAGCCATGTCCTCTTCTGGAGTAAAACAATGACTCGTGGTTTATCTCATGGTCAAAGGGCAGCTTTGAAAACTGCAGCAAGTGCATGTAGTGGTCATATCCTCAAGTGTTTTACAGTGAGACATCAGCGCAACTGTGACAGATAGGATTCGACTGCCTGAAAAAAAAAAAGCAGCACAAGATAAAATATGTATAATAAAATATTGCAATCTTATTTAAAAAACAAGAATGCTTAAAATAATCCACCTTGCTTAATTCTCCCACAGTTCCAGGTACTGAGGATAATGGACAAGTGTCATCCCAAAGATCAAGCAGCAGCTTTCTCATTGCCTGAACATTCCTGAAACACACACAGTACATTTCTTGAATCAAGTCTTTTTAAGAGCAAGCATGATAAGTGCAAACAAAAATGTTTTACAAAGCAATATTGTACAGGATTAGAGTATTACTTCTCATTTGAACAGCGATCATGCAAGGTTTTTCCATTTGATGAAAGTTCAGGCCACCATTTCTTAACAACTGATTGAACCCAGTGCAAAGCCACAGTGAGGTGCCTTTATAAAAAAATAAATAAAATTAATTGACATTTGAAAATAAATTAGACAAATCTCCAACTGGTTTTATAAACAAAGTTTACTTACACTTCGTATCTTCCAAGAAGAAGCATCTTCACTTGTGGTAAAAGGTCGACACAGCAACCAATGGAAACGCATGACTGTTCCTCTTGAAGGCTTTAAAACATAAAAGGCAGAATGTTGCACGTAAGGCACACTACAGGATAAACAAACTTAACACTGACAGAAAAGGTATTTACCTTTTTGTGAGAACAGGAAGACAGTCAACCAACACCCCTGTGTCTTGTATTCTGTGAAACATAAAAAAAAATATTTTTTATTTAATTTTAATTGGATTTTTCTTCGAAATGTGGAATAAGACTGACAAGGGCAAGAGTATAAAAGATTAATAATATATTAGTCTATCAGTAAGATTTATTGCTAAAACCTTACCTGGTCAAATAAGCCACTAGTTCACTAGCATTCCTTCGCCAAAGCGTCAAAGCCACGTTTAACCTGAGATTCCTCCCAAAGAGCACATGAGTCATTGTGTCATGGTCCTTGGACAACTTGTAGAAACAAAACAGCAACAACAAAAAAACAAAAATAGTTTAAGCCTTAAAGAAAAGATCAAAGTAGCACAGCATTGGCCTAGATAATAGTTACACGGCTCTGTTCAAGTATGTAATGCTTACAGTTACCAGTTTAAAATAAGAAAAAATCTATTCGTCAACTCACACTCTACATACAACGGACGAATTTCAGTAATGAAAAACTTTCCATCATCATCTTACTCTCAGCTTGTGTGGTACGGTATCGTATGATTATCTATGATCTAAGGCTTAAAGCTTTTCTACCTTTATGATTCTTTATGCCTCTGAGGAATCCTTTTGTCTATTTCTACAGATAACAGTGTGTTCCAGCAAGAGAAAACAATAGTCCGTTTCTAACTAACCATTTGAAATAGCTGATAAACATGGAGTTCTTAGGATGATAAACTGCCCTGTCTTTGCTCCCCTTACTATGAATTTGTCATGTAACTCCAGGGCAAAATTAAAGAAGACACCAAATATGTCCAGTACGTTGTATTTATGATTTTTTGCAAGATGATCAATTCAACCTGTAACTAACCTCTGTAAAGTAATCAAGGTACTTGGAGCCAGCTCCTGCCATTTTAGAGACGTCTGTCGTCTTCACAGGGAATGTACACTTGTCCTTACAGTGAATGCCCTGCACGTCCTCAGCACACGTAACCTCATTCTCCTTGTTGGCCATGTCAGAGAGTCTGCCTGCTGAAGAGGCTCGACGCCGAATGACAGCTCCCACCGCTGAATGACACGTCTTCTTGCTCACCACTCGTTTTACTCTGCCGTAGTTGTGCATGCAACGCCCCACTGGAAATCTGTCACACGGAGGGTAACAAAAGCAGATGCCTTGATGGTTTATATGCTTATCAGTAATACTTATTGTTTAATTTCCTTAAAAAAAAAAAAAAAAAAGAAGAAATTCTTGTTATGGACTTTAACATCTCAGACAACTGTGATTGTCTTTGTGTGGTCATCTTTATTGCATTGGCTTAAACTCACCTGTCTTTATTTATTTCTTCCTTATAAAAATAATCCACCTAAAAAGAGAGGATAAGCAATGCTAGTATTCCTCTGATCTGCAAAAGTAGCTTGAAGTATTTTGGGCTACGTTCATAAGGAATTTTCAGCACGTGTTAAAACCGCAGGTTTTAAAAGTTTTTAAAACTTAGTAAAAGTGACCTCACAACCTCAACAACAATCCCAAATTGCTATATCAAATCATACTCATTGATCACACAAAACACAGTGGAAAACAAAACGCCATTAATTCACCAACCAGGGGAGAGATTAGCGAATCATTCAGTTATACAATTTGGTCACTTCTCTGATCTCTCTTCTTTTTTATGGCATTCCGTTGGCAGTCACATGACTTATAACAGGTTCACTTGGTGGATCAGGAGCAATACGCCATTACTTTTTTGCTTGTTTAAGAGAATCGGGATCTCAATTACCATGGAGAAAAGTGCGATTCACATTTTGGCAAGAATCTTCAAAGAAATCTGCAAAGATTTCTCGTCTTGTGGTCAGATTGCATTAAACTACTAGTTCCCTGGTTTCACTGGTAGCTCCAGAATTTGCAACATCCACAGAACCAGATACTAACTTACACAATCACAAATAAGATGTCTACTTAATAAAAATAAAATTCTAAAATAAAATACTTACGTACAAGTCCTGACAGTGCTTAGGTTTTCAAAAAACAGAGGGTTACAAAGTCTACTGCTAAACTTTTAACATCGCAGACACACCAGAAGTAGCAGAAAAATAAGAAGACTGGAAACTCATGGACAGTCGTTGTACAGCACAATTTGCCCAATACGCTACATGATGATGAATAAGGGACATTATTTCATTGTTCTAAACCGATGGACAGAAACATCCTCTACAAGTGCATCAGTCATCCTGTGCACCTGATTATTATTAACATTTTGTCAGGCAATACCATTTAACTCCTTAGCCACAAACACAGCACAATGGTCATCATTTACAGCAGAACTAAACTGTTTACTTAACCAAGAATGGTGCAGCTGGTCTAGTCATCTGACCATTTCTTCATTTTCCTTCTTTTAGCAGCACTTGAAATTTATTGTTGTCTAATATATCAACTGACACAAATATCTCTATTTTAACTGTGAGGTAAAACAATGGTTATGATAAGCCATTCTACACATGGTTTTGTTATGCTGGGAATGACATATGACTTATAAGCACTCTGGGATTTGTTATTTTAATGTGGACATTCCCGGGTGATGGTTTCCCCTTGTTAAGTGCTAGAGCGGGGAAAAAACGGGCTACCAAAAAAACAAACAAACAAAAAAAAAAGACCCAGACCCTTTTATAAAGGCGGGTGCACAGTAGACATAATGGAGAATATTCTTTAGAATGTTTAACTCTTGTCCATCAATGCTCATTGTTCTTGTTGAAATTAACGGCAAGAGGCGCGTTTTCGTCAGATACCAAAAAGTCCTTGTGAACGCAGCTTTATCTGTAATCTGATCTCAGGACTGTGTGAACAACTCACCTCCCTCATGTTCTCTTCATCGGCAGGGGGGCTTCTGTGGTTGAAAAGATCGAGGGCTTTGGCTTGCTTGAGCCTGAGGACATCTGCATCATTTTCAACATGGTTTCCAGTGGCCATAATCAGAGAGTCTAGGGAGTAACAAGGGAACAAATAAAATAATTTACTTGTACTTAATTTTACACAAGTGCTTTTGAGTCAGGTACAAATGAAGCTCTAACACAACTAACCTGATTCACCATTAGGAACAACGCATAATGAATAATTTGAGTATGAAAAGTTAACCGCAAAGGCAGCAGCTAAATATTGTAAGTCGAGCCCCACTCAACAACCTATAGCAGAAGCCCTTAAAAAGTTCGGGCGTTCAGAATCTGGTGACAGTAAAAAGGCTAAAACTGTTATCCCAAAAATAAAAATGAGAGAAATAAAGAGCGGTTCCCAGCTCTGACCGAGGCAACCTGGGTTTACTTTACCACCCTATGCATGCGGGCTGACAGTGAGCGACAATTCAGCATGGCTGTACATATTCTCCAGAGGAATAGACTGTCCCTTAAAATACAGAAATTCTGATATTTAAAAAGAAATATCTCAGCCTGCCCTTGCTGCTTATGAGATTAGTAGCCATGATTAGCTCACCAAATCCAAAGTGACTGATGTGTGTGTTTTCAAAAATGTTTGGTGCAGAGTTTCTATTTGTTATTCATTGAAACAGCTTAGTTCCATGTCCTGCATGTTAGAATAAATTAGTTTAGTAGGAGAGTCTCATTTTAGATAAGCGTTTCAGTGCGTGTAAGATCCCCTTGAAGCAAGTTAAGTAAATATAAATATTTTGCTCTTTAGTCGAGCACAGACTATTCTATTGGCTTCAGCTTGTTTATAATCTACAGGAAATAATAAGAGAATGCATTATGTTGCATATGTTACCTTATAATAAAGTTGGGAAGAAATTGATTCAGTTATGAATCACAATTCTATTGTGTGGCGATTCATGTATTGCCACACTGACTGAAAAATAAATTATTTCAAAACTATTTTAACGTTTATAATAGAGATGAACTGGTTGATCGGGTAGTGACCAGAATGTGCTGGTTTTAAGTTTGATTGGTCATGACCGGCTGATCAGCCTCAGACACAAGTGATTCTTTACCAAGCAAAAAATCTTGTGTGTTAAAAGCCTCCGATCTGCCTTTTTCTCCAAATTTTGCAAGCATATTAGTCTTAAACAAACAACTATTTACACATTTTCTTCCCTTGTGCTGGAAGTGAATTACTGTCCAAGTTTGTTTAGAAATAACAATAATGGCGGACAATAAAGATATGTGCTACTCAGTAACAATTAAAATTTTTGCTTTTAATTTAATTTTAGGTTCAATGTTAAATTATTGTATTTGAAGTTATTTTACATTGGTTAAATTGTTGTTGTTGGACTTTCAGCTGCTCCCGCCAAGGAGTCACCACAGCAAACCTTCCAGGTCGCACATACAATCTTGGCACAGGTTTTATGTAGGATGCCCTTCCTGACGCAACCCTCCCATTTTATCCGGGTTTGGGACTGGCACTGCACCAAGCGGCTGGGGTTTGGGCATGGCTGGGAATCAAACCCGGGCTAAATGCGGTGGGAAAACTAACATTACAAGGAATGGGCTACATTTAATTAATCACTAAACTTTTTTTTTTTTTTTAAAGAAAAGCGTAATATTGAATCAGGATACTAAGAAGATCGTGATACTTATAGAATCACAATTTTAATCAAATCGGCACCTACAGTAAGTATCGTGGGGTGACTAATGATTCCCATCCATACCTTCTAATAAATAAATAGTGCACTGCTGTTCAGCATAGTTTTTTTTTTACTAAGCAATACTACACAATAAAACAGAACACTTTAAAAGATATGTGATCAACGCCAAAACCCTGATTGAAGCACCACTACATAAAAACACAGCTACACATTAATGTGAGGCAATTAGACATTTATAAAATAGTGAAGTTATTGATGGATATGTTTTTTTTCTATCATATTAAGCTTGATATTTTGCCCTTCCTAGGATTATCTAGTGTTTTCCTACTAGATACAACTACCTGTGCAAAAGATGTGGTGAAATTATCGTCAAATATCGCTATATGATGGAATTTTCACGTCACTCACCACACAGTTAATACAGGAACTTTACATAGCCACATAATGACTCAAACAATAGCGACTCATTGCCATTATATACACAAAAGTCTGCATTATTGTTATTTCTTGAATTTTTATTTGACGAAATTAGCTAACGTTGCCGAGTATTTCCTGCAAACACGTTGGAAGTGAGGCTTCGTAAAATGTTACATTACTGCTCTCACGACCAGTTTAATATCATTGTGTTTCCTTTCTTTTAACAACTACAAGCTACGACCAGTTAAACTCACTAGGTTTAGATTTCTTGGCGCTATGGGTCAGAAACAGCCCACCAGCACAATCCACACCACCATTCACTATGCTAAGCTAAGCTATGCTAAGAAACCTAAGCTATACTGTCAAAAGTAGCCCAAGGCCTTCAATTTATCTGCTAGCCTAGCCAACTAGCAGCTAATCGAAGCTGATTTGAAAATTATTTCAACAGCTATTTTTGCATTCGCTGCACTAGCTCTAATCACTATAAACTATTACACCGCCCAGGAAATGAGCTAACCTCCCGGTCAAATCAAGCAAACAATTTGCTAACATGCGCAATGTTGAACTTCACACAGCTAGCGTTAGCACACTGAATCACACAATAACATATGGCTCCGTAGTCACATCTCAAAAGGTTTCACACTTCAATTCATCTTACCATTACATTGTGTAAATGTCACGTAGGTTCTTCTAATTTTTAATAACGAAGTCCCGAAGCGATATTACATAGATGTCGAGTTAAAAGTTAACTACTACTTTAGTGCACGTTCATCAACGCGGCGAAGTCAGCACCATTCAAATAAATACAAACTGGGTGAGTTGGGATTGTGGGATTGAGCTCGAGGACTCGGCGACACCGGGGACAAAATAGGTAGATTTAGTGACATCTAGCGGCGATAAATTGGAACTACACATTGGTGTACGTCTTAAGAGGTGTAACAGCAGGAGGGGTTAATGAGTTACACTCTTGGTTTCTTTAAGCCAGTTCAGGCAAATTTAGAGACTTAAAACCTGCTTGCTGAACTCGTGTACACTATTAGGAACAAACACAATGTTCTTAACAGTTTTTGAATGTTGTTGGTCTTTCAGCTGCTCTCATCGATGGGTCACCTCAGAGGACCATTTTACACCAGATGCCCTTCCTGACACAACCCTCTGATTTTATCCAGGCTTGAGCCAGCAATGCATTCACGACTGGCTGGTGTATGCGCATTGGGTGGGAATTGAACCTGGGCCTTCCGCATGGCAGGCGCAAAAACCAACCACTGAGCCACCACTGCCCTTTAGTTTTTAAATAAATAAATACAAAAACTAATTTGCTATTTTTTTGGAGAACACTTTCACACTTACAGTCAGATTGAATCAGAGCAAAAAGTTTTTTTTGCATTATATTTTACAATGATTTGATTCGGTTTGGTCAACAACAACATTCATTCATTCATTCATTCATTGTCTATACCGCTTTTCAGTACACAGTTGCGGTGGCCAGGAGCCTATCACAGGAGACTTACTGTAGGGCATCTTGGATTGGGTGCCAATCCATCGCAAGGCACCGAAACACACACACACACACACTACAAGCAATTTGGGAAAAACAATCAACTTAATCTGCAGGTCTTTGGACTGTGGGAAGAAACAGGAGTACCTGAGGGAAACCTACCAAGCACTGGGAGAACATGCAAAGTCCACGCACACAGACCTGAGGTGGGAATCAAACCCACAACAACAAAATACCTAGTCATCATCATCATCTCTTTCTCTCTCTCTCTGTCTCTATCCCTGAATTCTGTTTGTGGTTGTGGTGATCCCGGATCTTATCCCAGGAATGACAGGAGAACAATTATGGGATGTCAGGAAATTACAGGGCACCTGGCACACACTCATGGGGAAAATTAGCATACACAATCCACCTACCTGATAGTGAGAAAAAACAGAAGAACTCAGAATAAATTAATTCAAGCACACAGAGAACACACATCAAATCTCATACAGACTGGAAATGTGAGGAAGGAATGTCCATATTTGCTAAGTGCACATAGAAATTTACTGAGCACAAACAACCTTCTAGCTGACTCCAAGATATGAATGACAAATGAAAAATATTTTTGTTTTCACCCACAATTTATTAATTCATTTTGTTTACTAATCATTTGCCCCAGTTTGCACCTGGTAACTCAGTTTAGCAGCCTGGTGTTCTGCCCCAGAATACATGCCATGTCCGGTTTGTTTCATGCAACTGGGTCTATTCAGGATCAAAATGCTTGTTCACTGCAAGCCAATCAAGCTTGTAGTGGTGTCCTCATCTTGCCAAACAAACCACACCAAAGACATATACACGCCAGGATTCAATTCAAATAGACTAAATGCAGCATATGTGAAAACGCCCTTAGGAAGCTTGGCAGAAAGGTTCACAGGACATTTGGTAAAGACTACAGGTGTACATATAGACTGAGATCCCACAGGACATAACAGAATTCACAATTTAAAATGTTTTCATTTAGATGTGGGCGAGAGATCAATATAAAGCTAAAGGGGAAAAAATAGGCTCTATGTAGTACATTCAATGTGTTTGTTCTTTCATGCTTAGTAATTGCCATGGTAATGGTGGTAAAAAATTAGGCTCATGGATGTATTAATTACTTGGTATGTGCACTAAGGCCCTGTCCTTTAGAGGGCTCTCAGAGCATAGATTTGAATTGAATGATCAGCTTTGCACCTCTAGGGTTATATTCTCGCTGTGGTCCTGTGTGCATGGAGTTTGCACCTTCTCCCCGTGCTTGGCGGTTTTCCTCTGGGGACTCCGGTTTTCTCCCACAGGTCAAAGACACGCAGATTAGGACATTTGGCATTCGCCTATTGCCCATAATGTGTCGATGAACATGTGAGTGTGAGTGTGTGTATGTGTGCGTGCCCTGCAATGGATTGGCACCCTGTCTAGGGTGTACCCTGCCTCATGCCCTAAATCACCTGGAAAAGGCTCCAGACCCCTGTGACCCTGTGCATAGGATAAAGCAATATAGACAATGAGTAAGTGATAAGATCAGACTATGACAGTATCACAAACAATAGTATTTTGAACACAAACAAGTGCTGAGTTTTTTTTGTGTGGGTTTTAATTTGTATCTAGTAATCCGTCGGTTGGGTTCTGTTAGGTGTTGCTATTTGATAGATTTTTAGCAAAATATACAGATAGAGATATAGTACTGGCATTATTTGATAACCCTAATTCAGGTCTTTACACTTTACCATTCCAAGTGGACTCTATGTTGTGCAAATTGCCAAATTGCAACATTTCGCTAAATTGGTCCACAAATGAGATATACTCAGACTGCCTCATTTGATGATGAACAATTCGGTCTAACTCAAATGTACATTTTGCCTAATAGGCTTGAGGCTCAAACCTAGCTTTTGTTTACTGTCACCTCACAGATAGTCTAGGGTTGCCACCCATCCTTTAAAATACGGAATCGTTCCGTATTTGAGAATTAAATTGCACGTCCCGTTTTGAATCAATACAGGACTGGTTTTGTCCCGTATTTTTTAAAATAATTTTTTTAAAGCAGCGTCTCATGCAAATCATCCCACACGCATTTTATGAAGATGCCTCCTTTCCTACTTTTGATTG
>JAQQZS010000020.1:9291591-9308175 GCA_030068045.1 Platyallabes tihoni | reverse complement strand
ATTTGGCTCCTTGGCAGCCAAAGGAGATAGATCTCCTATTAGGATAATTTGGTCTGGGTTTTCCAGGGTTAAAGGTGCAGTGCCAGGGAGCACAGTGGCTTAGTGGTTAGAACTGTCTTGTACCTCCAGGGTCCAGGTTTGATTCCCACCTCATGTCTGTGTGTATGTACTGCAGTTAGGCTAATTGGTGCTCCCAAGTTGTCTGTAGTGTGTAGAATATGTTTGTGTGTTGCGATGGATGTGTACACCACCTTATGCCCTAAGTCTCCTGGGACAGGCTCCAGGCCCAACATGACTCTTTATTCATGATAAAGCAGTATAGACGATGAATAAGTGAGTGCAGTTAAGTGTATTCGCCTTCCTAACTAAAAGAGAAATACTAAATGTAACTAAGTTGTACCCTTGTGAGTATCACCCTACTTGCATTTTTCCTGGAAGTGCATTTACCGTTACTTTCCAAGAGAAGATATTTACTTTTTACATAACTTTTTATATTCTTACATTTTATTTAGGCTTTCACAGGCCTCAAATCTTGAAGCTTTCTTGTTCTCTCATCCAACCAATGATTGTACATTGTATAATTTGAATGGGCTCAATTTAGCATCTAGTCAAATTAATTTATGTGGAAAACATCATCAAGAATCTCACCAATTGGTCCCCAGTAATGATCCCTGTATGGTCCAGAATGTTGTTGTTGCTATATAGCTATTCATTTGTTTTAAGAGAATATGCCATTTGTAGTGTGTGACTTGAGGACGAGCCCACTCCTTTTCCAGCCATAATAAACTGTATCAATATGTTAAAAAATCAAGAATTGTATATAATAAGGCATTTCCTTTGCGCTTTAGAACGCATCAAGTTCATCTAATAAAAACAAACAAACAAACAACCAAAACAGGTAGGTTAATGATAACTGTAATGATAACTTGTTAATGATAACTGTATATGTATATTTACTGTAAGTCTAAATTTGCTAATATTTGTCTACCATAGCCTGTTTTCTTTGCTGAAATTGACTTTAGTAAATACAATAATTTGGATATGCAATTAAAGTCTAGCTAATTTAAAATTTTGGATAGTTACATGATAATTTTGTACTGATGAATTCATTAATAAGAATATGTAGTACTGGCAGCATGGTGAGATAGTGGTTAACACTGTCGCATTGCACTTACATGGAGTTTGGATGTTCTCCCATGGTAGGTGGGTTTCCCTCTGGTTTCCCCCACCGTCCAAAGACATACAGATTAGGCTGATTGATCAAAGGTACTACCATGGTTGTACAAATTTGAATAAATACAATGGTCACCATTGGCCTCCATGATCCCTAGTGGATGGAATATGTAGTATTAGTCATGCATATGACCTAAAAACCTATAACTGCTTTAAAATAGAAATCACAACAGTTTTAGATAAAATGAATAACACTATGTTTTAAATGAATAACACTACATTTGAAAACATGACATCAACATTATCTTTTTGCTTGTAATTGGTCATATTTAAAAGTAACAACTTCTTACTTTGACTTGAGTATAGTCTTGATGCGTTATACCACAGTTTTTATTTGATAATATTTATTTAGACATCAAAGATCATATAAGACAATACCTCCTTAGCTGCTGCTGTGAAAGCAACAGGATTAAACTATAAATCGTGATTTCATTGGGTTCTTAAACCAAAATACCATAATTACACAAGATACCCTACAGCCAAAATTTCTTGGCACCCATGTGAAATGCAAAGTTCTAAGTTTCCCATATGGACAGGAGTATGTATGTGTGTGTGTGTGTGTGTGTGTGTGTGTGTGTGTGTGTGTGTATGCCTTTTTTTTTTTTTTTTTTTTACAACAAATTGCAGTTACCAATGCATTTAGAGAAAATAGCTTCCATTCAGCTTTCGTCAGGGCACCACCCTTTACGTTCTTGGGCTGACAGAATGTTCAGGCTTCAGGAAAGTACAATACAAAAAGTTCTGAGCATTGATATTTTCCAAATTTTGGTAATATTTCAGAGGTCAGCAATTACAGTTTACTAACGACACCAAATCATATGAATCTGGTCATAATGTTGGCATCAGTTGTTCACTATGTTTGAAATATCTGATAGAATAGTTACATAGCAAAACCTTCTTCGAGTGCCACATGGCTTCTCAGAAACAAAACGTCCTATGAGAAGCACAGTAAGTCCCAGATAAAACCTGAATCCAGACTTTGTCTGGTGTCTTTTTTCACATGATCCTTCTGGATGACTTTTATCCAGCGGTTTTGACTGACAATTCAAATTCAGTAAACAATCTTTGATTTTTTTTTCGAAAACACATTGATACAGTTAAGAAAATACCAGTTACAACACTATTATAGCGTTCATTTTCCTCAGCATGTGCAGCTTCCCAGTCAAAACAACAATCTTTCCAGTTCAACCCTTATTCTCCTTTAATAAGCATCCAGTCACTGAGTCACATTTTGGCGCGCTGTTGGTGAGTGGGCGACATCCTCATAGTATGAATTAGGTGTCATGTGTATAAATCCGGAGGCACGGTGGTGTAGTGGTTAGCATTGTCGCCTTGCACCTCCAGGGTCCGGGTTTGATTCCTGGCCAGGCTGATTCCCGTCTCTGTGTGCATGGAGTTTGCATGTTCTCCCCGTGCTTGGTGGGTTTCCTTTGGGTACTCCGGTTTCCGCCCACAGTTGAAAGACATGTAGATTGGGCTAACTGGCGTTCCCAAATTGCCCATAGAGTGCGATGGATTGGCACCCTGTCCAGGGTGTACTCCGCCTTGTGCCCTAAGCCTCCTGGGATAGGCTCCAGGTCCCCGTGACCCTGAATACAGGATAAAGCGGTATAGAAGATGAGTGTACAAATCCTGTACCTAGTGACGCACTGCTTTACTTTAAATGTTTTTGGGTAAAGGACAACTTTTTATTCAGCAAAAAATACTGCAGTTATAAGCAGTAATCAAAAATTAACAACAGATTTAAATTCTTTTTCGGTCAGCTATTGATAAACTGGAGTAGGGCTGGAGTTTGCATGTGGAACTGCTTTAAATTTCATATCCAATAACCTCTTAAAATCTTGGCTTCTCAGTCATCTTTAACCATATTATCCAGTCAGTAACTACTAGGAATTATTTACCAGCTGCAGGAAAAACTAAAAGAAAAAGGTATATGATATGAATACTGCTGGGGGTTTTGGGGCATAGTGGTTAGCAGGTCGAGGGTTCGATTCCTATGTGTGTGGACATGAATGTCTGTGTGTATGAAGTTTGCATTTTGTGGTATGTCTGTGTGTATGAAGTTTGCATTTTTCGCCCCATGCTTGGTGGGGTTCGTCTGGGTATTCTGGTTTCCTCCCACAGGCCAAAGACATGCAGATTAGGTTAATTGACATTTCCAGTGTGTGTGGCTTGTGATGGATTAGCACTCTGTCCAGAGTGTACCCTGTCGCATGCCCTAATTGTCCTGGGATAGGCAGTGACCCTGTACACAGGAAAAGCGGTATAGAACTAAGTGCCTCCCATCCCTTCCCGCTAAGAGAGCTTGGCCAATCAGCTCCCTCTTGGTCCCCGGCTGCCGGAGGCTACAGCACCAACATACAGAATTTTTTGCAGGTAGATTTATGATACGGCAATCTTTGCAGCTAATTCATCAAATAATATGTATTGTTAAACCATCATTGTAGAAAAATGTAAGCATTCTTAAGCAGAATATTGATGTAGTTTACATTCTATTATTTAACTTGCCAGAGGTTGATGCACATGTGCTTAAACTGGTGCATTTGAAGCTTCGAGGACACATCTCACAATGTAGAAAATTAAAGACGAATGAAAACAAAATTAGAAAATGCCAAAATTAGAAAATGCAACACAAATATGTTATGTATATTGGACATTTATTGTGTTAAATTTACTGAGCAATTACATCATGAGTATTTTTTTGGCTGATAACCAAAAAAAAAAAAAAGAAAAAATCTTTCATTTTGTGTCAGTGAGTAACTAATAAAGCCCTCTTCCAGGTGTTTGACCCTGCTTTTAATAAGAGCATGCTTTTATAGTTCATAACTGCACTTCAAAGCGGAGAGCCCTAAATGTTGTGGAAGTGGCTAAAAACAAACACAGCATAGAATAAACACGGCTAAGCTTATGTAGGACTGGGAAAGCCTGTGGCACGCTATGTCTTCATGGTCAGACATTTCAATGACATCTTTGTTTCCGAGTCCAGCGTGGCCTTGAGGCAGGTCCTGTGGTTACAGTATTTCGCAACATAGAATGGTGGAGAAGGATCCATAATGTCATAAATTTCCCAAACGTCTCTCAAGCATTGCCAGACAGGAAGTCCGAAGCAGTTTTGGTTTTTTGTGTGTCAAAAATAAGTGTGTCAGCTTTCATCCATACTGCCTAGGGTTCTGGGACATGAACCTCTGTGCTCATCAGATCCAAAATGTGCAGAATAAAATAATAACTAAAAAAATCTTCAGGAAATGTTTATTAAGCGTATAAAAATGCCGTTTAAGATATGTCAGTTCACACCACAGTGTATACTGACAAATATTAAACTGCATGAGCATGTGAAAACTACTACAGTTATTAATTATTTCTTCAACTTGGAACTGACAGATCCCTGTGGAGACCTGTAAGTGCCCATAGGCAAGTATCGGCCTGTGCACCACTAATAGGATTAATGGCTCGTAACATCACAAAAAAAGACTCTGGGCCTGGCCAACATGCAGAAACATTTACATAGGCTGAATCCGATAACTTTGTGTTAACAGTATTTGTCCTGTGTAAAAATGACTACAACCATCGTGTTCGTTCCATCTTGTGGTTAGCTACATAATCAGCAAAATTCAACATAACTCATGTCATTTGCTTTACACATAAAACTGAGAATCCTAAATTCTAAAGTCCTAAAGTTCTTAATTTTATGTGCCATAACTTCCAGAGGTCTCATGGGCCTGGTTAGCTCTGCTATTACTGTAATGTTAGACTGGGTCATGAGGCTTCATCATTCTAATCCTTAGATATTACACTTTGATTCTGTTTATCAACACTGCAAATTGGGGAGCCATTCAGGGCATGTGAGGAATGGAGAGCTTCTCCTGGTAGTAGAAGAAATAAGGGGCTCTGCTTATGATTTATAGCAAATGTTTGCTAAATCTGAATGCTGATTATTTTTACAAGCTCCCAAGGCTCACATAACCACCAGAAATGTATTTAAAATACACCCTCAGGTACTATAGTTATGGGTTAATGGATTCTGCTGGCAGGGTAATTTGCAGGCTTGTATAATGTCTACACTAACAGTCGTATGCCTGTTATTCAGGATTGCCTAAATATTCATACAAGAGAGTTTTCCTTTCAGAAAAATGAGTACCCCTTTAGGAAACTATGAACCCTTGTTAGGTGGCATTTGATTAAATTATATTCCCCATGTACATTTATACATCCACCCATAAAAAAGGCATTCAAGATTTACTAGGCATTCTGTTTATATACAGTATAAGAAATATATAGAGAAAATAAAGATCCTATAGTGTTAGCTATTTTCGTAAATAATTCGAATATCCAGTCTGAACCAGACTTTCCACAGAAAGCCACACAATACACTTGAAATAGTAACCACTGCTCACCTTGTCAAGGTCAAATTCCACATTCCACCCATAGCTAACTTCACCCCCCCACCCCCACCCCACTTCACAATGCAATAATCTTACACCACATACCAGACCAGATGTTATGAGGGCCAGGATATTTACACTATAACTCGAAAAATCTGTATCACTTTGTTCTGGAGGCGAAATTTTAATTTAAATCACATGAAGCCCCTAATGATAGCAAACTAGGATTTAAAGTGGCTATCCAAACTATTTGTATGTCCTGATCTGATAAACAGTGTTGGAGATGTCTGTGGTGGCTGTAATGTAGAAGTCATGGGTCATACCTTTTCAAGTTAAGCTTCAGAACAATATATACTGCTCAAAAAAATAAAGGAAACAATTTGTTTGATTTGAACCATGCATACACATATGAGAGGCTTTCAAGTCAAACTGGGACTAAGTGTTCCCTTTACTTTTTTCATAAGTACCACGCACTAACCGATTGCGCCACTGGAGCTACTCCCTTTACTTTTTTAGCAGCATATTTCAACAATATTTTTTAAACTTGCAAGCCTTCAAATTATTTTATCTCTTAATGCATGACACCTCTGGCATAGATAGGCAGACACAGAATCCTGGATAAAAATGCTTTATATTACTAACCACAATAAACCAGATTCAAGAAAATGTGGACTTGAATGCCAAATACAACAATATTTTCCAAGAACTGGATATTGAGTCACATGAAAAACACTTTGTTTGTTTCGCCATTTTGAGTTTCTTAAGAACTTAATTTATTGAAAATTGTAGGCTAATTTATTTAAAATAAAATATTATAACAAACAATGAAGACAAATGATCCCTTTAAATTATTTACAGTAGAAAGATCCATTGTAGTCTTCTGTACTATTTAGCTTATTCCTTTTGAAAGCTATATATACTGTAGATCATGTTCAAAAATAAGTACCCCCTCTTTTAATTCTGTTTTTTTTTTGTGTATAAAATTTTTTTAAAAAGTCATCAATAAATTTTTCTTTAGCACCATGTCATCACGGTTATTGAGTAATTGTGCATGCACAGCTCTCTTAAGGTCACAGCATTTCAGTTGGGTTGATGTCTGGACTTTCAGTAGGCCATTCCAAAACCTTTATTCTTTTCTTTTTCAGCATGAAGTAGATTTACAGTATCATGACCCAATTTCTTTAGCTGTCAGTTAGGATTCATATTTGCCTCTAGAATCCTCTTGCATAAAGGTGCATAAATGACTGCAAGGTGCCGAGGTCCTTTGGCTGCTAAATCATCACCCATCCACCACCATGCTTAATAGTGCGCATTAGATGTTTTTGCTGGGCATTAAGTTCAAGCAACTCAACTTTGGTCTCATCTGTCCATAGGACATTGTTCTAGCAGTCTTGTCTTTTGTTCAGATGCAGTTTTTTTAATGGGTTCTTTTTCTTTTTAGACAGAAGAAGCTATCTCCTGGCAACCCTTCCAAACAAACTGCACTTGTTTAGTGTTTTTCTAATTGTACTGTCATGGACTATCATTTAACATGCTCTGTGAGGCCTGAAGGGTCTGAGGGTAGTTCTTGATTTTTTTCTGAGCATTGCACAATGTGACCTTTGGTTTAATGTCCTGGAAAGATTGGCAACTGTCTTGAATGCTTTCCACTTGTTAATAATCTTTTGCACTGTAAAACTGTTGAACTCTAAATTGTTTGCAAATGGTTTTATAGCATTTCCAGATTAATGTGCAGGAGCAGTTGCTTCTCTAAGACCATTGCTTATGTCTTTCCCCTGGGCATTGTATTAATACACACCTGATTCCTCCTTCACATCAAACTGCCAAAACCTCTGCTTTTACAATGGTCTGAACATCTGCTGATGGTCAATTAATCAAGGGATGATAATTAGCAGCACCTGGCTGCAACTTACCCTCTTAAATGTTGTGGAAGCAGTTAGGGGGTACTTAGTACTGCCCACAAGTCTTTTTGACACAGTGAGAAAATTTATCTTTTTGTTCATTTGATGTATTTGCCTAATACTAACACTCACTATTATCAGATGATTTTTCTTATGTTTTTACACAAAAACACATATAATTAAAAGAGGCGCTATAAACCTTTGCACACACGCACGTACATGCACACATTATACTCCACGTAAATTCCCCACACAAAAAGAAAGCCAATTCCTGATTTACTGACACAATGACTCAAAATTACTCAAAAATGACAAAAGAAATAATGTGCTTTTCCTACTCGTGTTGTGTTACCAAATGATGTTTTTATCCCATGCACCTTATAGTCTTGGGAAAAAGAAAGCATACTTTTAATTTTTTTTTTTATTTTTTACTTTTTGTGGCAGTGAGTGGTATTCCAGTGTTCATGAACATGTCTAGTCTCAACCAGGTGTTTTGTGAAGTTTTCTGCCAAGACTTGGCACTTATTTTGTGAGGGTAAATCTTAAATGACATTCTATCCACATAGTCCCCTCCATTGGCTTTACTGTGCCATAAAAACACAGGCATTGAGAGATGCTAGGACAGAGATTTTGTCTTATAAAAACATACTTGTGATCACACTGTTTTAAACTGATTGAAGTTGGCTAAGAAATGGTAAATGGTCCAAAATATGAAACATTGATACTGTATAAAGTAAATGGTAAAATGATAACAATACCTTCTCATTACTTTTTTTGTTTTGAAAAAAGTGATGCATGTAATATGAGCATACATTGTGCTAATGTCAGGGTTATGTTCAGTTTATTATTATGATTATTATGATTATGATTATGATTATTATTATTCAAAAGGGTAAGTAATATAACTTTAAAATGAATTTGGCACCCTATCTTCAGCTGTACAAATAATTTAAAAAGAGGATAAATTACAGCCAGACAATTGTTGTCCATTTCTCTCTTGACCCTAACTGGTCAAATAAAAAAGCAGTCCTTTGAGGAGACCTTTACATTTTAGATGATGAGGTGCAAGAATAGGTTATCATCTCCAGATAATAGGGGCAGCACTCAGGGAGGCCTGGAGCCTATCCTAGTAGCCCCATAGTCGGGATTCGAACTTGCAATCTCCGGATGATAGGGCGAGCACTCGGGCAGGTGTCAAGCCATCACAGGGTACACAAGCACACACTCATTCACACACTATGGGCAAACTGGAAAACCAAGTAGCCTATCCTGCATATCTTTGGACTGTGGGAGGAAACTCGAGTACCTCAAAAGAAAACTCACCAGGCACGGGGAGAACATGACTCAAGGTGGGAATCGAACCTTCAACCCTGGAGGTGTGAGGCCACAGGCCTAACCGCTGTTACAGAAAATAAAAAATTATGTCTTTCCTTACTGCTGACATTTGCTGTGGTTTAAGAGGAATAAAACACATCAAGGCATACTATCAGAGGAAAGATTATTTACTTTAACACTAGCCAGACCAACCCTTGTTTTCCAATAACAGCACAATCCTGTATGTGTTTAATGCTTACATAATACACTAATGGTATACTTTACAAATGAGCTAAGAAATATTTAATAAGGGGTCACAGCAGCATTCATCTTGTGTTCCATTAATTGTTTAGTCTGGCTGCCCTGCTGTCATGAGCATCTGAGAATCCAAGACATAACAGTGGTAAATGACTGACAGTCCTGATCGCATTGTTAGTGGAATAAGTAATTATATTGTGAGGCACCAAGACCCATAAAATACACACAATAGCTGCCTCATTAACAGGTTTCCACATGAATGCTGGTTTTTGGATGATACTCGCTGAATGTGTGAATTCCACTTAGCTGCCAACGCTATTAACGGGATTGTAAATTTCACAGTTCTTGAAATTCCACACAGTCAATTGTGTAGAAAGCTAAGATGCAACAGGAGGGTCCCTTGAGTACTTCTGGGAAATGTAAACGTCTTTAGTAAGGTGTTCCTTGGAAAGAACTTTGCAAACGTGAGATTCCGTTTTTTGTTAGTGGAAATCAGGTAAATCTACAATGTTTATTCTGTAGAGAAATCTTCGAATGTGATCTAAACTACATATCAAATTCATGAGAGGTGAATAATATGTTATGTTCTGAAATATGTGATTAGGAACACAGTGTAACTTGAAGCAAAGTATCTCCCTTAAACCTTTCTTCCAGAAGGAACAGACAGTTGGGATGAATTAGTACCGGGATAAAGGTTATACAGATTCAATCATTGTTCTCTTTTATGTACAAGACTGAAATGCCATCGCTCCATGCACCCCCACTTTTGTTCTTTTCTTTCTGAATATTGTCTACGTGGGTTGAAGTTCCATCATTCTAGTACAAAGGTATCATAAGCAATAGGTGTCTGGATGTGGTGGGCTATAGACTTTGGAGTATACATAAATACAACATGGTAGATATACAGAAAGCTGAATTTTGAATGAATGAACTACGTACACCAAAAAGTACAAAACTACAAAATTTTTATTTCTTTAGGTAGAATTATAAAATCTGACTAAAAAAATGGTTTAATTTTTTTTTACGCTTTAATGATTCATAGGTCACTGTATGGCTTAACAAACAAAAATCCTTTATCTGAAACTGCTCAGATACGGGGACTGGACTGAAAATGAGTCAATAACTTCCCAAAAATGAGATCCCCATAAATGGAGGAAGCCTGGAGAACCAGTGCTCAAGATAACTGCTTCCTCCTTTTTTAAAAAGCAAAATATGAAGAAATAAAGGATGTTTCAAGACTTTTACTCTCTACTGTATATACCGTATATCCATCTATCTATCTATCTATCTATCTATCTATCTATCTTACCTGTATATATATATATATATATATATATACTAATAGTGTGCCTTGTATACATTGCTGTATTTATTTATATAGCTGTATTTTAACAACTTTACAACGCACATTATTTCTCTTATTTAGGCCCTAAGGTGGGATATGGTGGTGCAGGGGTTAACACTGTGGGCTCACATCTCCAGGGTTGAGGGGTCAATTCCTGCTTTGGGCCTGTGTGGGTGGTATTTACATGTTCTCCGCATGCTTGCAAGCATGCAGATTAGGCTAATTGGTGTTTACAAATTACCCATACTATGTGAATGAATGTGTGTGCCCATCAATGGTACCTTGCCTCCTACCCGAATTCTCCTGGGATAGGAGACTTGTACAGGATATGCGGTATAGAAAAGAAATGAATGATAAAAGATAAATGATAAATAACTAATTATAATTATATATAATTGTTATATGACATTAATTCCATATTTATTAGTATCGGAGTACACGAATAAATAGCTGGAACTACATGACATTCCTGTGTCTGATTCCTGTGTCGAACAACGTGCAGTATATTCATTTCAGCATTCACAAATAATCAAAGGCAGCTCATTGTTTCTTATATGCAGCTGGCCTTACAAAAAATGTGTTATGTTTTATAGGTTGGTCTTAAGTCTCTAATACACTGTAAATGAATCCGTCCTTTGATGCCATCCTTTTGTTATATACTTTTGGCAAACAATGCCTTTCAGCTACCTTGTCAGTGATACATACTCTGATTCACATGTTTCGGCTGCAGGCAAAAGTTATGACATGCTGAAACACCTAGAACACAACGTAGAACATTCATCTGAGTGTGGGCCCGTGAAATAATCCTAAATAAATTATAGGATTTATAAAAAGGTGTTGTGTTCTTTATCAGGTCTCAACATAGGTAATAGCTCAAACACTCGTGAAAATTACATCAATGCTTGGTGGTACATAGCATTTCTTAATAGCATTTTGCAATCTTGGAATTATGCCCCATGCATGTCGATGCTCTACACCAAAAAGATTCCATTTCCCATACACAAATTTAAATGCAAAATAGAATATAAGGCTTATTGTTTGCGTTCATTGAATATCCAACAAATATTTTAAATGTAATTGATATGTTAATTATTTAATGTTGATTGGCACAATATGGAACAAATGTCACAAAGGTTGCTATGCATATAAGAGGAAGTAGAATGATGGAAGAATATAAGGAAAGGTGGCATTTGCCAAATACACAAACGCTTTAATAACCTTGGCGAAGACAACTAAGACCGGCCAAATGACACAACAGAATTTGGCAGATTTGCTGCTGTATTGGCAGTAAAGAAGAACTTGCAAAAATGGCATGTGTTGCCCGCAGATGTCACGTGTCACAACTCTGTCCTACTATTATATGTATTTTTCTGACCTTTGGTGCAGTACACTCACCCAATGGAAAGTATTTGGCTAGTGGCCATGGTGGAAAATGTTCAAACAGAAGAGCCTTCATACAACCCAGAGCTAATTTGGGTTGCACCGAAATGTGCTTGATGGAGAAAATTCAGGCAGGCCTTTCAGTCTCTTGATGTGTAAAAAGTTGGACCCCAAGGTACCAGGGCTCTTAAAGCATACATCTATTCACTTGTATGTTACGTAACTTGTAATTAGCTGGTGGCCTGAGTCAGCAGCAAATTTAACACGGCGTCAGTGTGCATGGTAGTTACTAGAAAGTGGTTCCCTTATTTCTAATACAAGCCCTTCATAGACTTACAGCTTTTTCATATCAGCCTGATAGCAGATAGAAGATTCTCCCTAAAAACTGATCTAAAATGCAGAAAGCAACCAAAATTATGTGAATATGCAGCATTTATTTTTACCACAACTTTATTAATTTGTGGTATGGAAGCCTGGAAATACTGCAAATATACTAATAATGTGCCTTGTGTAATCTGTTGTGGTGTGGGTTTGATATGCCTTGCTATTAATATCAAGCAACCAAATTCATTCATGGTGTGAGAATTTACCCTCAAAGGTGATGCCAGTCCATTGCAGGGCACCATGCATACACATTCACACCTCATGACAATTTATTATAGCCACTACATGTACTGGGATGGTTTGGGGAGGAAAGTGGAGAAACCCACACAGACAGTCAGAACATGCAGAAAAACTCCTCCCCAGAGAAGACTTTAAGACATGGAATTAAAATACTAAACTTGCAATCATTTAGGAATTGTGTCAGTGTGTATCTATCTAATCCTAAACCAGGTTATGAGTACATAAGCCAAAGCACTTAAGTACATTATCAATTGAATGGCTCAAATAAAAGAAATTATGTGTTTATAGTATTATACTGTAGATCTACTGTACCTTGTTAGGTGCTGATATTGCCAATAAAAAGCTTCCACTTATGTTATGTTCCTTACACCATTGAATTTTTCATTTAACAAAACTGTATTTTAGCAATGAGATTGTATTTTGTAAGCCATACATGCAGAAATCCAGTTAATAGAAGGGGTTCAGTCTTTTTTTTTTTCTCTCACTATGTAGAAGCTGAATGGATAAGTATGAGCAGCAACAGAATGTGCGGTATGTGTGACAAAAATATTTGTTCAGATCCATTTTTGAACCTCACACTTCGATGTAGAATTTCCTTTGACCAATGTTTTACATGCTAAAATACTGCTTAAAACGGAAAAACTGTAACGGATACTAACGCTTACATACTTCCTGTGCCATAGTGGCATCTTATAAAATACTTGTACAAACATTATTTATTTACCCAAGGATTTATATTATTTATGTTTATTGTAAAAGGCATCAGCTGTAATAGTTGGACAGGATCCTTATAAAGCACACCACCTGTGCTTGTTCATTGTGATGTCAAGTCAGTACTTAGAATAAATAAAAAATAAGCCCATATAAAAATGGAATGAGCCCACATAAAGGCCATGTTGGTTGGTTAGAATTTATGTATGTTATTTAGTCAGGATTCCAAGGAGAAATATTGTCAGTTCTAATGCAATTATTATTATTTTTGGATAATTCAATTATAACATTGACTGCCAGGCTTTAATATGATAGATTATATCCTCTTTTGTTATTATTCATTACCTACAGTACATTCAAAAGTTCTCATGCGTCTCTGTCGATTAGAGTCTTTCACATATATCTAAATTAGCAAATCGACAAAATAAACAGGAAGAGAAGAAGAATAAGGCAACTGAGTCATATAAGCCAGCAGACACAAACAGCCATTCAAATGGCTTTAGGCAAAAATCAAGCCTATTTAGACTGAGAAGCAACATTTAAGTCCAGCAAGCAGAAGCCGCTCCAAAAAAAAAAAAAAAAAAGAGTTGTAAACAGAACTAGGTGATTCTTGGTGGCATCTGACTGAGAGAACCTCGGACCTGGGACCTAAAGGCATACCTGGCCAGTAAGAAATACATTTCCCGTTAACAGGCCATCTAAAAAGCATAACAGAACACAGTGTAGGGCACACCTGCAATGAAAAACCCTGGCATAGAACCAGAGTATAAACAACAAGGTTGATATGAAACACCACTGACCTAGCTGGTAACACAGACGAGTCTCACATAAGCTTCAGACTGGCATAACTTCAGGCAGTAGTTGGCAAAGCAGGAAAAGGTAGAAAAAGGTTTGCTTCAAGTGATAATACATTACACAAATGCAATAAACATACTAAATATACATTAAATATAGTGCTGCCATATGTGGAAGATTATCTATACATTGAAGACTACATGCCATACTCCATGTGTGTGAAAATGTGAACGCCATACACAGGGGTGACAGTAGCAGAAGTTCAACCACACAAAGTGCCAACTAGATGAGCAACAAAATATTGTGTGAGCATGTTAGCACTGTTTTGACAAGATCTTGGCATCGATCTCTCAAGCGTGTGTGAATCAACACAGGAAATCATGCTGTGTTCCTCCTTGTCTGCGGACAATGGCCATTCAGTTGCACTGAACGTGACGGAATCCACTGACTGCTGCATCAATGTCAACATAAATATGAACTTCATGCTCTCAGAGCGATTGCAGTGCACCCACTCATATATGTACTCATACTGTATATAGCATGCAAACACATCCATCATGTGTCCCCATAAAAAAGTAAAAATAAAAAAATATGCAAGTTACGTTTTATGTAATTTCAAGTTATTCATTCATTATTTATGTATTGTTTTGTAGTTATGGCTATTGTACACTGCAGCTTGAGAAACTATGTGTGTAGAAAAGTGCACACTGATTTACTACAGTTGTTTTGTTCACATGAATAAAATAGCATATCTTAGCAACTTCTTCTGTTTACTGCAGTACATTTGAAGTGTTTCTATTTAAAGGACAGTACAAGTATATTAAGTTAACATTCACAGTAGTATTCAGCCCAAGTACTTACCAAAAACCACACAAAAGACCTGACACTGGACCAAAAATATTTGGGCAGTTCTATTTTCTGTTTCCATGCGGGAACAAGTATTTCACAAGTATTTCTGTTCTATGAACATTTTTCATTTCACAAAGCCACTTTTCCACTCCCAACCTTTCTAATATACATATTTTACTACAAATTGCTTTGCGTATCACTGACACACTCCAACTATGTTCTGTCTATTTTTAAGGAATTAAATTACAATTATTTGCTATAAATCAAGATTCTTATGAACCAGTAATATTTTTTAATCTATCCCAGATATTTTTAGGCAAATACAACCTCAGACGAACAATAGCATATAACATTTTTCACTGTGCCATTATGTATTTAAGAAAAATAAAGCCAAAAAGAAAAAATAATGCAGGCAATACTAAGGACCCACATGATTTAATAGCTTGTAGAAAAATAAAGCCCCCCCCAAAAACCCTCTAACAATCCTGTCAGTATCTGTCCTGTCCTCTAATCCTCCCCTCGATCAAGAAGCAGCATGATTTCCTCCCAACTATTGGGTACACTGCCCCATGATTGCGGAACATTTAGAAAAACAAGCAGAATAATGGAACATCATAATATCATATTCTAGATAGGAGCATTTAATTTAAAAAGTTCATCATTAGAATTTCACCAGAATGCAACGTGCATGGAGTTTGAATAAATTTTTAAAAGGTATATAGCTAAAATATTGGATGGTTATAATATATCTCCTTCAGTCACTTCTGCAACTAAGAATTATAACTTGTGTTTAAAGATTTCTGACATGTCAACCCTGAGGCTGCATTTGTACTTGCTGGTTGATGTATGAGGTAACAGCAAAAAGCTGTTTTAGAAACCCAAGACCCCCTCTACTATAATGTTTAAAGCACAGTCAACTTTCTAAGCATGTAGGGAAAGAGGGGCCTGGTGTTAGGGAATCACATGCACAGACTACATTCTTAAATGCCAGAGGAATAAATGTGTCTGCTACAGGTTTGTCCTTGTTGAAGATGAGCTGCCTCAAACATGGTTAATCTTTATTATGTCACTAGGGGACATTCTTGGCATGCCTGAAAAGACTAGACTACTTAAAAAAAAACTAACCATTCCTCTCTCATTGCTGATCTCAGCTAGATTATTAAGGGCCTTTTTTTCTTTTCTATGTATATATCTCATCTATATTACAGTGTGGTAAATCTGTTGGACATGATGAGTCCAAAAAAGTGAAACTGGTTACTCACATGTCCTTAAGATGATCCAACCTTTGCATATAAACCTCCCATTTCTTATCTCGTTGATCAGGTGGTCAGGCTGACACATTCAAAAAACTCATTAAGTTAGTTTCAAATTATACAAATTTATCCAAAATAAATCCAAAAGATAATGGTTTAATTATTGTTCACATATGTTTCCCCCCCGCCCCCCCCTTTTTTTTTCATAAATTAAATCTGTCCAGGGTGTACCCCGCCTCGTGCCCTCGTGCCCTAAGTCTTCTGGAATTCTGGGATAGGCTCCAGGCCCCCAGCAACCCTAAATAAAGGATAAAGCGATATAGATGTTCAAGTTCAATTTATTTGTATAGCACATTTACAACAGCCGTCAGGCTGACCAAAGTGCTTCACATAAACTATACTCATAAAACACACCCCAAAAACAAAAACACAAAAGTAGCACAACCTGTTTAACACTGCTATTGTCAGAACTAACCTCGGAAGACCAGAAGACGTAGCTTAGCGGTTAGCCCTTTGTTGCGTGAATGGTAAACCCAAAC
>JAQQZS010000020.1:9259311-9271976 GCA_030068045.1 Platyallabes tihoni | reverse complement strand
ATACTCCCACAAATGTGGGCCATTGATTGCAAACAAGATTTGTTAATTTGCACACACAAAAAAGTGATTTTCCTAACGAAGTCATTCAAGCCCATGTTGCAAAAATGAGTACACCCCAATTATAGTCTTAGGATAAAAGCCACACTTAAGTTCTAATTAACAGCCATTCAACCACAGGTGAGTCTAATGATTAATTTAAGAGGTGTCCGGCAGGAAGAGCAAATACACAAAGAAAAGTTGGGAATGGCTATTTTATTCATCCACAAACATTCCGTTTTCCAGAGTGATTCTTTTTTTTTAATTAAAATTTCATTTATTTTAGCCTATGTATGTATGTATGTATGTAGGCTAAAATAAATGAAATTTTAATTAAAAAAAAAAAGAATCACTCTGGAAAACAGTTAATGATCTTGAAACATTACTAAAGGGCATAAATCATAGCAATAAAGCTCCTTCATATAGAAAAATTATATAACCACAAGCTCTGACAGCATATATCTATGGAAAAGCCCTGACATTAAAAGGTTGATGGACATGCAGGTATTTTGGAATGTTTGTGGATGAATAAAATAGCCATTCCCAACTTTTCTTTGTGTATATAAAAATCTACTCATCCCTGTTATAATTGCAGGGTTTTATGACACAGTACATACTCTTTGAAGTTACCCCCCACAACATTTGCAGATTAGGGCAGACCAGCACAGACTCAGCTTGCTTGTAAATAATATGTGTAACTGGAAAAAAAAAACTCACCTGTAACCCCAGAAGTAGAATAAAGATGTACAGTATCTCAGTAGCCTATAAGTATAGTTTATTGCTTGTTCTATTGAGCATTTTAAATTGTTTGTTCTTTAAAGGACCCATAACGATTCCATGCATAACCCTACAGCAAAGGGTTTCCCTAGTGTTGGAACTGCTATTGTTAAATTGTTGAATAATGCCATTTTTCTAGGTAAATAAATATGTAAAATAGTGAAATGTTATGTAAGAGCCAAATAGGAACATACCTTCCAAGCCTTTTTTTTTTTAAAGATATAATCTGATCCCCTTCCCCGCCTTGTGCCCGAAAGTCTCCTGGGATAGGCTCCAGGCCCCCCGCGACCCTGATCAAGGATAAAGCGGTATAGAAGATGAATGAATGAATGAATCTGATCCCCGCATTGAACTGGAATTACCTGCCACTGCCAAGTAATATGAAGAAAAACAGTGAGTTGGCACTTTTATCATAATAAATTTGTGGCAATTAATGACTTTATTTAACATGGTATTCCACTGCTGCTGATTATAACTACTTTAAAATTGAAAATAAACTAGACAAAAAACTTCATAATATTCCTGCTTTGAGTACCTTTTAGAAAATCAGTTCCAAGTATAAATTTTCCACAGCATTGTGAAGTTTATCTGAGTGAGCCACAATATTGGAAAATTATTCCCAGAGTTGCTGGCAGACATCAACTTACAATCTATCATTTCCATTTGAATGATCATCCAGCTGTGATGTTTCTTTTCGAGATTCTGTTTTTGAAGCAAACGAAGATTAAACAGAAAACATGTATCAGCATTAACTTAAAGACTCTGTCTTTTTTGTACACTGAAGAATATTATAATCATATGAGTCTCAGTGGTTTAATTTAGCATATTTTCACTTAACATACATATTGTAATAAAAATAAAAATACATGAAACAACATACTTGAAATTCACTTGAAATGTATAAGGGAAATGAGTTAATTTTCAGTTAATATGTCATTATGATTAGTAAAAATGTGCTATCAATTATTTTGAATTATTTATTACAATCTTGACGATCATCATTTAACATCATAAAGCATATTCTATTAAAAGAATGTTTCAATCTATCACTCAATCAGGACTTTACAAACTTCTACCAAACAGCAGAAAGAAAAATATAGAACATAGTTAGTTGGAAGGGGACAAAAGCCAGTGTAAGTCTGAGGTTAGCTGAGAAGATACGTTGCTATGTATTTTAAGATTCTTTTCTGTTCACCATAGTTATAACTGTTTTTGTTTTGATTTACTGTAGCCTTTTTGTCAGCTTGAACCATTCAGGTCATTGTCCTCTGACCTCTCTCCTCAATTTATCTTTTTTGTATTCTGGATACTCTACAGACTGTGTGTAAAACCCCCAAAAAGTTAAGCAGCTATTAAAATATTCAAAAGGCACATCTGACAGGAACAAGCATGCCACAGTCAAAGTCACTGTGATTTAGTGAAGATATTAGCTTTCCCTTTCTAGATCTGGAGGGTTTCTGGGCATGCAGTGAGGAAATTAATTATTTGATCCCCTGTAGATTCTGTGTTTGCCCACTTACAAAGAAATGAATGGTCCAGAGACAGAATATCAAGCAAAAATTCACAGAAAGATTAAAAGAAAAACTAATTATATAAATGTTATAAATTTAGTTGCATTTTAGTGAATAAAACAAGTACTTGATCCACTACCATAAAGTATTTGATCCACAACAATAATTCTGGGTCCCACCGACTGCTAAAGCGCTCATGTGGTATACAGATTAATTAAAGAAAGTGCTCCCAATTATAACTAATTATGTGTTTGAAGGCCATCTGTCCACAGAATCTGCATCTTCAATTCAAATCTCACTACCATCAGGGACATCAGATTGAAGATCTGCACAAGGCTGGAATAGGGTACAAGAAGAAGCTGGGTGGAAAGGACACAATTGTTGGAGAGATTATTAGCAAATGTAAGAAATACAGAGTAACCATCAGTCATACTTGGTATGGAGCTTTATCCAGGATTTCACCTTATGGAATAAGAATAATTAAGAACTACGCGGGAGGTGCTTGTGAATGTTCTCAAGGCAGTTGGGACCACAGTCACCAAACAAACCATTAAAAACACAATACGCCATGATGGATTAAAATTCTTCAGCACTACAAGGTCCCACCCCAAAGTCCCATAGGCCAACTTTGCTGCTTTGAGGGGCCAATGGACAGGGCATGTATTGTAAAAATTTGGATGAGAACCTCCTGAAGATGTGTCATGGATGGATCTTCCAGCATGACAAAGACCCAAAACAAACCACCAAAGCAACAAAAGAGTGGTTCAAGAAAAAGCACAATAAGGTATTCGAGTGGCTTAGCCAGTCTCCAGACCGTGATCCTATAAAATTTTTTAATGGAGGGATCTGAAACTTCGAGGTTCCAAGTGACAGGCAAAAAATCATACGGATTTAGAGTGGATCTGTAAAAAAGAGTGAACCAAAATCTCTACTGAAATGTTTGCAAACCTGGTAACTACAAGAAACGTCTGCAACAAAATCTTCAGAGAATCAAATAATTATTTTCCCTTCTGTAGATATTCTGATATGTTTCAATGCTAGACAAACAACATGAGCTAATATATTTGATCAACATTTCTATTAATATAAGATATGTAGTAAATGTAATAAAATGAGCCAGTAAGCACAATTCAGTGACTTAGAGAATACTTAACTTCTGAAATGACTTCTTTCAAAACAAAGGAAAAAAGAGCAAGCTATTTTCTGTGCAGACATTCCATTTATGTCTGGGTTTCTATTATCTTTCTACAACATGCCCATGAGGGACTACTACAGTGAGATCATTTTTCTAATCTATCTCAGGCAATGCTTTTTTGCTGTCTACAGAGACCATTAGAAGAAGCTGACATAATCCAGATCTATGAGAAGAGCTGCTGCTTATTCAGATGCCAAAACACCAGTGGTCTAATCAGGACCACACAGATAGGACTGCATTTATCTAATGAACTTGAAGGCTAAAAGCTTCTTTTGATCCACTTTACTTTGAAAAAACAGCTACTTAGGAGTTCTGCTCAAGAAACAAGGAGGTAACAGGGCTGCCTAAATAGCTATCGGCACAGTGTGAGGGAAATTTGTCTTAAAACAAGTGCCTGCAAGAGACACAGGCAGAGACGATTATCCTTGGTGCCAGAGAAGAAATTGTTCCATTTTTTATTTTTAAGAGAAAGCAAAGTCCCTCTTGGAATGTTCTTCAACAATCATTAAGATAATTAATTATTATTATTATTATTATTATTATTATTATTATTTTTACAGTTTCCTACTCTTGATACATAAGCGAAGTAAAAAATAAATAAGGCTCAATTAAAGCCTTGCACTTTTTGTTCAAACCCTCTGATTTTGTCTTCAAGAGAGATTAACCCTCAGTGATGCATAGGTGGGTAACATAAGCTGATTAAACTCACTACATACCTTCAGCAGGGCAGTGACCTCCACAGGCCACCCACCATCCAGTATATTGGAACTGCTCTATTAGGATTGACATTGGATAATTTGCTCTGATTTATCTAATGTACATTTTAAAACTGGAAATATCAAGGTTCTATTATGAATTTATGTTATGTATTTAATAATGTATAGCCTCAAGAAAGCAATTCATCTTGCAACTTGGCAATTTTCTGTTCAGGTTCCATAGTGTGAGTTATTAACAAATAGTCTCCAGGTGGGAATGGAGTGAAATTTGATCATTTCAAACACCCTCTCTACAACCGTCTTCCTAGGATTATGCTTGTGGTAGTAAAGGTGTGTTCACTTTGTCCATTTAATCCAGTTCATGTTTGATTTTTCCATCTTATTGTGCAATCTTGGAAGGTCCTAGCTACTTGGTATGATTTTGTCTAAATGCTAAATGTAGGGAGTAATGCAAGGACACAGATTCTTTTGGTGCAAATTTTCTCAGTTCAGAGCACTTATTATAGAGACGGTGTTGCTTTTCATGGGCCTGAAGAAAATTCTTCTTCAATAAATGACCCAGAGTGTGGGGGAGGTATGTGGATGAACTGAACTTCATTTTTACTATTTGTTGGACCACCCTTCCAATTTGCTTTAATTAGACCTATATTTAACACCCACCTGGGCTTTTGCCCATAATAACTCAGCAGAAGAGAACCCACAGAAGGCCTGGGGCACATCCCAGACTAAAACAATAGGTCTTCTAAGCCTTTTTTCAACTAGTATTGTGTAAGAATTTATAAATTGTATTTTTTTTAAGCATCATCTTAAAGCTCAATTAACCAGTTGGTTTGGGGGTGGTAGGGACTGGCTCATATTGCTTTAATTGCAAGTAAATGTTTAGTTCATGTGGCATATGTGTTCTGTTTAAGGATCTGAAAGAGGTCCTCAGCCACTCTTTTTTGCAAACGATTAGCATACGTATAGACCACAAGGACTAATATGAAGCAATACCCCCATCCTGACTGGGCTAATGGCCATAAGATCTGAATAAGGGGAAGATGGAATAAAGTTGTGTTTGGTATGGCTGGCAGATTCATCAGCTGCTATTCATGCCATGACACACATCACCATGAATGTGTACACATAATGGAATACTCAAGTCTGAATAAACTGATCTTAAGAGTAACAGGTGTGAAGCTGGCTAGACTTTGTGAATATTTATCTTAAAACCTAATAAAATACCAATGTTGTATGAAAGAATTATGTTGAATATCAAATTTCCTCCAAAGTCAACATTCATGTGGTTTAACAATAAAGTAATCTTCCAAACAGTACAGTGCATTGATAGACCTAGTCTTTGACAGATGCTTTGTCACTTGATGCTAGAAATACAGGATATTTTGTCATACCTTATTCTGCAACAAAGCCTCAAAAATGCACTGCAGAACGATCTGTGTGAGTCCACACACCAAAAGCAGATGCTCAGGCACATTGCATAAGATATACCCCAAACAACTGGCAGGAATTTATACCACAATCAGAAACAAACAATTAGAAAGAAATCTTTATACATTTAATCTGTCAAGTATCAAGCACAAACATCTTTACCAGTGTGTGTGCCCCCATGAGCCACATGAATTAGCCATGTATGTGGTAGAGGTACATGCAAGAATTTAAGAAAAGGAATTAATAATACTGACTAGTAGTAGTGATTATTTTAGTAGTTTTTATTGATATGCAAAATCAGTTGAAACCCCTAAGGAATTATTTAAGGTCTCATAGATCACCAAAGAATATAATGTGGCTAATTTTAATAAAAGTCCATTTTGCTAGTTTAATAACAGAACTGGTGATGAAAGACTCCTGTGTGGCTGACATTTGCATAAGTTTGCAGTGGAGTAGAATTTCTAGAGTAACAGCAATGTACAGTCATTTCTGTGGAGGTAAAAGTGGGAGGTAAAAATTAACCAGACATGGGTAGGAAATTTCATTATTACTTTTAGGCAAGTATAAAAAATACACTCTAGTTTTAATTATACAGTCAAAACTAAAGTTCTCAAATTTGAATTTTGAAGGATGACAAACATGCAGTCTAAGACCCTTGTCTACTTAATAAGAAAGCATTATTATTTTCAATGACTAATCACTGTAATGGAAATTATAAGTCTACCAAATTCCAGATTGTGCTTTGTGAATGTTTGCATGAATACAGTTTACAAGACTCTGACTTACTGACTGTAAAAGGTAAGGGCTATCGAATGCTGTCAAGTTCTCTCAGATGATGGTTATACACTCAAGGAAAAAGCATCTCAACTCAAGCAACACTCCTAAACTAGGCTGTGTATTAAACACTCACCAAGGCATCTGTGAACAAAGAGCAGATCTGTATTGTCTCTGTCTTTCGGTCATCATCATTTCTTTTGAGATCTGATCAGTATGCTTCAATCATGATTTCTAGCTGTTGTTTTATCCATAACAATTTTTTTTTTTTTTTTTTTACCAAGGAGAGAAGTCCAATTGAAGGTCAAAGGTCAAAGGCCAGCTAAATGTACTTAACATTATTCCCTCTGTTTAATGTACCATGCCATGCTATTTGATTGAGATTTAGGGAACTTATTTGACTTTAGAGAGCACATTATCTAATGTTTGTGACTTTTCTTTAGTCATTTACAGTATGTTTGCAGAGTATTGACATAAAAATTCAGTAGTAGAAAATACAATTATTAAGTCCTCTTTGTTGTATCATTTCCTTGCATGGTGTGAAATGATTCAAATTACTATTCTGTATTTCGACACAGCCCAGTAGGAATTAAAAAAGTACTTATCAGTTATTATTTTGACAGACTTAAACGTTAAACCATTATTAAACTGTTATTAAGTACTTTTGAGTTTGTTTTCTTCCTCATGTAATTCCCTTGCCATTTTGGTTTGCTCATTAGGAATAAACTTGTACATCTAAAATCTTATCTAATACAATCTAATCTTGTCTAAAAATAGTCTAATACATTTCTGTAAAACTGTTTTGTGACAATGTGCATTGCTTGTCTTCTCTTCTCTTCTCTTCTCTTCTCTTCTCTTCTCTTCTCTCTCTCTCTCTGTCAAGCCACACACCGCTTTTGGTTGGAGATTTCTTTAAAAAAAAAAAATCTTTTTTTTTTTTTTAAATATTTTAATTTATGGTTGTTTTTCCAAACTTACAGAAATAATTTAGAAAGAAAAAAAAATTTGTACAGCTTATTGTACAGCCATTCATGTCTTGATTCATAATTTATGCCTCATATTTGCTCAATCTGTAATAATAAAAAATATTCAGTCAATGATATGTATATAATGTGTGTCTGCTGTTAACTTAAAAAGAAGGAAAGATTGAAAAAAAATTGTGCAGGTTTTAAAAATAATGCTGGAAATGGTATAAAATTGTGTATTCCTTAATGATGTTTTATGATTTGGGAAAAGTCTGTGAAGAGAAAATAAGTTTTAGCCTTTTTGTTCCTATTAACGTTTTCTTGAACTTCTTAAATTGTCTAATCATTTGTAATTAAATAATACATTAATTAACTCTATAATCAGTTGTGAAAATACAAACCTGTCAAATATATTTTGTTAGTTAAATAAATTACCTCAGATTTTAGTAGTTTCTGACATAATGGTGAATGAACTTGAAATTTTGTCCATTAATTTTCAATTAAGAATAAGAGGGCAAGGGACTGTGTCACGGTTCTTATCATGGCAAAAACATAAGCTGATTTATTTACACTTCATGCATTTACATGTAATTTCTAAAATATAGATCTAGAACAATGATTGAAAGCACCTGCTCATTATTTGGAGTTTATTAACCTAATTGCAGTTAACCATTTGGCGCAAAGAGAACAAAGGACACAAAAGAAATCTACAGTATAATCATTGGATGAACGTAGCTCTGACAGGGAAAAAATTACTCTACAGGTTTTAATTTCAAAACAGAACTTTTGGCCACAAACACAACAGATGGAATTGACTTTAAAAGAGTAATGGTTGTGCAAGAAAAAACTTCCCCACTGTGGAATATTATGAGATATGAGATATGATGTTGCAGGGTTTGTTGGCTACCAATATAATGGACTCATATGTCACATTCCAAAGAAAAGTTAAAGAAAAGTCACGCTACCCTGCTGAGAGGTTAAAAATGAGTCATACTGTAGCTGGATCAAGCAAGTGGATAATTATCCAAATCAATTTTCCAGATGTACACAAAAATAGCTCATGTGCACCAGGATCATGCTTCTGAAATAATTATATCAGATCTTTTACCTTAAGCTAATTGAAAATCCAGATGAGTTGTGGAAGAATCCATAAAGATTTAGAACAATTGGAGACAATCTACTTGAAGGAGCAGCCGCAATATTTTTATTATTATTATTATTTTTTTTGACACTACATTTTAAGCGTGACCACTGTGCTTTTGTTCTTTTTAAATTTATGTATTACATTATTTAAGCAATTAAATTAAATATTAGACTTCACACCCATGTATGACAGACAGATGAGCTGTTACGCTAACAATTTCTGCATTATTCCGTTCCTATTTAGTTAACTACAAACAGAGTATGACTTTAATATATTTTTCAGTGTACTAGGTACTAGTTGTCCTGTCAAATCTCCCCCACACCAGAATCCTTTTGTATAATGGATATTGCACTGATGTATTTGGCTTCAGGCCTCTGCTCTTTGAAGAGAGCTAGAATGTAGACAAAACTCCATCTGGCATGCTAGAATACATTTCAAACTCTTTATGTAAAATCAAATCTTTAGTTATTTGACTTTAAATTATCATGTTAATGAAGCTCTTTTACCTCCACGTTTTTCAGTGAGGTACTACATTTTCCCAGCTTTAGTTAGTGATGACAGTCTTAATGGTTTGCTGTCATTGAGCTATTAGAGGAATGAATGAACAGTCTGACACCAAAATAAGATCTCTATTTTTGCTTTTGTTTTTTTAAATAAAGCAGAAAGTATTGTATACTGATAGAGAATATGAATATGTTGCAAGTTTTGTTTGGGTCAAAAGTATATTAAAAGCAAAAATGGTGAAATACAATCTCAAAATAGTTATATTGTATAACTGTGAATTTTCCCACAGTTTTTTCCCAATGTGTAAATCAGCCTGCAGTTGTACCATAGATAGATAGATATATTTTGAACAAGAAGTAAACAGTTTTGTTGCACACAAAACCTATTTAATTACAAAGATTGTTGAAGATTAGGAGGAACATTAAAACCAATTCCAGAAGTTCAATTTACAGCATCATCACCCTCCCTCCTTACCAGTTTCAGTTTCACCTTGGCAGTTGACAATCGCGCCTTATCATAGTTTGGATATTCGCCACAAAAAATGTCCAGTTGTGCATTGTCTGTGGGTTCATTAAATTATAAATCCTAATGGAGAACAGAATGAAGCAAACAAAACCAGATGCAGCAACGCAAAAACATCCTGCACACAATGCACATATCTCATGTCTCTTGTATAAAAGGTGCTCATACATCTCTTGACTGTCATTGCCTTATCTCGCTTCTTAGTTTTCTAAATGTAACATGCAGCAAAACTAGTGCTGGTATTGGAGGAGCAAGACGAAAAGATAAGTATTGATTTGAATAAGAAACAGATGACACTACAGTATTCCACGAAACGTCCTATATATAGTATATACTATATAATATGGTATTCACATAACATCCAAATGACATAATGTCTTATTTCACAGAACATATAGTGGATGTTAAACCATGAATGCCTAAAGTTTATTAATGAAGGGTAAATGCTAAATTTTTCCTGGTTTTAACATTGTATGAGGGGTGTTCAAGTTGAACATTTGAATGTGGAGAATAACAGTAAAATCCCACTTTTATAGAATCCCACTTACAGTATGCCAGTGTTTCACTAGTGCTTGGATACCCCGAAGGGAGTATGTTTTCTCAATGCCTGGGACCTTGAAAAGATTTATGCTTTATGTCTGAAACACTGGCCTTCCAGGAACTCCTTTAATGGGCCAAACACGTGGAAATGGCTTGAAGGGAGATCAGGACTATACAGGGGCTGTGGTAGTACTTAGTACATAGTACATAGTACTTTATGTAATTTATTCCTATTTTTGTTATAATTATATCAATATCAAAAGCCATCCATCTATTCATTTTATGCCAAATATTTTTTAAACCTAGTATCAATGTATGCTGTCATTCCAATTACCATCTCATATGTTCTTCGTACACGCTGTACACTCTTAATGATACTGTACAGTATCACCCCTAAAGAAACATTATCTTCCAAATCTCAGACCTGTTATAAAGTGTTGACTTCAATAACATACAGTAATGATTTCTAAACTTGACTTTAATCTAATGTCTAATGAGTGTTTTTTTTTTTTATTAGAATGAATGAAGGAAGGAGTATTGGAACCAGACTGAATACCAAAAAAGTGCAGTAAAGAATTAGGAAACATTGATGTATATGCACTGTGTCTTCTCAAAAATTCTATAAACTTCATTGTGGTTTTTATGAGGTGAATACTAAAAGCCTTTCATGGCAGAAAGAGATGTGCAGATCACAAAGTTTGACAGAAAGAACAGCTGTATTGTCAATCTTCGTCATTGGTTTCTTTGTAACACTTATTTTTATTGAATAATAAAATCCCAGCGGACACTCCTCTCACCCACAGGTCAAATGGAAGTTTCTCTAACAAGTTGCCCAGAAAGTCCAACCTTCATTCTTCATTAATGGTGAGACTCAGACATTAAGACTGAGTTTCCACAAGTAGTAATGTTCCTTGTTTTTCATTTTTAATGTTTGGTAAATGAGTAATAATCACCAGGGAGATTATAATGGTATAACATCAATCCCAAATGATTTATCTAAAGAAAAATAACTAACTAGATAGCACACATCTTCAGAGACATATCTTGCATTTTTGATATGCTGTCTGTTTACTCAGTCTTAAGTTGTTCTGACAGGGTACAAATCTCTCAAACCGGGACTTGTCTCATTTTCATTGTGACTGTGTGAAAACACATGTCTAGCCCATGACATTACCTCTGCCTATCTATCTCAAAGTGTGTTATAATTATGTTCACTTTCTGAGCTAATCTACTGGAGGCAAGATAAATGTGCAAAAGTACATTTTCTAAGAGCTGTGGATATCCAAAAAAGATAAACATTGCAGAAGATATATATCCCTTCAATCCAGAAACATCATTTTCCAACTATTCAAATTTTAGTGTCATTAAGTAAATATCTAAAATGATATTTTATCTTTTTATTAAAGTCATAGAGCTTTTAATTCTTGAATTGACCATTGATAGAATGCATTAAAGTTTTTTTAATTTTTTTATTTTTTTTATTTATTCATTTATTGAATTATTGTCTACTTATTTTTGAGCAACTAAGGATTGGATAAAACCTATTCAATTCTAGTAATTTGTCAAACAGGCTACTATAGTAGCAAAATCACAAAATTACAGAGCCCTCTGACTATCCCTATCCCCCACACCCCATTGTCGAAACCACTGTCCTGTTCACTTCACTTAACATTTTTAGCTAACAAAGCGACAAAATTTAAAGAAATTTAATGTACTTTTATTCCAAATATTGTTGTTGACCAATAGCAGTTCTACTCAAAATAAAAATAACCAGATTAATATCAGGCCACATCTGTTTTCAAACTTTTTAGAGATGTACTCAGAAAGAAAAATGATACTGTTAGACATTGCTAAGCTGCCTTTTGACACTTAGTTATCAACTCTTAATCTGATACGGGTAACAGGTGATACTGGCCCAGAATGTATCAGACCCATTGAAGGAGATGTTTCTTTGTATATCTAGACAAAGAGCATCTTTGTCTGACAGGAAGAGTGAACAGCTCTTTGATGGAACAGCTTCTCTTGGGATTATTATGCTGTGTTCCTAAAAAAAGAACATAAACCTGGAAAACGAACACAACTAATAAGTCAGGCATATACAGAGATGAAGTGATGCTGCTGATGGACATGTTCAGATTTGTATGCTCCTGTCTGAATGAAAACAAATACCAATAGTCTGGGAATGCAGGTGGGCTTCCCCTATGCACCAAAATTTACATTGGTATTTTTTTTTTTTATTGTCACATTCAGCATTACAGCAACAACAACAGCAATATAAATAAATAAATAAATAAATAATAATAATAATAATAATAATAATATTAATAATCTCTCACTCATTCTCTATATATCTTATCCTGTACAGGGTCACAGGAAGTTTGGAGCCTATCTTGGGGCACTTGGGGCACAAGATATGATACGCCATGGACAGGGTGCCAATTTATCACAGGGCACAAACACAATACAGTTAGTTAATTTAGTTAATTTATTTATATAGAACATTTAAAACAACCGATAGTTGACCAAAGTGCTTTACATAGCAAAGCCAAAAAA
>JAQQZS010000020.1:9233306-9244782 GCA_030068045.1 Platyallabes tihoni | reverse complement strand
AAACCCAAAACAAAATAACAAAACCCAAAACTAATTTGTTTTTTTGTTTTGGGTTTTGTTGTTTTGTTTTTGGTTTTAATATTTTGTTTTTAGTTATTTTGTATTTTAATTTATTTTGTTTTCAGTTTTGTTAATTTGTTTTGCACTTCACGGCCACCGTACTACCACTGCATTTTGCGGCAACATTCCATTCCATCTGGTTTGTACGATCATTTGTTTTTCAACAGGGCAATGACCCCAAACACACCTCCAGGTTATGTAAGAACTATTTGTCAAAGAAGGAGATTGATGGAGTGCTACATCAGATGACCTGGCCTCACTAATCACCTGACCTAAATCCAACTGAAATGGTCTCTTTGAGTTTGAACAGAGGATGAAGGAAAAGCAGCTAACAAGTATTCAACACCTCTTGGAATATCTTCAAGATTGTTGGAAAACCTTTACAGGAGACTACAGTACTGCATGAAGCTGACTGAGAGAATGCCAAGAGTGTGTAAAGCTGTCATCAAAGCAAAAGATGGCTACTTTAAAGAATCGAAACTATAAAACATATTCTGGGTATTATCCAGATACAACTGAGCAACAGCATATAACTCTTTTTATCTAACATTTTTTATTTAACAAGAGTGGACCCAAAATACACACAGGCAAGACCTAGTACTGTATGCCTCCTAATTCAATAGCTTCAATTCAAGAGCTATAACTTGATGTCATAATTTCCTGTATGACTTTATCAGTCTCTCACATCATTTTGGTCCATTCTTCTTCACAACATTGCTTCAGGTTTTTTTTGGGTTATTTGCTTATGCACAGCTTTGGTAAGATCCTGCCACAGCATTTCAATTGGGTTGAGGTCTGGACTTTGACAAGATCATTGCAAAAACCTTTTTTTTCCCCAGCCATTCTGATGTAGATGTAATGGTGTGCTTTGAATCATTGTCCTGTTGCATGAATAAATTTAGACCAAGCTTTTGAGGTCAGACAGATGGCCTCACATTTGCCTTTATAAGACACTGGTATACAGATGATTTCATGGTTGACTCAATGACTGCAAGGTGACCAAGTCTTGTTGGTGCAAAAGCAAGTTCAAATTATCATTCCTGCACCACAATGCTTAAGAGTGGGTATAAGGTGTTTCTGCTGAAATGCTGTTTGGTTTTACCATGGCGCTAAGCATTAAGGCCAAACAACTCGACTTTGGTCTCATTTGTCTATAGGCCATTGTTCCAGGAGTCTTGTGGTTTGTGGATGCAGTATGGCAAACCTCAATCATGCTTCTACATTATGTTCTTTGTAGACAGAAGAAGTTTATCCCGGCAACCCTTCCAATCACTGTATGGGCCAAATTCAATGTTTTCATTTAGCATTTATTTAGTGCCCTGCTTAGTCATTTTTGCAGACAATAGACCCTTTCACAAAGAAGTTGCATTTAGAAGGTGATAAAAATACCTCCTCAATATTGTGTTTTCCCTTGACATTGATAATTCACACAGATCCCATAAATTTAGCATTAAGCCAGTGTTTGCTTTCTGAGTGTTTGCTTTCAAGAAGCATGCAACCATTTTGCTATCAGAGCAGGTTTAGCACAGCAGCCAATACCATACTGTACATACTAATTGCTTTTGAAACCAGGGCAGGTAAACTAAATATTAAAGTGATAGACATGGACATTTACATCACTCATCAATCGCAGTGCTCTCAGCTCAGTGTCTCCCCAGTTCACTCTCATTTTTCACTGGTGAGGACCTTATAAAAGCTTAAACAAAAACAAACAAACAAACAAACAAACAAACAAACAACTCATGCTGTTTTTAAGCCCTGCCTTTATGCTGTATAACTGGCTCCTAATCATAATGCAAAAGGTGGGTCAGAAAAAAGCTATTTTTATATCTTACTGCATGTTGTAATGCTAGAATGAGCCCAGTTGTGTCAACTGAAACAATTAAATATTTTAACAAGATCCAAAAAATAGATGACTGGCACTGCTGATCAGGCTCAGTCTCAGATGATCTTTAAGTCCATTATGCATTGGACTATGGTTCGGAAGGCCCCAGGTTCAAATCCCACAACCACCAAGTTGTCCCTGTTGGGCCCTCGAACAAGACCCTTGACCCTCGACTGCTCAGATGTATAATAAGATAAAACAATAAGTCACTCTGGCTAGGGGTGTCTGCCAAATGCCTAAGTGTAAGCCTTAAAAATTCTAACCAAAACTTAGACAATGGAGGTTCTCTCTTTTACTCAGATCTTGTCCTGGCCCTGTCACTACATTTGCTCTCAGCTTAAAGATGCAACAACAATGACTCCTTTCATACTGAATGCCAAGGCACAGCAATGCCACCTTGAACAGCCCGTGTGAAAGGGGCTAGAATTTAGGATAACTGTAATAGTGATTGATCTTACAGCTACAGTAACAACATTATCCTGGTCTATGGATGGTCATGAGCAGCTACTGTACAACACACACAACAACAGATGACTATAATAGTACATTTAGCTGAGTCTATTCTTTAAGCAATCACCAAAATAGGTGAGATGTACAAGTAACAGAAGAATTTTATTCCATTTAAACATAATTAATTAATGTAATTTTAAGATTAACAGTAATATACTTGTATATTCTTAAGTTGACAAGATTTAATTTCAGAGTTCACAACACCCTGTCATTTTCTAACCACATAAATCCACAGTTAATCTCAACCACATTCTGTTCCTTCAACAGTCAAAACATAAGCAGCTTAATTAGCAGAGCAGGAAACACTGTCTTAATCTCTTTATGGCAGTTCAAACTGCAGCAACACACAAGCCTAAACCCTATGTGGTACTCTGTCTAAACGTGAGAGAGAGACACAGGAGCTACTTTGTGGCAAAAAAGGGCTTTTGAAGCACTGCGATTCTTACAGAGTTATCAAACTCCCCCATTCTGAAATGAATATCAACCCTTCTCCCAATCTTGCTTTCGTCTAAAACTCCCAGAAGACCTAATGGGGGCAACAATAGCCACACGGGTTTGCTTGTCAGCAGCAGTTCATGTGGCACCCCGACTTTCCCAGAACTGACTGTGAGTACCTGCTCATCATTTTACTCACACTGGCCTGGGTTACACAACTTGGCACATACAGTAGACACAGAAAGCTGCGTGCCTTCATTCGGTCTGATAGTCTCCCCATCATTGTCAGGGGCAGTTAGTCTCAGACTGATAGACTCCCCTTAATGGGTTTGATAGTCTGCACCATGAATAGTAAGTTTCCACATACCCGTAACACTTTTTTCCTAAGAATCGAAGACAGGTTTCTTTTAAATTTCTGTATGGTCTCTATATGGGGCAGAGCAATTCAGGGAAATTTAACACTGGCTTGGATTTAAGGATCCTTAATTGTAACATTACATACAAATTACCCAGATCAAAGCTCTTGGAATGGAACAGGAAAACCCCTTAATGACTTGTTAGTGTGTTGTTGTTCCTGTGAAATTTCCTGAGTCCATTTGTTCTGGCTGTTTTTGTATTTAGGCCGCTACAAAAATAAAATAAGCATAATTATCTTGGATTATTATCTAGAAATACCTAGAAAACTGTGAGCGCCTGTAGATATTTTTTTTTAAAAGTGTATTGTTCATAGGGCTGCACCTACATAAACACTTCATTTTACACACACACACACACACGCGCGCGCGCATGCACGCGCACACACACAAGTACGCACGCATGCACGCACGCACACACACACACACACACACACACATTTCACCTCAAATTGTTCTCTTCCTTACCTGTCCAATCTTAGTTGTGACTGTGTCCATGGTATCGTCATAGTCCTGTTGTAGCCTGACAGGAGTAGAGGAAGAGGCTGATGTGAACTTGTAGTTTGCTTTTGTAGCCCATCCTCACAAAGATTTAATTTGTTTTTCTGAAATTCTTTTTTGCTCACCCCTTCGTTATTTAAAGTGTTGTAATTTAATTTACTAGAGCCTTCCTGTTAGAATCAAACAGTTTATTTATAACAGTGGATATTTTCCTCTGACCTTTCTCACCAAAAACTATTCCTGCCTGCAGGACTGCCACTTACGGGATGTGTTTTTTTTTTTTTGCGCAAATCTGGAGATCACCATTGTGCATAAAAATCACAGGAGATCAGTAGATTCTGTAATACTCAAACCTACATTCAATGTCACTTGGATGATTGTTTTGTCTAAACATTGACTGAAGCTACTGAACTGTATTAAAGAGTCCCGAATAAAGTGATCTCTCTGTGTGTAAAATATACAAATTGTGTATTAAATAGACATTTATGTCTGTCCCCAGAAAGTTCACTATAATTTGAATCTCAGTGCATCACACTTCTGAAATAAGTACCACAAATCATAGTGATTTCTTTCAGCTAGAATTTTACTTTCCTGGATGGATACATAAGCATTCCCAGGTTTGTATGTAATTGTAAATAAAAATGTTTAACAATCAGTAAAGGCATCAGGTACAGTATCAAGCATGTCAATCAGAAAAAAGTAGAAAGTAAATGTGCAGTTTTAATCAAAGTATTATTTAGTTTCATTGATACATAGAAACTGTTATTTCTTTCATTCTGAAGGTATCTTTGCTCAAAAGAATTGATTTAACTATGCCTATAGGTTTTTCAAGAGTACTATATTCCAAAGTCTGCAGTATTTCTCAAATTTTTCATGCTGTATTTATAATCCCTCCCAAGTGGGTGATCTGCTCATGACAGATAACGGCAATGCCTATGAGTGCTCCCAGTGAAGCTGCCTCAATGTTTATACACCTAACATGTTCAGATTTCTCCCTGAGGGTCTTGTACTGCATATCTTTGTCTAAGATTAGAGTTTTTCACCACAGTCATATCTGCAGGAGACTCGCACTAAAGGGATCTACATCTCTAGACAACAAGTAGTCATAACTCTATGCAAAGGAAGAATTTTGCGGCTCTTGTCTGACTGTCAGACGGGTCAGAGTTCAAAAAAGAGCTTTTCTCATGTCAAGTAATGTTAGCTCTTTCTGGGGAGCCTTGGGAGGGACAATGTTTCACTGCCAGAAAGATGGAAGATTTGCTGTTTCAGGCTTTTGAAGGTTTTCTCCCATCTTTCTTTTTTCTCCATTTTGTCATCAGTATGTAAAGAATGCTCTGTTATGAAAAAGCACAAACTGTAATACTACCAATTAAGGTTTTTAGAAATGGCAACAAAATGAAATATGTCAAAGCATTACATTTACATAAATCATTTATCTATTCAAATCCCTTTTCTGCGACAATTGCAACTATTTGTCTATAAGTCATAAGAAATGCAAAAATAAATAAATAAATAAATTATAATAAGCTTGCAGCTCTGAATGTCCAAGAGGACACAGTGCAACCTATCATTAAATAAATTTGCTCATTTATAACATAGAGTGGTCAGAACCACTAAGTCTCTTCTTTGAGTTCTGCTATAAACCCGAACTGAACAAATTTTATTCAGAGAGGGCAGGAACTCCAAAGGTCATGTGTGGAGATGACAAAATGTTCCGAGGAGGAACCTAGACATAGACATAGTCATTTTGTGACCAGTCATTTCTAGGCCATGAGAAAACAATCTCTGGTCTAACAAAAATTTTTAAAGATTACATTTTTTTGGCCCAAATGACCAGATCTGGAAAAAACACAATACCACTCTTTACCTGAGTAAAAGAACATACCACAGTGTGCTATGTTTGACAAGAATTAAAATTGTAATCACTGCCATGATTCCACTGCTTAAACAAATGAAGTACTGAGTATAGGCTATGCAGACTTGGTGTGTGTGTGTGTGTGTGTGTGTGTGTGTGTGTGTAACATCATTTCTTGCCTTGCATTGAATTTTATACATTATATAAAATATAAAATAGAACACAGTTAGGTAACACATAATTGCAGCATTTCTGAGTTACATTTGAATGGTTTTGGCTAACTATTGAAAGTTGGATAGTGTATGTATTTGGGTAAGTCAAAGAAAAAGATTGAGTAGTGTAATTTGTGTCCTGGATTATTTTTATTTACTTTCCTTCATTTTTGTCTGAAAATCCATTCATTTGTCTTGCAATAAACAGGTGGAAGGAATGTCCACAATTGTTCTGAACCTATGAATTTAACTGTGAAACGTCTAGATATATGTCCTACTGTCTGGGCCAATCATAGCCCTGGGCATCAACAAACCAACCGTCCCAAATCTTTTTCTCCTTATTTGAAATCAAGGGTGAGAAAAGCGTTCCAGCCTGTTAGACTAAAAGGTAAGAGAGGATAAATAGTATACACACTATATTCCATGTAATCATACTCTTCCTGCATTACTGAGAATGTTACAATAAAATCACACATTGAAACCAGACCTGGCACTTATGGTAGCACTAAAACACATCTGTGGACGATGAGGCTTCAACTAAAGGATTGCATAACATTTCATTGCTTACGGTTCAGCCCAGCTTTACCCAGCAATACATTGTCCTATAGTCTTAACATTTCTTTTTTCTTTAAATGATCGATTCTCTAAAAGGAAACTTTGAATATCAGGGTCGATCACATGCCTTCCCTGCAAACTTAGATTAACAACTTTAGCACTGCATTCCAACCTCTGAAGTCAGCACAGTCTGACATGCATCATGGGAAAAATATTATCATGTATTTTCTCCACATTTCCTGTTATTTGGAACATTCCATGAATATCCTTTTTGGCTATATAATTGTGCCATCTATTTAAAGGTAACAAATTCAGATAATGCTAACTGAAGCTGCAGGCTATGTTCCTTTTGGACAAATAAAACAATCTTTGGCAAAGCATGAAAAGAGAAAAACAAAGATTTAAACAAGAGTTACAGGAAAGATGATTTTACTCATCAGGGTGGAAAACGAACCATTACAAATGAGCAAGAAAGTGCACAGGCATTCCAGCTAACCTATTTCCCATCAACTCAGCATGTCACTTCCTGTTTGGGCTGCATGGGGTGTGCAGGAGCCATTCTCCTGCTGAGATGATTTGCTACTCATCTGCATGAGATCCTATTTAAGCTGCAGTTTACATCCTGTAATGCAATGCTATCTTTTTCAAATAGCCATGTTTTGGTCCATAAGCAGGTCTGACTTGTAGATTTAAAACAAGAGCATTCCTAATAAGTTTAAATACTTGTTCAAATGTTGACTCTCTGACCGGTAGATGAGAAAAGCTGAGACAGTTTAAGAATGTATTTTTAATTTGTTTATTTGTTATTGTACAATTTAGCGCATATAGTCACATCACAAAAGGTAGGGGTAAGGAGGGGTAAGGAGGGGTAAAGAAGGGTGTTTTTTTTAGCATTAATACTTGCATCCCCATGCAAGCATAATATACACATGGCTACTTATTCCAACCAACTATGTGTTCAATGATGATGGATGATTGGTTTTTTGACTTCTAGAATTGCAGCTCCATTAAACGTGAGGTTATTTTTTATTTTCTTATGTTTATTATCTCAAGGAAAACCATTTATCTCGTCCCAGTTCCATCATTGTGCCCAAATAATATTTAATTCTTAGCAAACAGTGTATGGTAAAAACATTAGAGCTACATGAGTTTTGTGGTACTATTACTGATTACATCTATTTAAGGGGTTCTGCACTTTACCCGAACCAAAATAAGTTATATAAAAAAGAATGGTTTTAGAAAAAAATATTTATATTTAGTAGCTATAAATGACACACTTTCATTCAAACTAGGTTTCTGTAAGTAGAAGCATGTGAGTCAATGCACTGGAAACACGCCAGTCGTAAGCTTTACATAAACAGACTCTTCATCTGGGAGACCCGTGTCGCTCTGTGGTAAGTGTCTGAAAGGCAATAGCATATTTTTTGTGTAGTCAACATAATATTGCTCTTGAGAACAGTTATTTGACAGCCACTGGGCTTTTTTTGGTATCCGACCAGTAACGTTTTACTCTCAACCTCAAGTCTCCTTCCATTGTGGTCTCTGTGATCATGTCCAAGACTCTGAATAGTAAGTTAACAAAAGAAGGATGGATGGAGAGAATGAGCACATGCCATTCTAGTGAAATAAACTTGAATGTCAAATGATGCTTAAGAAAACACTTGGGTGCAGACAGCTGTAATGTGGACATTGGGAAATGTTTTTTGTCCTGCCACGTGCCTTTATAGCTGTTTTAGCTTCTGTGTTCCTTAGGGGCTGTGTGGTAAATCCATGCACAGCATGTTTTTCAGTTTGTCTCTTAGTTTGCACCTGCTGGGACTTTCTCTGGTGGAATCACACATACTGTACATGAAAAACATGTTTCAGTTCCATTTGTGGGAAAGTAGAAAGGTATTGAGGTAATAAAGGTATGATTTTAATGTACAGTAGATTGTGGATGGATTGTGATGGATGATGTATGAAATGGCACATTCATAAAAATTGTGCTCAAATGCAAAAAACTGATACAGACTGGTAATTCAACATATCTGAAAATTTCTCAGTAACTAAACTTTGCCAAAATGTACCCTTTTAATTATTGACCATTTTCTGATTACAAGGTGTCACTGATATATAATAAATAGCCTTGTGGTGATATTAAACCTAAATTAACTGTACATGTTTAAAACTTTAAAGAGGCTTTAAAAACATGAGACACTTTTTATACCTAGCTACAGTATAGCATGCTGACGTAGGCCCCACATGCTTCTAACAAACACACTGATCAGTAGCAAAACTACTGTGAAAGCAGTCTTGTGAATTTGACAGAATGGTATATCAATGATTGCTAGGAGTGTTGTCATCACAAGTCCCAGTATTGACCCTCAGGGTACTGTGTGCCTAGTACACAGACATAGAGGCAGTCAAAATGGTCATGAAAATACCTGACAGCACATCAGATGTGTTCATACCTGAGTCAATGGCTTCTTTATAGTAATGTGCATGAGTAACCTTCTCACCTGGTTTCATTGCTCAGATCTCAGTCTTAGTTCAACACAATATGACAAGAGTCACAGTGCTGTCCAACTAACAAATTAAGATAAAAGTGTCTTGAGGTCTAAATATGCATGTATTATTCAACATATTGGGATCTGAAACAATATAACATACTGTATGAGTTATTTAGGACTGGCATTCACTAAATTAATTCCTTAGTGGCAAGAACTGGAAATGTTAATGATGCTTTGTGCTTACTATCTTTTTATAGCGGACACACAGGTGGACAGAACACGAGTGGACTGACAGGCTAATTGAAGTAACAAACCACTCAAAGATTACTTGTACATTACGGTAAAAATTAGGTGTATTGTTTTTCTTTCTTTCTTTTTCTTTCTTTCTTTTTTAAATTGAGACATGTTTGGTGTGACTTGTCTAAATATTACAAAGAAGTTACTCGTCTTTATTGCCTTTAGCAGAAATGCAAATGTACTTACTTACTAAATTGGCCTGCAGATTTTAGAGGTGGACTTCATACACATTGCTGATGACAACTGGTTCAAATAGATTTTAATGACAGAGCTAATTGCCATATAATTATACACCATAGTATACCTTTACCATGAATCATGTCACATCCACAAAATATTTAATAAGCTCTAAATTTTTTTTCAGTTTATCCATTTCCCCCTGCTACAGAATGTCCTTGTCTTGGTTCATGGGCAGCCTCGTGAGACAGTTACCTGAAGAAGGATGGGAAACTTCCCAGAAACTATACAGTCGTAACAAACACCCATTTCAAAGTCTCTGGCGCATGGACAGAATTCACCTTCAGTAAAGGAGGAACAGACAGCAGACATTCCTGGAATATCCACCCATGCCAGTAGATGCTCAGTCAGTTTTTAGGAGCATTTTTCCCCTCTGTGTCCTTGCCCTTTCCTGAGATGGCCATCTAAGGTTTGTCTCTACTTCTGCTTTTCATGTGCTGCGTAGTACCCCAAAATCCACAATAGAAGGACTATTCACAGAGCTGCTGAAACACATGCACACCACATGCTTGGCGCTCTTTTTTTTTCTTTTTTTTCTTTTTTGCCTTTCTCTATGTGACTTATCTTCAGCCTTTATCTTCATTATTTTCTTAACTGAGCTCCAATAAAGATTCTGCCAATTACTTTCATACAAGTGTTAGTACTAACTAGAGGGCAGTCTCCAATAAAGCTACTTACTAACCTGGTAGAAGGCATCTGAATTAAAATTTCTGCACATTTCAATAAACAGTAAAGTCTTTAAAGAGATAAGCAAATTCCTGCATAAATGTGAATCCAAGTGGTTGGAAAAACTTGTTTGAAGTGTACAGGTATTTGCTGCACATTATAAAGTACGTAATGAATAACAACGTAACAAGCACACAACGCATATCAATGCATAAACCTTTTACTAGAGTCTAGTGGCAGCTTATTCATAAACACAGGTTTCATTGACTTGCTTCCCTTTCTAGATATTGCACAGTAGTTAGTCACATTTAGCTCCAAAGATTTCTTCATGAATGACCGCTCTGTAGCTCATGTTCTGCATCAACATAACCACATCCACATCTGCACTACACTATTTAAAAGTGATTGATATGTAATATGCTTACCTAGTTTTATATACAGTACTGTGCAAAAGTTTTGAGCCATCCCTCATTTCTTCATATTTTGCTTCCAAAGAGTCAGACTTTCTTGTACTTTAAATGCAGACTTTAGAAATAGTTCTCCAGGCTTCCTGAAGAACTTTTTTGGTTCTCATTTTTGGCAAGTGTTTTGTTCTCGTTTTCAGTCCAGTCCCTGTATCTGAGCAGTTTCAGAGAATTTTTTTGTTTGTTAAGCCACACAGTGAGATACAAAACATTCCAGTAAAAATAACACAAAAAAACATCTAACCTAATCTCTTTAGACTCGAGCTTTACTTTCACATTGCTTTTTTCCTATATATTTGGGATTAGCAGGACCTAGTAAGTATTAAATCTAAGCATTGTCTTTGAACAGACTAAGTTTGACACCCTCTTGTGTTTATACTAATGAGTATATTGTGCTTGTATAATGCTATAAAGTGTCTACTAACGAGGACAACAAGTCTAAGTTAGACAGAATGAAGTATAAGGTGCAGCAAACCCAAAAAGCGAAGTCTCCTCATATGGAAGCAGGGACCCAGGGGGCTAAGGCATGAACCAGTAAGAAACAGGTTCAGACAATGACAGATGATCAGGCCAGTGATTGCAATTGTATACTGGTGATGCTGAATGATGAGTGGATAAAAATTTAAATTAATTTTTTTCATTGTATCTTTGGACACTTTGCAGCATGTTTTCATAAAACATTTGTTTCCATATATTTAAGTTAATCAACATCACTTAATTAAATTTAATATGAAGAAATACTATACTATATGTGAGTTAGACATACTTACTGTAATACTAAAGTTAATACAAGTTCTCCAAGATGGCGAGAACTTGAGTTCTCCAAGATGGCGCCGGTGAGGTCGGCTGCCGTCACGACTGCTCCGACCTACTTTTCTTTGTTTTTGTATTTTAAAG
>JAQQZS010000020.1:9216476-9227209 GCA_030068045.1 Platyallabes tihoni | reverse complement strand
TAGGTACTTTCCTATTATTTTCCACTAATTTCCTCCCGTTCATTGCGCCCCACCTGTCTGTATTCCCCACTCGTGGGGCGCGCCCCACACTTTGAGAACCACTGGTCTAAGGTAATGGTAATAGATCATTTTCACCTGACGTCAGTTAAAAACATTTACTTTTTATATTTTTAATCCTTGAGTACTTTTGAGTATATTTGTCAGGGGTTGTCGACTTTTAATTGAGTTAAATTTGTATACATAGCCTAAGGTTTATGCTAATGAATATACAGTGACTACAATGGTGTTGGCCTGCTGGTAGGGAGTTTATGACCTCAATGTGTGACCTCATAATTCATAAATACTGGTTTCTGGATCTAATTGATGCACTTCCTGGAAATCTGCTGGAACACACATATAACACAACATATGGCTATACTCTGGTCTCCTGCAACACTGTCCCATATGGAACTTCTCTTACAGGTCATTAAGCTTTTAGGAGGTAGGAGGGTCAGTTAAAATCCTCAGTGGGCTTAAGCACCATTCATGCTTCAGGAGCTGAACATGGCCTGCTAACTGTAGGAAGTAATCAGCAAAACAACTAAAAAGTATTTTCCCTTTATATTAATCTGAATGCATTCTTAGCCAGTGTATTTCAGTTGACATATGAAAACATACAGAAGCCCCATTATATTATAGGACTACTAGACAAATTTGGTGAAATTTAAGTAATTTAGGAACAAGCAGTTTAAGACTGGAAAGAAAATCAGGCAATGGGGAGTTTGAATTTGATATTGATACCATTCTGATATTTTTTTATGTGAATATTAACTGAAGCTCTGGAACTATATCTGAATGATGTTAATCATTACACTAACTTAACATGTTTGCCTAATTGGATAGTGCATGAATAAGCAGGTGCACAGATGTTCCTGTGACCAATGAGTGTAAATAAAACTGTGACTGACGGGTCACTTCCAGGATTTCCCTACAGGGTTCGAAAAAGATAAAATTTTGTCAATCATATTTTAAGACCTGCAATCTATAATCACAACATCAAAATGCAAGTGAATATACAGTACAGTATTATGGAAGAATGGGTTTCATCAGTGCAGTACAGTTCCAGAGGCTCATAGACTGTGTGCCACAGCACACTCAAACTGTTTGACGGAATGTGCTGGCCCAACTACCTTACTTATTCACTTTTGCTCTACATAGTATGCGGCGTTCTGTATCATTACCCTTTATGTTAAAATGGGACTGTGCAAATATGCAACGTTTTTGCAGATGCAGACAGCTGATAAAAATTCTAAGAAAAGAGACAATAGTATGCCAGGCTTAATCGTTTAAATGTGCACCTATGTGAAGTTTAATCCTCAGGAAGACCCCTTATGGACTTACACAATGCTCCAGCTGTGCTTTGGATTGCAGTGGGCTGAACGGCAGCTTTTTTCCCAATTTTTGTAATGAACTTGGTGAAAGAGTGGCGGCTCTAACAAAGCACATGCTGAAAGGTGTATACCTAAAGAGCAGAAGTGAAGCCTTCTAAAAGATTCACAGTTCATTATTCCCAATGTTCAAGAGGCAGCATTCTCTGCCAATAATCTAGAGATTTCATTTTATTGTAATCCTGTGGGAAGCTTCTTTTCGCACATGAGCAAACAATAAATTGGAAATAAAAGAACATTATAGAGAAGTTGAAAACGTTTCAAAACACCAACATGGGGGTCATGAGTGCCAACAATAGATTTCATGGTGGATCTAATATTTGCTTAGGAAGAGTTGACAGTTACATAACAATAAAAAACAAAAGAGAAAATGCTGCTTAAGTAGGTTCACTCTTTATGTAGCAGGGTTTAAAGTTTAGTAACAGTAAAATCAATGGACATTTTCTGTACAAGTCTATTTCTGTTTGTATTAGTGGCTCTTCCAAAGTGGAGATCCATTGTTTCACTGTTCTCCTTGCACAAACATATTCTTTAACAAAGACAGAAGTGACATTTCCTCATATATTCATGAACTTACTGGATATAGTAACCATGTGTATTATTTTATTCTATACCTAACAAACATTGTATTATTATACTTGAATTTTTTTTATATTATTTGCATCCTCTAAAAAGGTCCAACTATGATGTCTTTTATCTAGAGTTGCTGTGTGACCTTTCTCTTGCCTCCAAGATGTCTCCTCATTTTAAGCTGATATGTCCTAAGGAATGGTAACCCTTAGCAATGGCATCAACAGAGGCTTCTGATATCAGAGACAGACAAGCAAGATTCCATTACTCATAGTTTATGAATGCAAACATTAAACAGATTAACTAAAGAAAAGTGGGTATGAAATCCTAATCATCTTCAAGGGCAAATGATAAAAACAGCAGTGAAAATAGTATGATTGAAAAAATATTCACAATGCTAGAGCCATTTTCCAATTAGGATACCTAATTTATGCTGCCATTTTTGACACACCAGACAAATGGAACATTTTAGATACAAATAAGTCATTTGAAAAATATTTCATTTGTAAAAATTGCATACCCACAGAATATCCCTAAACATTCTTTATTCTGCCTACCCTACCAGATGTTTTGGGTTAATCTTACACGTTATCTTCTCACCATTCTAGTGTAGTCTGCTTTCGAGGCCTGTGTCACACTGCTTTATTACAACCACCTTTATATACAGTATATATATATATATATATATATATATATATATATATATATATTAAGACAAATGTCTCAAAATTGTAGAACTCCAAAATCTGACTCACATATTTATGGCATATGGCGCTTTGCACAGCACTGTCAGTGTATTTCCATGGAATTTACCAAGGAATGTTACAACATTTCACTACTTCCCGTCTATTATATTTAAATGGTTCTGTAACTTTTATGAGCACACAAATTAAAATGACGCATTACACATTTTTCTTCCAAAAATGGCAAGGTTAAATAATGACAGACATCCACAAAAACAATATGTCCCTTAAGAAATGTTATTATAGTATGTACTAAACGCTTATTCATACCATTATATACCATAATATCAACATGGTACTTCCAACTTTACCATTGTGGGCACCATTGGACTTTATAGAGTACTAGGGTAGTTACTATGACACTTCAGTGGGTACTATGGTAGTACTATGGTGTGTACCATGGAACGTAACAAAAACCACTGTGGTACATAAACATGTATAATGTATTTTTGACAGTATTTACATTTAGGCATTTGGCAGACGCTCTTATCCAGAGCGACTTACATTTTTATCTCATTATACATCTGAGTAGTTGAGGGTTAAGGGCCTTGCTCAAGGGCCCAACAGTGGCAACTTGGTGGTTGGGGGTTTGAACCTGGGATCTTCTGAACCGCAGTCCAATGCCTTAACCACTGAGCTACCCCTCGCCCACACAGTATCCTGGTATGTGTTCCATAGTTCCATACTACAATACATGATGGAACCATGTACCTTACTATAGTACAATTTACTGTAGTACCAATGTACCATGTACTGTAGTGTGGTCCATGTATTATATCAGCAAATAAGTACTCTGGTATTGTAAACAAAAAAAAATGGTACTATATACAAATGAAACAGGTACAATAGGACTATCATAAGAATTATACCATGGTCAAATTTTCATAACAGCAATTAGTTCCTCCCCAAAAAATGTAAACAGTGTAATGACACCATAATGAGACTGCAGATGAATCTGAAATATGGAATAAATAACTTAACTTTTTTAAATTGATGAGTTAGAACTATATTTATTATTTTTTTTATTATTATACTATACTATATTTATTATACAATATTTACTATACTATATTTATTATTATTTAGACTTAAACAGTGGCCTCAAGCCTCACCACTGAAAAAGGCCAATACTTTATTGGATTGATTGGACACAATAGGGATTTCTGTAAGCACTTTCCCTTTTAATAAACAACCGGTTAGCGTAAACACTCTCAAAATAAAATCCATCACATACACAAGGACAGCATCAATTTCAAAGCCCACATTCTCTCAACAGCTGTGAGCAGGTACAGAACATTTTATTACTCATTACCTCTATTTCCTAGGTTATTTTCCTTCAGACCTAAGCAATGCAGAGAATGTGCCCATGACAGGTGACCTTTGTATTTTCCAAATATGGACAACCTAGTCATGTTTCCCAGGGTCACACCTTTTAGACAATGTTTATTTATGTGAAAGGAATGTCTAACGTTCTAAAAACCAGAACTGCTCAAAATTAAAATGCATAGCTTGCTGAGCAACAACAAATATTTTTCTTATAATTTTTGTTTATATATAATTTTTTTTTATAATTTAATAATTTAAATTAATATATATATTTTTTGGTTTGTGTTTATGTTGTTTATGTGTTTATGTTGTTTGTTTGTTTGTGTGTGTGTGTGTGTGTGTGTGTGTGTGTGTGTGTGTGGCAGGAAAATGTGATGGGCCAGATATGTAAAGACTGCAAAGCTCATAGGAAACACTATCTTTCTGCAGAGTTTATGATTATTAAAAATAGATGCTGAAACATGCAGGGTGGAATTATTTAAATACTTTACTGATAGGAGACAAAAAGACAGACAGAATTAAGAGCTGTTTCAGCTGACTGTCTGAGTCAAAAATGATAAGATCAGTTACAACAGGAGAAAGATGTTTAAAACTCACAGGAACGATGACTTGGGGCCTTGTGTATGCCGGTAAAAAACATACGTATGTTTCCACTTATCTGGCCAGCAATGTGATAAGTGACCAGAAGCTCAAAGTTAATGAGTTTGCCAGGGCATGATGATGTCAAGTCTACAGTACTTTTATGTCAAACTAGCCATTGGGGACAAATTTGCCCTGTCCAGAACACGAAGTTCAGTCCATTGCACCATGGGCCAAGCCTACAGTATAAGAGATGAACCAACATAAAATAAAAGTGTATTATTCATCCCAAAGACCATTGGTATGGCACATTCATTTTGCAGAGTATACCTAAAGAACAAGTAAATTACATCTTGCCTCACTTCCCTAATTTTGTTATGATGATATTAGGTACAAGGAAGAGGTGCAAGCACAGTAAATAAATTGAAGAACAATGCGATACATTACATACATTACATTAAATACATTTCCATATTCCATGTCTGTTTAGACATATCTAAACTTAGGTAGAACTTAGTTGAAATGGCCTTGTATAAGTATTACATACATTGCCTTTGCATTTGCATATTCCAACATCTTACTAATTCATCAACAGCCAGGACACTTGCCGCTCTATTACATATTGTTTACAGCTGCTTAACATTCAACACTAGCATACCAAAACATAAAATAAGCATGATTACAAAGCAACAAGTAATTCACCCACATTATAATTTTTTAAATCACTGCTTATTTTGGAATTGCTGTCAAGTTTAAAAATATTTATTTAAAAAAAGAAGTGGTGGCTCAGTGGCTAAGGCTTTTCACTCTGCACACCATGGTTGGGATCCTCAATTACATGCTCTCTTAATTGTCATGCTGAATTAAAGCATCACCAAATAAACAAATCACAGCTAATATTGGCACTGCACCCATGACCAAATAACAACAAAGCCAGTAATTTTACTCAGGCATTTGAGTGCCTCTTGGCAGTGATATGCTTTAATTCCAAACTCCAGGTTCTGACAAACCCAGTGAAGATTAAAGCCAGTCCATTTAACTTTTCCACTCTACAGAGAGTTTCTAATCATTTTAGCTTTTGTTTTTGAATGCTGCTCTATTTAAGTTATTGTTTACTTAAAATCAAAGTGTAATTGAAGTGACCATTAGAACCTTTCAGAAGTGTTCTACTGGTCATAGTACTCATTCATTCATTCATTCATCTTCTATACCGCTTTATCCTCTATTCAGGGTCGCGGGGGACCTGGAGCCTATCCCAGNNNTTGTGTAAAGCTGCTTTGAGGCAATGACAATTGCTAAAAGCGCTATACAAATAAAATTGAATTGAATTGAATTTCCATCTATTATTAACACCTATGTCTACCTGGGGTGCACACCAGGGGTATACTGTCAGACCCTGAAGCACAGGCTATATGGGAAGGTAGGAGTGCACGAGATGGAGAAACGTGTGAAACCCATTTATTAAAACATGTTATAACTTGATTTATTAAAGCAAATCAAATTGACATATTACACACCAGTACAACAAAGTAGTGTTTAGATAGTCCTGATATTATTTATTATAACAGCAGTGATACAGTAGATTTTCACACCACTTGTAAATGTTTACTATATAAAAGTAAATCCAATTTTAGCAATAGCTAGTTACACTGAAAACATTACTAGAGTTACCATAAGCTGTTTATCAGCACAGGTCAGATTGCTTTGCAATGCTTTTTGGGAATTATTTTCACAGATGGAGCAAAAATAAACATAATACTGTATTCGACTAAGGTGCGTCTGCAATGTCAGTTACTCTGTATTAATTTCTTGTTTATAATAGCTGTACTTTACATGGCACATGACATCAGCTTGCTGTATTGAATATCAGCATGACTGTGGTTGCCTGCTGAGGCCAGGACTGTTGTTTGCGCTATATCGTTTAATAGCAAGAATATGCGGGGTAAGCTTCTATTCATGCAAAAGAACAGAAACAAAATAACAAAATAAACACTTTCTAATACTAGAAATACCAACAAATATTTGACTGGGCATATAATTTTTTTTTGCTTGCTGTCCTGGGATACCAGTCAATTTCTGGGTACACCTTTGGTATTAAAGGCTGGAGGAGTATATTACAACAACACCTGTACTGGTGGTCACTGCTCTAAACCTGTTGGAAATATACTCAGAGTGTAAGGAGGAGGAAGATAGATTTGTCAAATGATTAAAGATGATTGTATGTGCATATGCTGTTTGTGTATTAACTGTACCAAATCAGTCAGTAAATCGTTTAGGCCATTGCATAGTGCATTGACAGTGCATTCACCTAATTTGCATTAATGGAATAATGCATTCCACTGAATTTTTCAAAGCAATTTGAGTTCAAGTTTGATCTGTAAGCTTCAAGGCTAAGAGGAGTAGGGTGCCTTCTTTTGTTCTCTTTGAAATTTCCTACCTGTGGAGGACCCTAAATCAACTTGTGTGGCCTGTGAAGATCGGAGTTGCTCTGCAGTCATCGTCCATGCTGTTCGTGAGAAATTAGTGCTTGCCTCTCAATGCATTCCTCAGCACAAACAGTCACATGAAGTAAACAATATGCAGAGGCTTGCAAGACCATTCCTAAAGTCTGCCTGGCAGAATCAAGGTTCTAGTGGCGAAAGCTGTTCAAGCCTATTACTAAAGCAGATGCACCTGGGACAATCAAAGGCATGCTGGAGATTATTATTGCTTAGAACAACCACAGGCATGCCTTTTTTTTTTGGATGAATACTTGGTGTTTTTATACACCTGGGAAATTACACCAGCATGCATCAGACCTGTAGGAGAAGAATAAAAAAAATTCATTTTGTTTGCTGGTGAAATAGAACAACATGGAGTACCTACAATCAATGTATAGATTGCCATCCATGTCTTTAGCTTATAAATCATGCAACCTTGATACAAATTACAGAGCTGCTGACATCAGATCAAAGCAGAGTGTATTTGGTTGGGATTTTCCACCGTTGTTCATAGACATAATATGGAATGAGCCAGTAAGTGGTGGTCAGGTATCCAAGGTGTCAAGCTAGAAGGGCAAATTACTATAAGGAGATTGAATGAGAATGAACACAGTCTGGTATTATAATAAAATCTTAAAAAGCAATTAAGAATTAAAATGTAAGGTACATGTTCCTTAAATGTCAGGTAAATTGGAGAAAAAGATGTGGTTCAGTGAGCAGTTAACTGTTGCCAGAGAGCTAGTTTATTGTTTGTGAGTGATAGGCATCCTACATTTTATACTACATTTGTATAAATCAGGATGTCCTAAAATTTAATAATCAGTTTTCTATGCTTAGTGTCCTCTTGTCTTCAGTTGGCCCACACTTCTGATATTAACATGTTTTATATTTCATCAAGCACAGCTTAGCAGTCAAATCCTGTAAAAATAAAAAATTAAATCCTGGACCAGGGAGCAGTGAGTCAGCACTGTTACCTGCTGCACCATCCAGTCACCAAAATGAAATAAAATAAAAATAGTAAAATAAAATAACTATTAAAATTTTTAAATGCTCTATATTAAGAAGGTTTGTTTTATAACTGTTCCTATAAGTTTATCCAGGCTTAGAAATCCACTATGAAAACGCTCTGTATGTCATTATCCCGAAGTAATGTCTCCATGGCAAAACCATAAAAGGAAAGCAGGGGCCTTTCAGTATGACATTGGCTCTTGATGAACTGCGCATGTGTAAACAGCAAGAATGGCTTGTAAATGACCCAGCAAACTCCAAATCTTAAGTTACAGCAAATATCTTTTCCTCGAGGTCTCTAAGGTGAGGGTCAATCCCTTGACCTTCTCCACAACACAATTCCAGTGAAATGCTGGCAAGCTGTACACTATATTTCATATTTGGTCCTCAACACATCCTCAAGTGTTAGTCACTGCATGAAGCAGAAGACTGAATTACAAGGACATGAAATAAAAAAAATGGGGTCATGTTAAACACTAGAATTAGTCGAACTCTTAAATTGTTGTCAAGGTACCATAACTTTAAAGGTCTGAAGCAACATCAACCACTGAGCAACCCAACTCCACTCCTGGTAATCAGTTTAATATCTCATGTCTGATAGGAAAATACTATACAATAAGCAAAGAAAGGAGAACCAGACTTAAGTCCTGGAGGTCTATATAGACCAACATACAGCAGATACCCCTCTTCTACGAGACCCAATTCAGCCAGTGATGGCCATCATTAGGATGAATTGTATTAGCTGAATTATATGGTTAGCACAAACATTTTGATGCCTTCCCACCACCTGTTTAACTTATCCTCACATAATCTAAACAGAATGTTAACTAAAACAATGTGGAAAGGTTGATGGATCCCCTTTCATATTACACCTGAGATATACACGCAGCAATAAAAACTCAAGTAAAATCTGGGAAAGGAATCACTATTGCACACTGAATGAAAGATGACTATGAATTATTAGACCTTTAAATTAGATGAAGGCTTCATTAGGTGCACTCTCATTTTTAACTGGATGAAATGAAATATGACATCTACCACTAGGATGATCAAGTTGTCACTGATAATATTTTCATTATGATAAGATTTTGTTGATTGTGTTATAAAAAGGTTCGATCAGGCATCCTATAATGATGTACGTTATCGTCGGAAGTAAATCTGCGAGTATATGAAGAGTACGTGTTCAGAACGGCCTCTAGCGGAGAGATATGGTTTCTGTTCCCAAATGCACCTTTAATTGGTTATCTATATTACGCCACCTATATGATAACCTGCGGTAAAGGACAGCGTCCTTCCATTTAGTAGCCCCTCGGTACGTTCGATGTTTTTGGACGTAGCCGTCCGTTTCCGTTGTGGGTTTGCAGGAATGTGACGCGTCTCTCCAGTTCCCCTGAGCGCGTTCCAGACGGCGCTGCGCTCTGTGAGGTAAGAGGAGCTCCGAGCCTCTGATTGGAAGAGACGCGCTCGCAGGAATGTCACGGAACTATTTAAATAGCACTTTGTCCTCTCAGGCAATAGAGACTGAGCTGCTTAAAAGGGAAAAGTTACCAAGTGGACGGGAAACCAGTATATTTGAAACTCGTATAATCGGAATTACCAAGATTGTTGGACTATACCTATTTATTATTTGTAACAAGGAAAACAGGTATGATTTACCATTATTTAGATACCTTTCCTTACAACAGATTACCAATGTAATATATAATTTACCTTACGATTTTGAATGCTGTTTACATGAGATGCGATGCTGTTTTACAGAGAAGACGCGCTGCAATGAAGCTAACAGGACTATTTCTATTAGTGATGCTTTGGAGCTGCGAGAGCGCAAGAGTGGCAGGTAAGTGAGTGAGTGAGTGAGTGAACAACAACATCCCAGCAGCAAGGGAACATATAGTAACCAACTAAACAGTTTCTTCTTATTAAAAAAAAAAAAACATTTCACTTTTCGCATACGCATGTAATAAACAAAAGTTAGAAATATGCAATCTTTTGCGCTCTGTGCCTTTTAGAAAGCAGAGACGATAACAGTGTTTACGACCTGTTCGAGCTCGTTCAAGTTCCCAAGAAGAACCACGGAGTCATGCTCGTGAAAGGCGACGACCCCTACAGTCCCGCCTACAAGATCCTGAACCCAGACCTGATCCCGCCGGTGCCCGAGAGCGATTTCCGAGACCTGGTGGACTCCGTGCAGGCAGAGCGCGGCTTTTTGTTTCTGGTCAACTTCAAGCAAGCGCGGCGCACCAGGGGCTCCCTGTTCACCGTGGAGAAGCGCGACGGCTCTGGTACCCTGTTCGAGGTGGTCTCCAATGGCAAAGCCAAAACGCTGGACATCGTGTTCGCCACGGAAAACAAGCAGCAAGTGGTGTCCATCGAGGAAGCCGATCTGGCCACTGGTCAGTGGAACAACATTACGCTGTTTGTGCAGGAGGACAGGGTGCACGTCTATGTCGGATGTGAGGAGGTGAACAGCGCCGAGCTGGACGCGTCCATCCAGAGCGTCCTCACTCCCGAGACGCCAAGCGTGGCCAACCTGAGGATCGGCAAGGGAGCCGTTAATGACAAATTCACGGTAATGCATGAGCCTCGAGTTTTAATACATA
>JAQQZS010000020.1:9122853-9138102 GCA_030068045.1 Platyallabes tihoni | reverse complement strand
TCCATCTGTAGTCGTCTGGAGGTTCGTTTGGGTGAACACCACATCCAGATTAATGAGGGCACAGAGCAGTTCATTTCCTCCGCAAAAGTCATCCGCCATCCCAACTATGACTCCTGGTACATTGACAATGACATCATGCTCATCAAGCTGAATCAACCTGCCACCCTGAACAGCTATGTGCAGCCTGTGGCACTGCCCAGGAGTTGCCCCCCTGCGGGTACTTGGTGCACAGTCTCTGGATGGGGAAACACCATGAGCTCCAGTGAGTACAGATTCGGATTGTTCATGTAGGACAATTTATCAATACATGATTTTTAAGCATCTTTTCCAATCACATCCTATGTGTGTATCAGATAATAAGATATTCTTGTTTGACTGATACTTACTGAATACCTTTTTGTAGCTGCCGATCGCAACAAGCTGCAGTGTGTGGAGGTGCCGATTCTCTCTGACAATGATTGTAATAACTCTTACCCTGGTATGATCACCAACTCTATGTTCTGTGCTGGCTTCCTGGAGGGAGGCAAGGACTCATGCCAGGTAAAATTAGATGTGAGAGTAAAGTGAAAGCAAAGGTTACCATTTTAACATCTTTCTCCTTAAGCAATAAAATGGTAACTCTTCTCCATTCAGGGTGACTCTGGTGGCCCTGTGGTGTGCAACGGTGAGTTGCAGGGTATTGTGTCTTGGGGTTATGGCTGTGCTGAGCAGAATCACCCTGGTGTCTATGCTAAGGTAACTTGCCAAGCGCTGTCTGTTGTGATATCAGATATGATGTTCAGTATAGATCACGGATATGTTAAATAAATAATCTTCTTATTCTGTCTCCAGGTTTGCATTTTCACCGACTGGATTGCCCAGACAATAGCCAGCAATTAAATCTGTGGCAGTCCACTTTATACAATGCAACAGCATACTGTGGAATCCAACTCCAGCATTTTATTAAAATAAAACTTTTTCCTGAAGCAATAACATATGCTGTTTGACTCTTCATTTGAAAATTAGAATTTTTTAAAAACCATTTTTATGCACCATCAACTCATTTAATAATGAACAACATATAAATAAAGAAGTCATGTTTACATAGTTATAATGCATAAACATGTTTATTAGTCTAAGCACTGGAGGGCAAGAAGTACAAAAATGCTAATTGAATTTATTTTAAATATACCAGGCAAACACTGATGGTTTGGAGAGATGTGCCATTCAAAAACATTTGAAATGTAAAAAAAAATTTTTTTTAATGTGTATAGATTTTAAGCATTGCTTTTTGATATCATACTCCATTAAAAGTCCACACAACTGCTCACAACAGAAATGGATAAAAAACAAGTTAAATGATTGTGCTTCAGCACTAAAAGTGCTTTAGGACAGTCCCCACATAAAAAAGTTATTCCCATGTTATTTTTAAAAAATATTATTACTATTATTTTGAGGAAGTGACACTATATTAGGAGCAGTGTTGGGGGACGTTATTTTGTAATTACAAAAAATTACTGTCTTTAAAAAGTAATCAGTTACATTACAGCATTACTTTCTGATAAGTTCGAGTACTTTTCCATTGCAGAAAATGAAAACTCCTTTGTGATTCCTCATGCATGTTGTTTTAGTCAAGACCTTTATAATTATTCTACCATCATCACTCAGAGAAGTTTGGCCCATAATCTGTTACCTACTAATACCCCTATCTCACCTACGCGGTTTCGCACGGTGGCCGTAAGTACGGTTCATCATGATTCACCGCGAGTTTTGGCGCTGTGATTAGGTTTCCATCTTTCCCCACGTCGGTCCTTGCATAGTCAAACCGCATAGGTGAGATAGGGGTATAACAGTAGGAATAACAGAGGGGGGGCGGGGCTTGTAGGACGGCTTTCACACACACACACACTAATGGATTGGGAATGACTGCTGTCTGGCTCAATTGATTGCATTTTTGAAAAAATAACTGAGAACTTAAATGGCGGACCTAACAGCCATTTAAGTCGGGCCATTAGGTTATTTGTTATATCAAATCTCTCTAATCCTCTGGACCTGCCTGTCCCATCCTGATGTTGTACATCTTTTTGAAGATTCCTTCAGCTGATCATCACTCACTCAATCACTAAACATGGATGGGATAAAGGTTGCCATGAGGTTGTTGTAATGCTACTGCATGGACAATCCAAAGAGAGATTGTGGAGATGACAACATTCTTTGTTAAAAGCCTATATAAATAAAAACAATTATAAGAATTTTAAAAAGAGAAAAAAATGTTAATCAATATGTCCATTGTCTTTTCATCCTTTGATGTGTCCACACCATGTCCAAATTTGGTCAACAGATTATGTGTAAATTTTTTATGCAGGATTGGCGAATTAACTAAATAGCCAGTACATACATCTGATATCGCAAACAAAATTAATAATCTTGACCCCAAACTCGATGGGTACTTTAAAAAGAACCCATCAACATCACAATCTCAATCTCAGTGTGTACAGGATGCACCACATACTCTGAAGTGTAATCATAGTTATAAAGCCAGAAGGCATGCTCTCGCATTGCTGTTGACCTTTTTTCCCCCCCTAACATATGAATAAAATTAGGCATAGTGCAAAGTTCTTTGTACTCATCTTCTTTTTGTGTTTATTGATGGCTCTCAAACCAACTAGGTGCATTCTGCCACCTGTCGTACTGCAGAGTGTAAATACGCAAGTGTACTTGGTTATGGAACAATATTAATAACGTAAAAGATGGTTGGTGAGGGAGAGGGGATAGAGAAGCAATTGTACCCAGGCATTATACAAAACAATTGTGCTTAGTGTGAAAGTAGCCTTAATAAATCCTGCAATGTCCTCTCTGATACTTGTTAGATTTTCATCATCTTTCAACTCTCACTTAAAACATTGAATATAAAGACTTTGTGATAGAAACCAAGACACTCCTTGGATGACTGGGTATTTGGTTTAGGAAATTTGGTTTAGGGGCAGTGGTGGCTCAGTCGGTTAAGGCTGTGGGTTACTGGGTTACTGATCGGAAGGTCGGGGGTTCGAACCCCAGCATCGCCAAGTTGCCACTGTTGAGCCCTATCTGCTCCAGGGGCGCTGTAACCTGGCTGACCCTGCGCTCTGACCCCAGTTTCCTAATTGGGATATGCGAAGAAGAAATTTCACTGTGCTGTAAAAAGTACATGTGACAATAATTGAATATTCTTCTTCTTAGGAAGAGTACAAGTTTCTAATCAGATTTTTATCTCTTAATTTGTTCTTTTTACTGACATTTTTGTGTTCTCACTCATGCCTTTTAAGTCTCAAGTCTGTAGTTCCAGTTTAAGTTTGCAAAGTTCAGATCAGTCTTTCTCTGTAATTAAACACAGCTGTAATACTTGTCACTTCTTTTCTTTTACTGTGCCGATAGAGCATAATGGTAACCACTATAAAACTAGCAATTAAAAAGACACACACTGTTTATTAATGGTTATTAAATACATGTTTACATATGACAAACTTATAACTTGTTTTAAAATAAAATTAAATATGCTGTGCTTTTGCGGGGAAAAAAAACAAGACCTGGATATGTACTCACAAACTCCTGTACAAACATAAAGTCACACATACTAGCAAAAATTATGAGGGTGAGAAGACTACCACCTGTGGAAAATTGAATCAAGGTTATAGAGATTACAGGCTATCATAAAATAAACTAATTCTGCTATGAACCCTATAACCAGACACAAGAATGTTCTTGTGTCATTCTTGGAAATACAAGGGGTGAAAGTGGGTATAAGTTGATTAACTTTGGGGAATATATTTGTTTGTATGGAGCAAATACGATTGCAGTATTCAATTGAATGTGCATTAAATTATTAAATTGAGTAAAGCATGCGATACTGATATACTGTACAAGTTAAAGTAGGAAGATTATAAGATTATTACTTCAGTCATGTTGACTTATGATTTTGAGTTTTTTTTTTTTTTTTTTACATTCTTCCTCATTGCATGTTTTTTTTAAAATGCTACTACACTATCATATCATTGATCATGTGATTGTGAAAGTTACCCTCATTATAATGGCATCCATATTTTCAGGCTATTTTATTATTTTGGCTGAGCAGTTACAGCAGCCTGCAGTGTCTGCACAGTTCATTTTTTTTTCCTTTTTTACAGTAATTGAAATAATTCGTACTCTGGTAGGATCACTAATGCCATGTTCTGTGCGACATGATGACTATTTGCAGGCAAACCAAGATACTCCAACTATTACAACCACATACATGTTCATTGTCAGTCCCAGAGAGTAATTAAGAAAAGTCTACTGGCATAAATCTATGTACGCCTACACTCACACACGCAAACACACTTTGCAAAAGCAGTTCTCAGACCTCAGGTCTAATATGTGTATGAGTACATTTCTTTTGTAGGTCCAATATTCTTTCAATAACTATCTCAGATGGCGTAACTTAAGGACGTTCATGTTGCATTTTGTACCCAACATCTCCCTCTACTGGCCATTTGATGAACTTTCTCTATACGGTTTTTACGCATTTGAGGTAACTGACTTAAAAAAATGCAATTCCTGCTTCAAGACCATACAACAGCCTGTAATGACAAAGTGTGTGTGTGTGTGTCTGACAGGTGCGCGTGTGAATGAGAGAGAGAGAGAGAGATCTAGTGCTAGATGGTAACACAAAGACAAGTTTGTAACGCTAAACTTCAAGAATATATGTAAAAGCATTGTAAGAGAGGAAAAAAGGAAAATAAATAAATAAATAAATAATAACCGGATGTGGAAGTAAGGTCATAATGTCATGCGCCCAAAGGCTGAAACAGATCACCTGTGCTGACTTTATAAAGTCTATACAAATAATCCACTTTTGTATTAATGAATTTTTATTTTTCTTCTTACAAATTATACTATCCAGGCATTTAAAAAAAAATAAAAAATCTAAATTAACCACAAACAATTCTAGGGTGCTATGGCTATCATAGACGTCACTTAAGCACCCCCAAGCCCCTCACTGATAAAAATTAATTAAGGTGATTTTTTTTTAAGTTGAAGCATTTTCTTCTATTCTGGGTAGATGTTAGGTTACTATTTACAAATGTCCTTTTTATAGCTACAAGTTGACATTTATCTATGATCTTTACATGTCTAATGAACAAAAACACTTGGGATAGACAGCCAGCTAGTTAAACTGTATTTAAAAATAAAGTAAGTAGGTAGATAGATAAGATAGATGGAATCGGTGGCTCAGTGATAGGTTTCTCGCCTTCCATGCGGAAGGACCAGGTTAAATTCCCACCCAATGCTCACATGCCCGGCCACTGTATGCAGTGCCGGTCTCAAACGCGGATAAAAAGGGAGAGTTGCATTAGGAAGGCCATCTGGCGTAAAACTTGCGCCAAGTTGTTTATATTATGTCCATGATGAGCAAGGCAAAGGAGACAGTGACAGAACAACTCCCTGAAATGACAACAGGAAGAGGAACCAGACTGAAAAGGGAACCTATCCTCATTTGGGTGATATCAGACAGATATAAGCAGGGATTTGACTTGTGGTCATACCACATGCTGCATCAAAAAGCAGAAAATATAGAATTTCTAGTGGATCCTATATCTATATAGCAAATGATTACGACTGGAGTTGTAACGTGGAGGTGCTACCCAATGCTCCACTGTGCAGCACAAGCTACAGTATGTTTTCAACACTTTTAAATAGAAAACACTGATGTGTGATGGAGAACATGTTTATTGCATGTGGTTAATGATTGTAAAACATTTTGCCAAAGTGCTTTACTGTAAAAAATGTCAGTTACAGCTTTACATATATTTTTATTATCCAGTCAGTACACTTCTTTAAGTAAGGCATCAAATGACTGCATAGAGTTATAATTGCACTTAAGAGCATCAGGCGATTTAAGGACTGCTGTAGCGTCCAATAAAGAGAATGCTTCCGCTTGGTTTGTGTTGAATGAAAAAGAGGAAGGGGTGGTCTACCTTAAAGGACACGGTCATTACAGCACAACGCAGCATCATGACAGCTGCAGTAGCCGCAGCTGCTTCAGTGCCTTCCTCATTCACTTCTACAAAAGACTTGTGCACCACCTTGGAGATCACCAAATCATTACTAGGAGACATGTGTGAAAAATCAGCTTTGGCCATGTCAAAGGCATCTGCCATGCCCATGCTGACAAGCAGATCTTTCATGTCGTAGGTTTCTTCCAGTTTGAATCGTGGCAAAGACACTTGCACTTCAACCAAGTCCATCATATCAGGCCGCGTCCACTCCATGAAGTTCTCATAATTGAGCGCTTGCTCGATCTGTGAAATATATTTTAACACACTTGTATTTGTTTTATATAAATGAATTAGATTTTCAAAGCTAGTCAATTTAAAGAATTTACCTTCTCAAGGCCAGTAGTATCATCTGCAATCTCAACAGGTAGCATAATTAGCATACTGAGCTCCTTGCCCACATATGGCAATTCTATAATGTTAAACTGCAAACCAGGTATAAAAGCCAGGGGAAACTTAGCCTTTTGGGTCATCATCTGCACTGGTTTTGTGTCGTTCTGTATATAATAAAATATAAAAACATTTAAATATATAATAATATTATAATTATTAGTCATTATTTTAAATAAAAGGGGGGAAATTAAGAAAAACCCACAATTAATAAATGAGAATGACATAATTTCTTTTAATTCATAGGTGAATATACTGAGATTTTATATATATATATATATATATATATATATTTCTTGGATTCGATTTTCTCCCTAATTGAGTCGTGTCCAATTCCTCCCAGTCACTAGGAGCTCCACACTAAGGTTACTACGACCACTCAGTCAGGAGGGCCGCAGACTATCATGAGTTTCCTCCGAACCACATGACGTCATCAACCACCTCTTTTCGAACTCCTTGCTCATGCACCATTTGGGGGCAGTGTCACACACTCGGAGCACTTGGAACACACTATCTGCTCCTTACACTTGCGTGAGCTTACAGACGCCCCTGACTGGCCGTATAGCTGTAATTAATGTGAGTGCCTCCCATCCCACCCCGCTGAGAGAGCTGGGTCAATTTGCTCTCTCTAGGCCCTCGGCTGTGCGAGGCTACAACCAGCGAACCAGCGATCTCCGGATGATAAGGCGAGCACATTACCACTGCGCCATTCCTTATTTATATACTCAAGTTATATTGTTAGTTTTTATCTTTACTTTTTTTCCCAAAATATCAAAATGTGAAGTAGATATTGCCATATTTTGTTACAATAGACAGTATTGCATCACTGCATTTTGCATCACATAAGATATCGGTGCAACGTCTCACAAAAGAATATGGTGTGCACAGGAAAGGACAAATTTGCACAGGAGAGATAAGGAAACAAAAGACTTTTTGGTTTTATTTTTCCTTTTTTTCCTTTTCTGGCTTAGGACTATGTTTAGTTACATAGCCACACAATAACAGGACAATGTTTTACAATATGCTATAAGACATAGAAGGAAAACACAAGACAAGCTAGAACCATGCAAAGACGACAGGGGTATACATGAGAGGACTGGAGTGCAAAAATGTACAGAAGAGTACAGGAGGACATAGATTTGCACAGAAGAGAACACAAGTTCACAAGAATTCAAATAAGAAGACTGCATTTTCTTTTTATAAGTGCATGGTACCCACCTTGTTTATTTTAAAAGGAGTCTCTTTTGTTGCCTCTACCTTAAACTGCTTTTCCCAGCTGCCCTTAAAGTAGATGGCATTCACCAAGACAAGTCTGGTCAAACTGTCAACAATTCCTTTTGCCAGCAAGTTCTTGATCTTTTCTATTGTGAGCATTTTAAGGCACAAAAACAGTGTTAATCAGACACAACATTCCTAGAAAAATATTGCACAGGAGAAAAATGCAATAATAATGATTCTATTAATTCAAATACTAATTACAACTAGTAGCAGGAGTATTTTAAGTAGAAGTACTAGTTCACACAATAATGTAAATAAATAAATAAATAAAAAAAACAGCAAGGTCACTGGGGAGAAAACTACATGGTGGATCTGCATTTCAGCTATATTAGCTCTGTGGTGGATAAACATGAATTAAACATGTTAAAATTATAGATGAGTCGTGTTGCCCATTACCCTGTCATCAGTTCAGTTGTACACAATTCATAATGTTATTCAATTCACCTGGCAGTGTTGTGTTGTGACTAAACGGTGTATTGCTCCACTGGCTGTGGTTATCATGGCTAAACTTCTCAGCAAGTAGACTTTCCCGAATTTAAAGTTAACTGGTAACCAACTTTGTGACTTTAGGAATGTCTGATGCAATTAAGTTACTTTCAATGATCTTACCGTCTGTTTACAAAATTAGTTTACTTCTCATAAAAGTGAAAAATACTATATCGACATAATATGTATAAGGGGCAGTGGTGGCTGAAACTATTAAGGGCTCCGAGTTACAGAAGGTTGACGAGTTCAAGCCCCAGCCTTGCCAGCTGCTGCTGTTGAGCCCCAAAGCAAAGTCCTTAAACCTACTGTATCTGCTCCAGCGGTGCTGTAAACTGGCTGGACCCATGCTCTAACCCTATCTTCCGAACTGATATATGCGATGAAAGAATGAAAAATTCACAAATAAGTTTATGTACACTACTAACCTTTAGTTTGTTTCTCCACCCAGCTGTTGATTTTGACACGCGCGGCTTCTGCATTTGATTGAAAGTCAACAGTTTCTAGCTCGGCATTGTAGAGTTTTTTTATGTCACTCAGAAATTTCTGTTCAAAATTAAACCAATTAAAAAGGAAGAAATATATGTAGATCAACATTTGCTGAACAATAAAAGCAACTCAGCTAACTGTCAAAAGCAAATTAGGGGAAAATCAACCTTCACTAAATTAACTAAATGATTAATTTAATATGTTATTTGGTGGCCAGCATTAATGTTAGGCAATATATGACATAAATGACATTTATTTAATCATTTGACACGTTTTCATTTGAATATACATTTGAATAAGGTTGTAAACCTTTTATATGAACATGGCTTTAGTGGTTCTTGGTTGTGTCAAACTGAATATGAAAAGGGCTTAAACCGAGAGAGCTTTGTTTATCAAATGTTCCTATCCAGTGTACACCACCAGTCAAACGTTTGGACATGCCTTCTAATTCCATAATCTTTCCTGATTTTAATTTCTTTCTACATTGTAAAATGTAGGCACAAAATAAAAAATGCAATAATCTCCTCTGAACAGTTGATGTTCAGATGTGTCTGCTACTTATGTTCTGTAAGGCCTTCATAATGGTTCTAATCTGAGATGCTGTTAATTGGTGATTCTTAAGACTGGTAACTCTAAATGAACTTCTCTGCAGCAGAGGTAAGTTTTGGTCCTGCTTTTCTGGAATGGTCTTCGTGAGAACAAGTTTCATCATGGTGCTTGATGGTTTTGACAATACCATTCTTGCAGGAAGTATTCCAGAACAGCAGACCTTTGTGTCTTAAAATAACTTAATTCTACTTAACTACTTAATTCCAATAATATGTGTTATTTCATATTTTTCAAATCTCCAGTATTGTTCTAGAATGAATTAAAAAATTAATCACTAAAGAAAAAACACTGAATTAGAAAATGTGTCCAAACTTTTGACTGGTACTGCAAGTGCGTATATTTATGGGGCTCAAATGTTCTAGTATGATCATGCCCCTGTGCACAAAGCAAGCAATCCCACTGAACACCTTTGGGATTAACTGGAAAGCTGACTGAGCGCCCAACCTCAGTGCCTGACATCATTAATGTCCATGACTGAATGAGCAGAAATCGTCCAAATCCTGCTCCAAAATCAAGTGGAAAATATTACAACAGCAAAGGGGGACACTTACAACGCTGCATTACATAATCAAAAGGCATGTAAGCATGTATTTGTCAAGCGCCCTCATATAGCAGTCACAATACAATTAAATAACACATTAAGTAATCTTATTTTTATTTATTTATTTTTTTATTTATTTTACATTTTAGTAATGTTACTGTTTTGCTGTTGGGTTGTTAGCAAAGCTCTATATCATGCTTCATATTGTGTATAGGAGAAAATCATTTCTCACATCTTTGTATTCAGAGATCTTACCCCCATAAATTCATGGGACTGCTCTCCATAAAGCCTATTGATCAGACTGAGGGAATAAGGTGCTCCTGCTTTGTTTAGTTGCTGCATCAGCTTGTTGAAGCTGACATGGATGTCATCTGTGGCTTTATCATGGTGAAGAGTCTACATAATATGGATTGAAAATAATCAAAGTTACCCACGAATAAAAGCAAGTGAAGATTAACTCAATCCTAACAGAATTATTACTTACATAACAAATTATAAGGAAATTAGTAAATGCAAGTAAAAATGTTCATGTATATAAGACTTTTTGACTCATATGGAAGCTGTATAGTATCAATGCAAAGAAAGAAAGGCAGCACTATAAGTAAGCTATGAACTACCATCACCAAGGTTATTGCCAAAATAATGCCTTTTCCCAATTAGTGCCTCCAATTAGTATTTACATTTAACAACCTTTTTAAACACAGCCGGTAACTGGAATTTCTGAGTTTGTTGTGCATGTTGGGCTGCTGCTGGTTGAGCAGACTTAGGCTTCACTGGTTTGTTGAAGCTCAAGACCTACATCAAAATATTAATCATGAGATTTGCAAAACCATTTTGATCACATACATCAGTTGTTTGCAGAAATACATTCATTTTAATTTGGAATGTAGGTGTGTGCTATGGTCAAATACTTGCTATGTAAAAGTAGACTTAAAATCTCATTAAACAGGGTTTTTACCATGTACATAAATACAAAATTCATTGCACTTTAGGAAGTGCACATAAAAAAAAATTTTAAAGAAAAAAAAGGGCCCAAAATATTCCCCTACACTGTACTAAACACCCCTAAACTCCACAAGTGGCCTCTTTGCAAGAAAGAATAAGTAAAAGATATATATCACCCATAACACTGGTTACTGTCCTTCTAAAACATGGAACTGAGCAATTATGAAGACTTATCAACAACCCCTGAGAATGAATTGCAACAGGGAAACTGAATCACAATCAACAAGTTTCAGTCAACAACAAGCTGCTTTAGGGTCTTGTTGCAAAAACACATGCAGTGGATATGACACATTGTGAGAACCTGTGCCAAGGCCCAATGAACATCCTGATTGATTGTTGCATGATGAGTCTTGCTGTGGTGACTCAGTGGATAAGGCTCTATATTAAAACACTTGGGCCCTTGAGCAAGGCCTTTATCTTTTTACACTCCAGGGAAACATATTGTGGCTGACCACAACTTCCCAACAGGCTGTAATATGTGAATTAACAAATTTCACTATGCTATAATGCATATATGACAAATAAATACTCATTCTGCTTCTTCTTTGTTTTAATTTCTTTTATTTGCATTTGAAAAATGTTCCTGATCTCACACCCACAACTTGCTGCAGAGCATTTCTACCAGTACCTTGCCAAGCTAATGTACAGTACCATAAGGGTAAATTTCCACCACCACCCTAAACAGTCTTGTGCTGTCTTTTGTTTAGAATTACAACAGACAAACTGAATCCTGCAACTAAAACTAAATCCTGCAACATTTATTAAGAAATAATAATAATAATAATAATAATAATAATTAATGTGCATTTCTTTATTGCACAAGTTCCCAACACTGGTCCTGGAGTTTGTACTGAGGTACTGTTCTGTTCTTTTAGTGGTTTGTCTGCACTACTACACTTACTTTAATTCAGGAGCTGTTAATTAGCTCATGTGAGAAATCAGATGTGGTTTGATCTGGGAAAACACTAAATTGTGCAGGGCAGCAGATAATCCAAGTTCAGGATTAAGAACCTTTGCTGTAGAAAATTTTGCAAGTAAATGATGTAAGGGTACTGTACAAAAATTCAGTAATCAGTATGGCCTTTGGAAATTCTACTTCTTCATGGAGTGGGAGGGTCTGAGAAACCCTGTAGAAGACTGTTTCAACAGACCTATGCAAAGTCAACATCGTAAGAGATTAGACATTTTATGGCTGACAACAGAGTAACCATAGAAACACAACGTAGTCACACCTAAATGACTGAATGCCTAGAATGCTCTAGCATATAACTCATTTTAAAGATCACATGACCTTTGAGTTGACAGGGAGAGTTTATAACAGTTCCACTGTCGCCTAAATACAGTGTGATTGCATCTGAGCAATCAGGACTTGTGCAACTGGGTGTATCTAAAGATGGCTATCTTGGTAGTAAAACAGCATGAACCCAAAAATCTTTAATGCAGATCTAGTCAATGCTATGGACGGGTTTTTTTTTAGTCAATTAATATGCAGAAATGGATGCTGAGCACAGTCTTGCTTTGCTTCACTCTTAGCATGTTAAAGACTAATAAACTAACATCTGCTGATAACACACCCATTGTGGGATTGCTCTTTATAATAATAAAATTATTAAATAATAACAAAATTATTCACTCATTAGACTGATTCTGTTTGAACAGTAACAAAGCTCAAAGTATGCAAACTAACAGGTTTGATTCAATTGTGCATTATACCCAACTGCTAAAATAAGAAGACATCAAGCATGAGACAATACACTGAAGCTGTGAAAGAAAAATTGTAGGTAAATATTTTTATCATAGAAAAATTGACAGGTCAAATTGAGCTAATCTTAATGGTGAAAATGCACCGACAGCCAAAAACATCATGTAAAAATAATGAACTGAAATACCTTAAATAACCCTCATCACTCTTACTCTGTTGTACTTGTCTGAGCTTGTCTCTCTTTACCAACTTTCCCTAACTTGACACACCCAAACTTTCCCACTGCTAACAATGCCCTCTTCAAAACACAACACAAAGTGATGAGTGGCAACTCCAATCTCCACTCCAATGCTGCTCTGGCTTTTTATATCAGTCAAGTTTTCGTCTATTGTTTACTTCCTGATTATTAACATTTATTTTCTTGTGTGTTCATATAATTTGGACTATTTTACATTATTATTGCTGTTGTTGTTCCAACCTTAGACATCTGAGTTGCTGTGTTGCCTGCAGCTCCAAGAAACACCATGGACAGCGAGGAAGTCATGCTGAGAGGGGAGTAGAAGACATTGCCAGTCTTGTTGTCTTTCTTGATCTTGCTAAACAGCTCAAAGGCAAAATTATTGCTTGCCACGGAAACAGATTCCATTTTGCGAAATCGTAAGAGAACTTTTTTTTTTTTTTGTAAACTGACAAAGAAAGCCTGAGAAAGAAAGAAGAAGACAAGGGAAAGAGGAGTTAAAATATGACACTAAACATTATAATATACTGTATAATACACAGATATTGTTGATCTGATGCTGAAACAGTTTGAACACTGGTGCAAGAGCACAAATGCGTTCAATTCGCTTGGAACATTTAAACTATTAAAAACTTTTTAGTAAAGTGTTAAAAACTTTTTAGTAAAAAGTTTTTTTTTGCCCATTGTTGTAGGCTTAAATCATATTGTTTGTTTCCTTAAAAAAAAAATCAGCCTTTACTGTATTTCTCTTTCAGCAAATTGAAATGGGTATTTATGGATCAATTTTGGCAGAAGAATTTTTTGAAGACCTATTTGATAAATAAAGTAAACTAAGCCGAGTTGAACCCATTGATCAATTTATATTTCATATTAACATAGGCAAAACAGTCTCCCTTTACCTTAAGAGAAAGATAGGGCACTGTGACACTTGCAAGAATTTCAGATTGTCCCAGTTTATAAAGGAAAGTACAAAACATTTGGCACAGCTGTCAGTCATTCCAGATTGATATGTTAGATTCATATGACATTACTTATGAGTCATTATGAGTTCATTATTTATTAACTCCATGAGAACCCCATGTAAAAATGTGCAGTCTTAAAACATAATAATAATAATAAATAAAATGATTTTCATTTCATGTCCCCCTTCCTGGAAATCCCCCACAACCTAACTACCGCTGATATAAAGGAACAGAGCACTAACTCACTCACTCTCTATAACGCTTATGCTGTAAGCCTGGAGTCCATCTCTGGGGACTCAGGGGCAGGAAGCTAGGGCACAGTCTGGACAGTGTGCCAATTCGTCCCAGCACACACACACAGAGTTTGGAAATGCCACCTAGTCTAATCTACATTACTTTTGGAGGAAACCAGACTAACTTGCACATGGTTCCTAGGGCAGGATTTGAACCCTTGACCCTGGAGATGCGAGGATGCAGTCCAGAGGTAGACACCACCATGGCACGGGGGGACAGAAATATGAATATTAAAAAGTGTGGGCATAGCAACAGTAATGAAAAAGATCAAGAAAATGACCTACATGTTATATCTTACTCTTACTATAAACATTTCAACAGACCTATCATGGTGTGTCAAATACATGCAAGTGTCATGACAACGCATCCCGCTCTTCCTGATCACTGTCCGCGTTAACAGTGCAGAATTCGTTTACGACTTTCTCTTCCGTGCTCAGCACAGACTACAGTCGGTTACAGTCGGCTATCTGTACTACCACACCCCGCCGCCTAACCTCCACACTCAAACTGTACACAAACAGGGCATGCGCCTGACTAAAGATAATGGTTTAGTCAGCAATTTAGACGACAAACCGGAAGTAAAGTTCACTAAAATAGTCTTAACTTTCACAGAAACTTCACGAACTAAAAACAAATAATAATTAAAAAGAAAAAGTCCGACGTGTACTTGATAAATAACGCTAGTGCATGTCCGACAGTTCTGACAAACAGCCATCTTCTGACACCTGAAGATAAAGCTTTGACTGAAATAAATAAACTCCTTGTAAATAATTTAGCACACTTACCTCAGCTTCTGCACTGTTAAAGTGATCTAAAGTCTAAGTAGATGAGGGGGGCGCTCCACGGAGTGTTTGACTATATAGCATTTCCCACTCCACCTCCTCTCTTTGATGGGGGCAAGTCCAGGAAATGACGTCATATGTTTAGGAAAGTCATGCGGTTGGAATGGATTTCGACATGGCATAATAGCGTTTAGTCATCACTGATCAGGGGTTAAACAAAAGCGTGTCCCTCTTTAAACTCTATCATTCCTTGGAGTTTTGATAAGGTGATACGAAACACCTTTAAATAAAGCACATCTACCACATATATTTATTTGTGGAATACCAGGCTTTAGCCCAGGCTTAAGCTATTCATTCATTCATTTTCTTTACCGCTTTATCCTATGATCAGGGTCGCGGGGGGCCTGGAGCCTATCCCAGGAGGCT
>JAQQZS010000020.1:9095506-9106054 GCA_030068045.1 Platyallabes tihoni | reverse complement strand
AGACCCTGGAGGTGCAAGGCGACAGTGCTAACCACTACACCACCGTGCCGCTCTTTGTGCTTTACTTAATAAAAAAGGTGGACAGAGGGTTTTTCTTTTTTTGCACAATGGCGCCACCTTGTGTCCAAAACAGGAGCCACCGCGTATTTAATTTTCTTAATACTGAGTGAAACTAAAATATATGCAGGTTAGGCTAATTGGCGTTTCTAAATTGCCCGTAGTGTGTGAATGAGTGTGTGTACCCTGCGATGGATTGGCACCCTGTCCAGGGTGTACCCTGCCTTGTGCCCTAAGTCTCCTGAGATAAGCTCCAGGTCCCCGCGGTATAGAAGGTGAGTGAGTGAGTGGGTGAAAGTGGGTGAGATTTTATTTCCACCATATCTCGCATGTCGTATATTTGGGGCATAACATATCGAGGATGTATTTATGATAGAGACTGGAAAGTTTAAGGACTGCTCAAAATGGGAATACACTGCAGCCCTAAAATATGCAGCCCATCTTCATTCCACAATGAAAACTTTACATTTACATGCTAATATTTCCGTCTGCTCTATTTTAAGTGCGGGTCTTGCGCAAAAAAGGTGTGGCACCGCCCTGCCACGAACTCTGTATCTCTCAGCTGCTCATTAACCTGAACCACTCACAATGCTATGGCACCTGAGAAGACCTGACTCCAGAAAGGGCTCACACTGCTGACAGTTCAGGCAAATCATTAAGGTATGGTTGAATTGATTCTTTTTTATGATTGTGAGGTGGTGCATTCTAAAGCTGGGCTAATATAATTTTAATTTCACAAAAATTAAATCTTTTACAATTATAGCAAGTCCACGTGCATTCTTCAAAAAAGAGAATATATATAGTTGTAATTATTTAACAAATACATTTACAAAACAAAAACACACACAAGAAAAGGTTAAAGGTTATACATAGAGTTCTCTGATTGTCTCTCTGAGGGAACCTATAAGGTTCTATATAGAACCCTAAAACAGAGTGTTCCCCTATTAGAAAATGCTCCAATGTGTAGCTAATTACCAGCAAAGAACCACTATTTCTAAGCATATATTTTCTAACACTTGCTTATTTTCTAACATTATTACTGGACAGAAATACCACCATGCAAGAGTTCCAAACTATTTGTGCAAACTCGTTGGGTGAGTGACGCCACCCTTGAATACTTTTGCTAAGTAAAACTTGTTGTGTGACTTTATTTTTTCAAGGTGAGTAGAACACCCCCCTTTCTTTTCATTACAAATAGTCATTAAAATAATCTGAATATACTTAGTAAGGTAAGATTTTACATCACAGTGTTTTCTGACAATTGGGTCTTTACTGACAAATTTGCATTTAAATATGTTGCTTTAATACTATGTTTTTAAAAAATGCTCACCAGTGGTTACACAGCCAAGGAAGAATACTTAAAGAGCTTAAATCACTGTATTGTAGGTCAGACATGCTGATATTTCACATTAACCTGTCTCTTTCTCATCCAAGGCAGCCATGAGGGACAGGTTGAGTGAACTTCAGGATCTTGCTGTGTCCAGAAATAATCTGGAAGCGCAGGAATATGCAGAGTCTGTCTCAGACTCATTCAGCAATGTGGACCTGGAAGATGGATTCCGTCAGCAGGCCATTGTCTTTGACAACAATGAGATGGACTCCGTGTTTGATGAGGTTCAAGATGCAAAACGTGAGATTCAGCTCATCCATTTGGATGTAAAGCAGCTCAGACAGCAAAACACACGCATCCTTAGTGAACCAACTCGAACCAGTACAATAAAGCGAGACTCCAATGACATTGCAGCTGACATTAAATCCCGCGGGGAGGGTTTACTGAAACGTCTTCATATGATGGACTCTCATGCCAAAGAGCTGGAAGAGGAGCATGGTATTAATTCGGCTGTAGCCAGGATTGCTCGAACACAGTATGCTGGCCTAAGTAACAACTTTCGTGATGTGATGATGGAATACAACGAAGCAGAGATGAACTACAGAGAAACGTGCAAAACACATATCCAGAGGCAGATGGAGATTGTTGGGCGGGATGTGACAGGCGAGGAGATTGAGGAAATGCTGGAGAATGGGCAGTGGAACATCTTCAATGATAACATTCTCACAGAGGGGAAAACCGCACGATCTGCACTCAGCCAGATAGAAAACAGACACCGTGATTTGCTAGAGTTGGAGAACCGACTCGAAAGCCTCCATGAGGTGTTTCTCGATGTGGCCATGCTAGTGGAAGACCAAGGGCCAATGATAGACTACATATTCACCAACGTTCAGAAAACTGATGCTAAGCTCGAACAAGTCATGATTGGACTTGAACGAGCTAAGAGACATGATAAAAACAATCCATTCAAGAAGATGTTCTGTGGCTGCTTCCCATGCTACAAGTAATTTTGTTTGGCAGACCTGTTTCTGTGTGTTTTATGTGTATGCATGATGGTCGAAATACACAACAGAACATTCAATAGTACAAGGAAAGGGTCGTGTAGGTACAAAATATAAAGACTTAAAATTATAAAGATGACTAATCGAAACCCTTTGAAACAGTAAATTCTAAAGTATGCATACAGTTTAAAATGAAGTAAATTTAAGGATATTCAAAACAAATATGAAGTATGCAGTGGTGGCTCAAAGTATTAATACAACATATGCCATGTATTATAGTTCTGCCCGTGCAAAAAAATATGTGATGTCACTAATTAGTCCGAGTCTATCTGGTTGAATAGTTGTGCTTATAAGAATCAGCTGGTTTAGTTAAAGGATGGAATAGAAATTATGTGGCAGGAATTTTACTTTCTAAAGCCAGCATGTCCACATCTGCTCAAAAAGTGAATTCGCAAATTTCTCTACATGATACTCAGGAAGCAATCAAGCAGGCATGGATTAAGCAAGTGACACCAGAGTACTGTAGACATCTATTTGACTCTATGCCCAGCGGGATCCAGCAGGTTTTGAAGAATAAAGGACTTCGTACAAAATATTAATTGTGATGTCGTGGTTTTATTACATGAAATGGCTAATTAGTCTTATTATATTGATTGTCATTATTTAAAAAGTCATTAATTAAGTCATTAAAACTCATGTCTCAAAACTTCTGACCACCATTGAATGGTTTTCAATGTATTTTTCTGTACCATATTCTTAAAGGAGAAATGTATTTAATAGATATTGGACTGCACAGTACAATTATGTTGTCCTATATCTAAACTTTAAGAAAATGTGACCCTTGTATTAAAACTGGTGTTTCAGACCTTTTTTGTACCTGTCCATTAGTGTTATACATATATGTTATATGACATGTATATGTATTTAATTATAGCTCTACAGTAGCAGCTCAAATAGCAAACATGGTAAGTCAGTGTGTTTTTCTTCCCACACACAATTTCCTTTTCAAAAAACCATTGTCTGAGAAAAAATAGATTTTGAGCTTAGTAGATTGTAATGAATTCATTTTAAAAGAGGTGGAATTTTAGCAAGTTAGCAGGGTTATATGGTAGGTTTTTATTCTTCTTCTTATTTATTTATTTACTTTTAAGAGGAGCGGAAATATTTTCCTACCTGAGGATAATCGAAAATTCTGTCGGTGTACACATCAGAACTTCTCTTTTAGTAACAGTAAAATAGTAATGTGTATTAACTGTTAATAGTAATACTCATGTGTAGGTAACCCTAATCCTCTAAATGCTCTTAACTCTTAGAAGAAAGATTTTGTCACTCTGCAATCCTATCTCAAATATGTCGACACACATCTTAAATGTGATTAAATCACATCTTCCAATAAATTAATTGAAAACAGAATAAACAATACAGAATCATGCAGGAACGTTTTTTTTTATTCTTTGGGCTGGAAAACTAGGCAGAGCAGACAATTGGTGAACCGCTATATACCGCACATACGTTTTACATCAGATAAATATGTATGATGTGTAGGCTAAAATCTACACAATCTGCATTACAAAGTGAGAAATGTACAGTACAATCTCTCACAGGGCATCTAAAGACATTCTGTAAGTGGTCACTGATTACGTCAAATAGGAAAAATAATTTAAAAAATAAAAGTTAGCAGGCTAATTTGAAAAAAAGTAGCAGTATAGTATATGCTCAAATTTCTCATTTGCTTTATCTTCCAGAATGAAAAAAGCATGGATGACCTGTTGAGTATTAGTGGAGAGGACTGAATAGGAGGAAGAACGAATCAGACATCTGAAACCTGATTTCAAAACAGAAAAACTGTTACTTTATAAGAGTTTCAATGTACAATTTACAGATATCTGCAGATAAGAGAGAGAAGTATCACAATAAAAAAAATTTATTTAAAAAATTAAGATAAGGTGATAATGATTGATAAGTCAATTAGTTATTTCCTTTTTTGCATTGGTCAAACTGTTTTTTGATTATGCCACTTTTCTTCAGACATTTTTACCGCACTTAGAACAAATTTAACAGTTTGAGTGAAATTGAGAAGTTTGGTAAAATAATTACCAATCAATGGTTCTGAAATCAGTTTTTTCCCCCTCTCTCCCTGAAGGTCATAATGTTCTCTCTTGAATCTGTTGAAATATTTTTGAACCACTAAATTACAATAACAAATACCAGGCTCGCCATGTCATAATGGCTCTTTTATTTAGGAGTTTCCCTTTCCCCATTCCTCTCATGACCAACTTGAATCCCTACTAAACCTGTTCTGTTGTCTTCTTTTGTCCCCAATGTTAAACACAGCATACTGTAGCATGGACAAACAGTGTGCACCGTTAAAATGTATGACCAATGTATGACCAAACCTGGGATTTGAAATGTTCTACAGCCCATAAAGGTTTATTTTCAAGGTGGTGGAAAGCAGTTAGTCACTATAATACAATGCAGAAATGTAAATATATCACAGTGATTCATGTGAATCCTCATCTTAAGTAGCCATAGGTTCAACGTGGACAAGAAACCAGGTGAGACGCCATCCCAGTAGAACTCCATGAATTTATTATATCCTAAAACAACCATGCTGACATATGTGAGTGGCTTTATGTCTTGTCCAGAGGATGACGCTACTTTGCCTCATTTAGAGAAATGGGCATGAGTGGTAGTGCTTGTTTATGTGTCTTGGTGAGTTAACAGGGGGTTGGGATTAACAGTAAATGCACTGGGCTTCTGTCTAGCACCATTTTTTAAAATGACGTTCTACCCCTACTTCAAAGGAGAATTTGCTTTGATCTCTAAATATAGGCAATTAAAGAGCTAATATGTTTCACTTGTAATTATGGACTGTATGTAAAGATAATACATCAGGATTTTTTTCTTTTCTTTTATATATGATACAATAGTAGATAGTATCGGCTTTATTGGAATAACTATGATAAGTGAACAAAAGCCACGCCAGATCATCATACTGTAGGCTATGTATGAAGCATTCATGCTTATAGATTTTTATTATATATATATTTTTAAGTGTAAAAAAGAAACATTGATTGGTATCTTTAAAAGCGTTTAGATCAGGGCTCAATATTGAACCTGATCCGAGACCTAAGATGCAGTTTATTTATGGATTGTTTGAGCATTACCCCTAACTGAACGGGTCGTGATTTCAGAGAACGATAAATTATATTTTGAAAACAATGTGAGCAAAAAAATCCATTCAAGCCGCGACCGAGCCCACGCGCGTTTCCCCGCAGGTCTGCTTACGGGACGTCCGCTTCTGACACGTGCACGTGCGAGCGCGCGCACTCTGCCAGCTCCCCGCCCCTTTTGCACCCGAATCATTTAAGATAATTCGCGGTCGAGAGTAAGCCTGCATCCTTTTGACTAACACCAAAACCCCTGAACTCCGCAGCGAGGTAAGGACAAGTCATTCTAGACACGTTACTTGTTAAAGTGTGTTAAGGGTTTCGGCAGGTCTAAACAGACCTAAACACTTGTTTAGCTTGGACTGTATACAGGGTGTCCCAAACGTCTCCATTCAAATGGGAAATTATAACTCTTTATACAACACCAGGTGTATTAACGCGAGCTCGTCGCGAGCGCGAGAGTGTGTTTACAGAGATATGGCTGATGCTTTGCAAAGAAAGCTCTATATTAAATAAAAGCATTTTGCTGAGAAAGCAGTATTTTTCCTGTGGTGCAGTGAGACTTTTTACGATAAGAGACGCTTTACGATATATATGCATTTAAAGTATCCGGGTTTTCTCTCGGGTTAGATGTGTTCTGATGGAGAGCGCGCGGCCATGGGCAGCTCGGGAAACGGAAAACTGCGCCAGTGGCTCATCGAGCAGGTGGACACCGGGAAATACCCGGGGCTCGTGTGGGAGAACGAAGATAAAAGTGTGTTCCGCATCCCGTGGAAGCACGCGGGTAAACAGGACTACAACCGGGACGAGGACGCAGCTCTCTTCAAGGTAGAACTAAAGAGAATGCGCATGCACTGTGCATGCAACTTTTAGGCCATGCTGGAGAGTGACGCAACCCAAACACTTCATCATGACTATACAGTTAAAATGATCAACCTATATATACTATGCCGACTGACTATACTATGCCACCGCATTGCGCTCACATCTTCGACCCTTTCCATAGGCTTGGGCGCTGTTCAAAGGCAAATACCGGGAGGGCATCGACAAACCGGACCCACCCACGTGGAAAACGCGCCTCCGTTGCGCGCTCAACAAGAGCAACGACTTCGAAGAGCTCCTGGATCGGAGTCAGCTCGACATTTCGGACCCTTATAAAGTTTACCGCATCGTTCCTGAAGGCGCCAAAAAAGGCAAGTCGTGTGCACACCCACAACCTGCAATCTTTTAAAACACCGAAAACATGGATGTGTAAATTCTGTAACACTTTTAACGTGCAGGTTTACATGTATGATTTATGTATTACAGCCTCCAGATCTCCAGAGGATGCTTCGAACCCAAGCCCTCCAAGTTATCCACTACATCCATCCTATGCACCCCTCCAGAGTCAGGTGAGGCATAATGATAGACAGAACACTTACACTGACTACATGGTAATAGTAATAGGCGTGTGTGCATGTCAGTGAATGAGCAGTGAAATTGATTATCTCCATGCAGGTCTGCACCTTTGTTTCTCCACCAGAAAGAAGTTGGAGGGATTATCTCTCAGAAAAGCCCCCTATGGCTGAACTCTCTTACAATCAAAATCCATTCACCACTCGTTGGGATACAGGTGAATTACACACTATGAATTTCTCTCCATGTTGGTGTAGAGAGCATGTCCTAATGGACACTACACTTCCTTCTATGTTCCATTTTTGACTACATTTTTATATAAATGCACTGTAAATGTAAAAATGCCTGTTGGTCTGCTTATCTGCGCAGGCTACCAGTTTAGTGGCTCCTTCTACAGCTGCAGCGCCTCAGAGCCTCTGCCATCTGCCTTTACGTTAGATGCTAGTATGAAGTCAGCAGAGGCCATGGCTCTCTCAGGTACATATGCGTTTCTATTAAGAGTGTCATGGCCAAATTTTATTGTCATGTAATGGCTAAAACATGCCTTACATGACAAAGTTGTGTTTGCAGAATGCAAGTTTATTTAATGCTCAAAGATGTTCTATTGTTCCTAATACTGTAACAGCAGGGATGTAGACCTCAAAGACGCAGGAGGACAAACTTGTCTATCCTAGTATTTTTCCTTAATGTAATTATAGACTAAATGCATAACTATTGAGCAACAGACATTTTTAAAGTGTAGATAATGCCACAACTTACATTGATATGAGGTCTGATTGTTCAAATCTAAGAGACCTCTGAGAACTTAAGTACAGGCTGACTTGTGCTTGTGCTAAAAAGCATCTCCTATTTGTATAAAAAGAAACAGTTGAACGGGTAGGTAAGTTAGATTGTCATTAATGTTATGTTAGTTTCAGTTATGGTCCAGAAAATAGCCTTACTATACTTTTAAAGGCCAAGAATGCAATTTCTCTCCAATTAAGGTGTACCCACCTGTTGAGTCACTTCATCATGGTCTTCGTTCAACTATCCACAACAGCTCACACCAGCTCTGATACTGATGAAAGTTACTAAATGAAAGGATGCTAAAACGTTGATCTTCTGCTCTTCCCTTTCCTGTTTAGATTACCGGCTCCATGTGGCAGTATATTACCAAGAAGCCCTTGTGCGCGAGGTGACCGTGAGCAGTCTAGAAGGCTGTGTTTTGGGTGTGAGCAAAGATGGTTTGCCATACGGAGCTTCTCAAGGTCCAGAGCTTGTGGAACTTCCACAGATTGAACACTGCTCTCTGGAACATGGGGTTCTGCTGTGGATGGCACCAGATGGGCTGTATGCGCGCCGATGCTGCCCCTGCAGGGTGTACTGGGAAGGAGGACACACTCTGCTCAACAGCAAACTCAACAAACTACAAAGAGATCAGACCTGCAAACTGATGGACACTCAGCAATTCATCACAGGTTAGAATGAATACCTTATGATGATTTTCTAATATTTACAGTGGCAGTTTCATTAATGATACACATTAATGTGCCCATTCAGCTACAGTAGGATCAGTGTATATAATATAAAGCTAGAGATTTACTGCCCTTTTTTCAGTAAGGTATTTTATAGTTATTTAATTTAAATGAACTTCTTCTGGGTATGCTCTATTTTGGATTCTCTATTCCTTTATCCGTATAAAGTTTCTGATCATCTGCGGTGGTGTAGCTAAAAACCCATAGATCAGCCTTTTTCTGTGAAATCACCACTTATAAAAGACCACCGGGAAAAAATGTTGTCCAATTATTACAGTAAATAAGGTCAGCAAGACTTACAGTAAAAATTCACCACACCACACTCAGCATACAATGCACCACAAGCGATAATCTCTTTGCTACAGAGGCCACCCACCTTTCTCACGTCACACTTGGCTGGTTGCAGCATATTTGCATATATGCACACAGGACTTTCCAGGATGTGATTAGTGCACAGATGAGAATCCCCATCATGCCTCCATTAAATGACTTCTTGTAAGACAGATGGCAATCAGGCCAGAAAGAGTGAGAGATTGTATGATATTTTAAGGACAGATGACCAGGTAATTTCAATGAATGAGCTGTTACAGTAATTCTACAACTCCAGCTTGCAGGGGAAAACCTCCTCCTTTTTTAATGTGGCTAAAAGAGAACATAGATCCAGCAGTCTTTCTAAACCCACAGATACATTTTAGTTTTTATTTTATTTAGTTTATGGATTTGCTAGATTGTTTATTTGTAACAAGGATGTGATCGAATATACTTGTGTTTTCTGCTCATTCTCAGAGTTACAGAGCTACGCTCGGCACATACGTCCTCCACCCATGTCCCAGGTGCTCCTGTTTTTTGAAGCTGACAGCACAGAGCTACAGATTCCACGAAGGACCCTCACTGTCCAGGTAATCCTTTTTAAAACTGACATTTCACTATTAAGCTCTAAATCACCATCAACCCAACTCACCACAGAGCTTGTAACAACTCATTCACACTGACAAGAAACTGTGGCCTAACGTAAAAATGCTTTAGACCTCATTTCGTATGTACACTGTGCTAAAATGAAAATCCGCTTTCCGTTACACTCTAGGTAGAACCTCTGTTTGCTCGCCAGCTTCTCTACTTCACCCACCCAAGCAGCATGAACTACATTCGCAGCCACAACCTTTCACCCCTGAGCCCAGAGCAAACGATTCCTCCCAGTCAGGAATTCCACAGAGTCATCAGCCATCACCATAGCAACAGTCTGTAAAATTAAGCTTCACCTGGGAAAGCTAGCGCTGGGTATGTCGAACTGAAGCACAGACAAAAGGTGGATGCCACAAATCCACTGAGTATCTGGATATCAACATTACCAAAGACTTTCTCTGAACACACATAAGCAGTTGGACTTGTGTTTGCAGAATGGACAAAAAAAACAGTGCGTCGAGCATAAATCTGATTAGCCCTTGGTTTACTTTTTTGTTGTAGGTTTAGAGTTCTTTAATATCTCAGGGAACTGTAATAAAACAGTATTAAAATTCTTAAGACCAAAGACTGCTTTCCTTGTGGTTTGTATATCCATATGTGCTTCTATAGACCTGTGAAACATCACAAAAGAAATCGATCGATCACTCAGGTTATTGAACGATAGTATTTTCTATCATACACGGTGCTATGTTGAACAAGAAAGAAACAAGCAATCTACTGTGTGTGTGTGAACGTATGTGAGCACACAGGAAATGTGGTTTTTGTGACAGGATGGTGATGGTTGATAGACCTGCAGACTGATGACATCACGCAGGATGAGGTGGATTTGTAACATAAATAAGTTTTTTTCTGACAATAGTTTAGTCCCCAGAAAGGAAATTGTGTATCCAGTCATTATTCCACTTGCTAAAAATAACAACTTGTACTTATTGTCAACAGGCATCAAGACTAGGTTTAATCATACACATCTATTTAGCCAGGTTGGTTAGTATATATACTCAGCAAAAAAAGAAACGTCCTCTGACTTTCAACTGTTTTTACTTTAAGTAAACTTAATGTGTAAATATTTGTATGAACACTAAAAGAGTCAACACCATAAGACATAAACTAAAAATGTT
>JAQQZS010000020.1:9043867-9055249 GCA_030068045.1 Platyallabes tihoni | reverse complement strand
CAGTTGTAAATAAGAAACCTGTTCTTAATCTGTCTTGCCTGGTTAAATAAAGGTAAATAAAATAAATAAATAAATAATTCATATGTTCAGTCAAAGGTCACCTTTAAACAATAAACCAGCCATTGCAGTGTCAGTTTTTGTACTTTCCATTCTGCCCCCTCAAATAAGCTTTAATGAACACTTTTTTTTTTTTTTACAGTTTGGTTGCTTTAAAAGGATCGTTCAATCAGACACAATTCATATTCAACTCACCCAAGACGTCAATGCACCATGCAGAGCAGACCACCCAGCCAGAATGTGCTGTTATCTGTGCAAGGCGAGGAAACCCTCCCTTTGATGAGGACTTTTGGGAAGCACATTTTTGTCAATTATGCTGGTTTAATCAGAAAAATCAAAAACAATTTGGCCTTTTGTGGTTTGAGCAAATTGTGTTGTGTGTGGCACAGTGAAAATCGTGATAGTGTTCTCTCTTGAGAATTATATCCATTTCGTGATTTCCTGTAATTTTCATGAAAGAATAGCATAATTACAGCAGTCCCTCTACGTTAACACCCCACATGCATTACATCACAGAGTGGGTGGTAAAGTGAAAGGCTCTTGGCTTTAGTTCTGAGGATTCCTGTACACTTTCAAGCTTTCTTAACTTTAACACACCTGATCCATGTCATGAAAGTGTCCTCTGGCTGAGAAGTAACACATTATAATTAAGGAGGTGTGGATGTTCTTCTTCCACAGGCACCGATATGTTGTTTTTGTCATAAGATGTTAATTAACTTACTGAATGTGTGTGCTTGAACCTTAAATTTAGAGTATCCATTATTTGCTGGTTTTAGCATTTAAAAATAATAAATCTTCTGATTCTTTTCTGATAATGATACACGAGAAAGTGAAGATTTTCATTAAACTAAGTTACTATTTCTTTCATAAATGATCACATAAGGATTTTGAAAATAAGGCCTGACCAATATAAACACATTTTTAAAACACTGTCTATTTATTGTATTATACAATTATAAGCCTAAATATAACGGTAAAAACAACTGGTTTAGATTTTACGACAAATTTAAATGTACAGTATATAACCACTTTGACCAATAGGGGGAGCTGATGAAATACAGAATATCCCGTAGTGGTGTGTGTGTGTGTGCGTGTGTGTGTGTGTGTGTGTGTGTGCGTGCGTGCGCGTGCGTGCGTGTGTGTGTGTGAGAGAGAGAGAGAAAGAGAAAGAGAATGTCGGTTTTGAATTGAGATGTGGAAGGCAAAAATGTTGAAGGATAGTAAAACCTATTAAAATCCAAATACACTGATGAAATTGTACTTAGTTTTTGTTTTGCACCCCCGCCCCTAAATAAATAAATACAAATAAATAAGTAAATAATGATAACAATATAAGTATGTATAGATAAGTGGCAAGGCTAGTTTACTGCATCAGACATTCACAGCAAATGAAACCCTGAGATTACATCTCCACCCACACTATGTAAATCACTTGAAAATTTTCCTGCTAATATAAACCTGATATATCAACAACCCACTCACCTCCCTCTCTCTCACGTTACTTCTCGCTCTGTCAATCATAATTTGGACCATTGACAACATTTGGTGTTTTGAAAAGTAATTACTCAATATTTCACCACTGCTGACTGACTAAAAGGTTGTTAATTCAAAATCCCAGAATTGCTGGAGAATGCTCACATTATCTGGTCCCAGCCTGTACTTGGTTAAAGTATGTTAAAGAAAAACACAAATGCTAGAGTAAATGAAAAACAACAGGGCTATAGAGCTACTTAATTTTATCAACTCATTCATAAGTTAGTATATAAGACAGGGAAAAATACACACATATTATGTGCACAATATTCCATAAATATACATCCGGCCCATTGTTGTAAGAAAAGATTACACACACCTAAAGATGTTACAGCGTGATGAAATAAAAACCAATTGAACGTATGGTACACAAAAAATAAGAATATTTCTCAAAATGTTTTATTTTTCTGGATCTTTTTTTTTCTTTCAATAATTTACTTTATTTCTTTACTTGTATATTGGTGAAAGGACAGTAAAAAATGAAAATGCATATACACGTTTTTTGGTGGTTATGTATTTTAGGCTTATGTATGGAAGCAAACTGGCATCATAATAATTTTAATTATAGCAGAAAAACACATTTTCATGTTCATTCTCATCCTACACATAAAGCTAATTTTTAATAACAGCTGTTTAGCCATGCATTCCATAGCTTTCAGAATATAACAAATCACATTTGCTTTTTGAATTAATATTAAAAATTAAATAAAACAATTATAAAGAATATAACTGCATTCACTGTCAAGTATTTAAAGCAATTTATTCTTTCTTTCATCATGTCTTGAGCATAACCTCAAATCATCAGCTAGAAAGTCCACATCATCAGCTAGAAAGTCCGTTCGGACCACATAGTCTTCTAACAAGACAATAAATCCAAATGCACATCAAAGCTGGGTGTGGAATGGATAAAGCAGCTAGATTTAAGCTTATGGAGCCTTATGCAAACCATGTAATAAAGACATAGTGTTTTGGCAATATAGATGTTTTTTAACAATACTGAAATTAGTCATCTATTGCTATCGCAACTGACATAATGCCACAATGTAAAAATACCACAATTATACTCATCATAATTTTCATAACTTGCATAAATTATTTACTTGGTTTAATTTAAAACAAAGCCCTATGTTGGAATTACCTGAAATAGTCCAAAACAAAAAGATCCAACAAAGCAGATGTGAAATAATGATTCGAGAGAGGGAATTGGCTAGATTATCTGCCTCAGGCCTGACAGTGTATTCTACCTAATAAGTTCTACCTTTAAATATATGAAGCACGGCAACACATACAGACTCATGTTCACACACAGGATGGAAATGACTCTTTACAGTCATTTCTGCTCTTTACAGACTTCGAAATATCAAAGACACATGGTGTGCTGAGCTTGGGAACTCATAATAACACGTAGAAAGGCTAATGACTCATTGTTCTCCAGCCTTTCTTTGTGACCTGGGGGAAAAGTCACTGATAAGAAAATGATTAAGAACAGTGGGAGGATGCAAATTGTCCCTGTTAAACTACAAAACCCACTGGACACATCATGGACAATATAATTACATGAATCCAACGCAAGGCTCACTACACCAACACCAAAAGTAAGTTGGTATGTTTTATTGTATTGTATGTAAGTTATGTATCCCTTTTGCTCATCCAAAATTTTGATTATTAGTGAATGTGTAGAAAATCAATTCGTCACAGTAACTTAGATGCTCCTTTATTTCTTTTAATAGCATGGTATTCATGAGGTGATCTTATATTCTAAACAAGGTCATAGTGTGTAGAAATATGCCAAAATGAACATATCAGGGAATGCTATCAAAAAGGAACATTACCTCACCTTTCATGCCATTCAAATGACCCAAGAAATACCAAACAGAGTATGTATGTGTATCATGAACTCTGAGTCCAGGGTGTAGGCGTTTAGTGGGATGAGAACAGAGGAGGTTTAGGTAAATTGGGAATCAATCTCCGCCTTTAGTTTAATTACCTTCATCTCTCTTTCCTTCTCCTACAGGAAACTAAATAGCAAGAATTTGCATTGACTAATGCATTTTATAATCGCAGGCTGTATTCTGCATCAAGATTGAGTCAGTATATAGCCATGCATGGTTGTGAGATAATTGTTGTAGTTATATAAATAGCAGATATTGTTTTATCATAAATTAAAACTCAAAATTTTAATGTAAGCCTAATATAAGATTAACTTTATCCCAAGCATGGTGAACACCTAAGCATAACTCTATACTAACCATGATCAGAATCTTAATCTAAGCCTAAGTAAAACATTCCATACACATGAGTTCAAATGACTTTTTGGTCATGGCTCATCAGGTATGGCAGAATCTTAAACTTTAATATATTTCATAAAGAAAATGATTCTTAATTTACAGCATCGTCAATTTAAATTTTGTTAAAATACTAATTACTTTATCCTTTTAATGACCATTAAAAGCTCTTTGAAGCAACTTGGCTAGAAATTAGCTTTTATGTCACCTTTATATTTTTTGTGCAATCATTGGGTCCAGGTTAAGAGGGACAAAAATGAGAACTACAACAAGAGGCCTAGAGCAACTGTAATCAGTCTTTACCATATTCACTTTATGAACATTCTGTTTATTAGTGGAGGATGGACAATAGACAGAACAGTTAATGACTTTAATCCTTCTGTGAGTTTGTCTCACATACAGGGAACCACATCTGCTATATTAAACACAATTGGCTTTGTTTTAAGTCACAAATCCATAAGTTATCCAAAATAAATTTGGTCAAATGTGTACTCCATAGTTTTCATTCTTTTAACTGATTTGAAACAATGTGATTAGCTAGTTTAATCTGCAGTCTTGTGCAAATAGCAAGGTCCTTAATGTGTCCGATGAGTGTGAGTATCAGCATCCAGAATCCATCCCAAATTGGACCAAATTCATATAAAACATCTGATTTCAATAAAACCATGACTGGAAAGGGTGCACATGAGAAAGATCACCAAGCTATTTACAATTGAGGCAAATTAAGCAGTAAGATTGCTGTGTTATCTCTAAAGTGTTTTTGTTAAGCTATTCGTCTGTGCAGGGAAACTGTTTTTTTTACAACTACTATTTGAAGTTGCTTTGTAAACCACAATAGTAGCCTATAGAATGTCAGATGTCATTGCCTTTGAACTTAATTTTATTACACAACTAATTATTAATGCCATCCTAATGTAGGTACCAAATAACCTCTCACTCATTCTCTATATAGCTTATCCTGCACAGGGTCCCGGGAGCCCTGGAGCTTTTGAGCATGAGGCAGGTTGCCAATCCATCACAGGGCAAACAAACACACACACTCATACACTACACACAATTTAACACCAATTAACCTAATTTGCAAGTCTTTGAGAGGGAGGAAACCAGGGTAAGCAGAGGAAACCCACCAAGCATGGGGAGAACAGACAAAATACATTTCTTCTCCAAAATGTACTAGTTATAATAAGATTCAGCTGTACATGTAAAGTCTCTATTCAATTTACAGTCATTTTCAATAGTTTGTGTGTGTGTGTGTGTGTGTGTGTGTGTGTGTGTGTGTGTAAAACTTAATATAAAATTCATTTGATCTTAGCAGGTCACAGTATTAGATAAAATACAACCTCGTATGAACAACTACATATAACTTTTTTCACCGTTCCATTATTTATTTAACAAAAAGTACCCCCATGATTCAATAGCTTGTAGATCTGCCTTTAGCAGCAATAAGTTGAAGAAATTGTTTCCTTTAGGACTTTATCAGTCTTTCACATCACTGTGGAGGAATTTGTGCCCAATTTTCGTTACAACATTGTTTCATTTCATTGTCAAGTTTTTGTTAAACTACAGTACTTATGCACAGCTCTTTTATGGTACTGGTATGGGTTGAGGTCTGGACTTTGACTAAGCTATTCCAACTTGATTCTTTTATTATTCGGCCACTTTGATGTAGTTTTCCTGGTGTGCTTTGGATTGTTCTGTTGAATGACCAATTTCAACCAAGCTTTAGCTGTCGGCCTCACATTTGCTAATAGAATACTTTGGTATGTAGAGGAGTTCATGGTCTATATTTGACTGCAAGGTGCCCATGTCTTTTGCTTTTATAGAGGTCACACCAGGTGATGATCAATTAATCAGGGGCTGATAATTAGCAGGACCTGGCTGCAACTTACCTTCTTAAATCCTGTTGAAGCAGTAAGGGGGTACTTAGTATTGCCTAATTGTTTTTTTTTTCTTTTTGGCATTTCTGTCAAAAGTAATAATTGCATGATAAAAAGAAAATATGCCTGAGGTATATATTTGTCTGAGGTTGTATTTTCCTAATACTAAGACCTGCTATGATTATGATTTTTATTATATTTTCGCACAAAAACACATACAATTACAAATGGAATACTAATTTTTAAACACATTGTCACAATTACAGTGTTAAGACACCTGACTCAACTTGTCTGAAAAATTTTATTTGCTTACAGTTAAGCTTGAGGTGGAGTTGGCAATCAGTTTATTTTTTACATCTTCACTGATATGAAATAAAAAAACAAACAGACCTGCTTTTTAAAAAATCTATTTCTCATGGAATTTGTGTGAAATTGGATTGACCCAGAAGTACAAACAGCTACTGTAATCTCACACACATCACATTTATACACAGGTGATTCTGAACCTCTGCATTAATTTATTGCAGTGGACTGTTTTTTTTTTTATGTGTACGAGGGACAGATGCAAAGCTAATGTTGAAACACACAGTGTTGTAGTACTTTTTAAACCCTGTGATGGAAGGTGGTTAATATGATATATTTGTTGTTATGTTTAATCTACATAGCAGAAAAGACTAAGCAAATTTTATTTGCATATTTAAAAAAAAAATTTACAAATGTTTTCACAATTTTGTGAAAATCTCAGATCAGCCCATCTAGTATCAAGAAGCGTGCCACAGTTAAAGAATGATTACTTTCATCACACTTCTTCTTCATTCTGATGTTTGATCTGAACATCAACTGAAGCTCTTCACCTGTATCTGCATGAATTTATGCCTTGTGCTCCTGCCACATCATCAACTAATCAGATAACCTTATAAATGAAGTGGTGTCCCTATTAAAGTGGCACAGGGCATTCAAGTCAAACTGGGTCGTGTGATCCAATTTCTCATAAAGGAGCCCACTGGAATTGTTTCTGTTAATGTTCCGTGAGTGGAACACCTGATTCTTGAAAATCAATGGATAACTTACAGTACACAAACAAATGTTTTAGAACTGTTTTGTGTGTGTGTGTGTGTGTGTGTGTGTGTGTGTGTTTTTGTGGTCTGATGGCTCTCCTGCTAAAAGGTTGTTTATAGAAGTTTACAGACAGCTTACATTCCTGTGAGGTGTTCCAGACATGAGAATGCTTTGGTACTTCTAAAATATGTACTATGTTTATTCAGTCCATTGAGTTATTTAATGTAATGCGTTGTGTAAGACCGGTGGAATGGCACCTTGTTGAGTGTAAAGAAGATAAATGAGCTGCCAATCTTAAATAATTGATGATAATTGAGCCATTCAGTCTTAACTGTCTCATGGTCCTCCTAATCACATTTCTAACCTCTTCTCCTTTTTTTTTATGAAAAAAATATCCCTCATGATTTTTATCACATATTTGTCATACTTACTGATTGTGTTTTTGTGTATTTGAAATTATTTGTAGAATTGATGAGATAGTGTACCCACTGTCTTGAATCTCAGCTTGCGTGCCTCAGAAAGAATGGTTATGCACATACATTTGAATGCACAGACGAGATGTCTTGCACAGATACATCAGCCACACCCATAGGCATGTGTGTGTGTGTGTGAGTGGTTTACCATCGGTTACTGCTTTAACATCTTTCAATTTCCAACGCTGTCTTTTTCTTAATGTCTTTTACTTATTAGCTGAAAGAAGCACTACAGAAAAGGGTTACACATAGACTTCACAAATGTGTGAACATTTTTTAATGATGTATGATTCACACACTGTTGACAAGTGTCAAAAACAATGACAATGTGTAATTTTAATGTTTGACTTTTTCTGTGACTTTTTCAGTTTCACATGTAAATCTCTCACCTTCTATAAATATAATTCTCATAATATGTATACTTATGTTTATAGTTGAATCATGAATCATGATGACTTTCTTGTGAACATGACAATCAAAAATGACTTCATGACATCATGATCGCATGTGAAATGTATGTGAAGAGACTACAGATTAAATAGTCCACAGCTCAATCAAGTGCATCACATACACACCCACACACTCAAACTATATGTATATATATATATTTAGTTTGAGTGTGTATGTCTATGTGTGTGCACTGTAAGTGTTCTTTTCTCTGCTTTAGTAATTACCCTCTCTTTCCTGCGCTCACCGGCCGTGTACATCATAATCATTGCCTTGACCTTTGCCTTCAAACAGCAACACACATGTAAAGACATAGAGAGAGAGAGAGAGAGAGAGAGAGAGAGAGAGAGAGAGAGAGAGAGAGAGAAAGGGAGAAAACCTGTACATTTGTATAATAGGCCTGAGTGTGTGCTTAAGCTCAGCTTCATTCCATTCCTGAGCTTTTTCTGTAACTAAAACAATATACTTTCAAGCTTAAAATTGGTTTCAAATGAATCAAACTAGAAACTGCTTTTATAATAATATTTTTTTACTGTACTGTAATTATACGAAATACTTAATAAACTTGACAACATTCAAAATATTTTTTCTTGACTAGTGCAAGTGCTAAGACTTGCAGTGTAATTGCATGATAAAATGAAAACTCCTCTATTGAGCTGTACAGTTATCCAGGATTTTAAGTCTGTTCACAATAAAGTATAAGTGGGCACAGAGTTATTCTTTAGTGGAGTAAAAGATAAATGTATGAAGCTGCTTTTAAAAGGTAATCAACATTCTACAGCAGTGAATAAAACCTGCTGAAATACATGATACCTGTATTTGCAGTCCCTCATTTTCATTCCAAAGCCTGTATCAGGTAGGAGGTGGGAGGGAAAGAAATGTAGGATTATTTCTGCTGTATACTCTAATTCTTAGGAGTGTGTGTATATTTGTCTATGTGTATGCTGCTTCTTTGACAATACACTCTTAGCATAACTTTCTGATCCCTAAGACATTTTTCTCTTGAACTCAAGCTGAGAAACTGACACAACTTCCATTGCTATAACCACACACACACACACACACACACACACACACAGATAAGCCTGTTGCTCTGTGCTACTGTAAACACATTGTAAATCCAACATGAAGGATCTCAGTAAACAAATTGTTTCTGTCTGTCTATATCACTCACAGTCTACCATGCAGGCTAATCATAAAATCACAAACCATCTATTTCTGTGTTGTTGTTTTTTCTTCTTCTCACTATCGAGATGAAGTCTATGTCCTTACCCTATAATTACACAGTACAGCAATCATCGTAAACACCAGTAGTGATGAAAAAGCAAAAATAACTCATACACACACACATTAATAATTAAGTTCAGCTTATCAGGAAGCAAATAAATTTTAACGGTAACCTTATCATTAATTTTGATAGGCCAAAACCTTTAGCATGAAGAACAGGTTGTTTTGCGGTTCTATAGAACAGAGGAACAGATTACATAGTTTATTGATTATTGTTAATTATTAGAAGTTCAAATCACTAATAAAATTAGGGCAGGGTTTAAAAAAGTAACAACGGACAATTTATATCAAAAATATATTATTTTCTTTTCATTTACATCTTTTCACAACAAATCATTTTAGATACTGTATTAAAAGAAAAAGAATTAATAAATGACAAATGTCCTTTAAAAGAAAAAAGCCAGCTCTTTATCACTCTGTCTCCGGTAATAAATCTCTACATTGCATTCACAAATCAAAATCAATATGACACCTGAAGCCTTATCACTCCGATTCTGGAATGTTGATGTGTGCCTAGGTTTATGAGCATACTGCTGTATATTTGTGTTTATCTTTATACTTAATATTTAGATTTAAATCTGCTTAACTTTATTAATGAGAGCAAGTTTCACTGCCGGAGTTGAAACAGTGGAAACAACCTGAAGTAGAAGCTCCTCTTGGTTAGCAGGCTGATAACACAGCTGTGGCTTGAGTGTTGCTCTGTGAATAATGCTCGATTGGTGTTCAAGTCAAGTTGTCAGGTTAAGTAGATTTTTATTGTCACCCCTTCAATAAACACATGTATAGTGGAACAAAATGGTGTTTCTCCAAAACAGCATGATACTGCATAGATTGAATGAGAAGGACTTCAGGTGAAAAATGACAGCTGGGCAAAAGTGCATACTGACATTGAGCATTTTCGCTTAACACCTTTTCTCCTCTACAGTATGGATGTGTGCAAAAAAAAAGTGTAGAGCATTATATAAGGCATTATAGTAATGCGTATGTGTGTTTACCACAATATTAAACATAACAAGGAAGTATTATATAAATGTATGGCTGGCATACATTTGATTTGTCTTCAGTATAACATTTCCTTTTTGGCACAATAGAATTTGATGTTACAAATTGCCTTAAAGTTTATTATTTTGGTGCAACAGCACAACAACTACTTTGTAAGTAAAAACACACAGAAGGGTATGACAAAGAGAGGCATTTCCCTCTAGCCCAGAAGGAGAGCCAGCTTTTCCTTCATGTTGAGAAAAGTGTTTGGTTTGGTTTGTAACTTGGCACTTAGTTAATTTTGGGCACTTAGTTCATTTTCATTAAAGCCAAGGCTGAGGCACGGGGGCTTAGTGGTTAGCACTGTACATTTGCACTTCCAGGTTCCAAGTTTGATTCCCGCTTCAAGTCTGTGTACATGGAGTTTGCTCTCCCCATGATTGGTTGGTTTTCTCTGGATTACTTCAATTTCCTCTCACAGTTCAAAAACATGAAGATTAGGTTAATTGCTGTTCCCTAAGAGTGTGTGACTGTTTGTGTACTGTATGTATGTGTGTGCCCTGCAATGGATTGGCACCCCGCCCAGGTTGTACCCTGCCTCGTGCCCCAAGTTTCCTGGGATAGGCTCCAGGCCACTTGCAACCCTGTATACTGGATAAAGCGGTACAGTATAGACAATGAGTAAGTGAGTGTGTGAGTGATGAAGCAAAGGCCTTTGCTATTATGGTAACTGATATTTAGAAGCAGGCTTCCATAGAATTAGAGCACTGTATTTAGTTCACATTTCAACACTCAATCTTTGATTCCAGGTATTCCTGTAAAATTTAATGTTTTGCTTCCAAAATGCATTTCTGTTTCCCACTTGAGTTTTGGTGCTGCAGGAAAATAAATAATAAAAAAGAGTTTATGGATGAATCCTGTTCCTGTAATTTTGCAAACCTCCATGCACAAATGTGAATTATGGAATTGCGGAATCGAACCATGGTTCAGAAGGAATTCTTGTATGTGAAATGAAACCTGCGATTATGATCCTATCCTCCAAACAAGCCCAAAATTGGAGGAGCGCGCTGACTCAAGTATTCGAACCAATTGTGAAAACGCCCTAAAAGTAGATAGACTAAGCACACAACTTTACTGTAAGTGTACAGTGTACAATCCAAGTTCAAGGTATGCAAAAAGGACAGATGACAGAATTGCACATTTAGTATCTTTCTGGTTTAAACAAAAATATTACGAATTTCATTTTTGGCCTATGGAGGATATAAGATATAAGGAATTACATCATTTATGTGTGTGTGTGTGTGTGTGTGTGTGTGTGTGTGTGTGTGTGTGTGTGTGTGTGCAGTAGTTTGACCCACATCAATCTTCTTATGACACCAAGAC
>JAQQZS010000020.1:9019197-9034914 GCA_030068045.1 Platyallabes tihoni | reverse complement strand
GTGTAAAGCTGCTTTGAGGCAATGACAATTGCTAAAAGCGCTATACAAATAAAATTGAAATTGAAATTGAAATTAATCATATCTTAAGTAGCATTACTTAATTTTTTAAGCCATTAAAATTCATTCACCACTTTTTCACCATCTACCATATAATTACTTCATAAAACACAAACCTTTTGTACAATCATACATTAGTTGAGTGTTTTCAGTCTTGCAGTTGAAAACATTGAAATTTAGATGTTGGAAGCTTTCCAGCTTTTAGTGTTCAGGACATGAACTCTCATGCTCTATTCACTGTGCTCATACTGTGTGAGCTTTTTCCCTTTATTAAAACGTATTAAAATGAATCTTTAACTAAAGCAGACACAAGTCTCCTGCTGCCAAATGAAATAAAATTACACTAAACCTGTCCAGCCTTTATTGTCTCTAATGTTTTTTTTTCTCTCAAAGTGTTTACTGTGTTACTGGGTGTTTGATTTACCATGTTTTTTTTTTAATTTTATTTCATGTTTTTGAAAATGTGCTTTTAATTTTAGTCCAGTCCACCAAATCATATTCCTCCTCTGATTGTTCGTAAAAAGGCTTATTAGTCTCACTCCATTAGATGACTGGGTGTACAATATAGATACATACAGCAGTTTGCAGAAATATTCTGTATTTTTGTAGTGTTACACATAGGAACTGAAACATATTTACCTGTGAAAATATGTTACAAATGGTAGGAAATACAATTAACTAAAAAGTGCATCACAAATTTGTGAGTGCATCACAAATTATTAACTTAGAATTTATTTTGCCAGTTGCCATCGGAAGTCTAGTTGAATGGAGTTGATCTTTGTACAGTTAAAGTGTCACATGATGCCCATATACAGTACCTAAATCCCAGACTTTGTTAGAGAACATACTGAAACAAACATTTACATTGCCTTTATGGCATTCAGAAGACGCCCTTGCCTTTTAAAGTCTCTACTAATAAATAATGGTCCACTAGGTCACAGACTAAGAAAACTATCAGCCTAAAAGCTCTGTGGGAAATACGATCAGCACACAGAACATACTTTTTTTTCTTTCTGACAGCACAATAAAAACAAAGGAGCTATCAAAAGAAGAATGGAAAAAAATATTCTGGTAAAGTAGCAATCAAGGTCAGTGGATCGATGGTGAATTACGCATCTGTAGATCCCCTGTTATTCTGTCTCACTTCCTCCTCCTAATGATTCAAGCAAATAGAAAAGATTAAAACCAGATCAATAAGAGATTGCAATAACCAACAACAACATCTGCCAACACTCCAATGTCTCTAACCACCTTCTTATAAACCAGCTTTATAAAACAGACCATCATCTTCTATGCACAAAAAGCTTTACAATACTAATGGGTAACACATTAATTTGAAGTTCTGTAATAAATATAAGCAAGTATAACATTACTGATTAAAGATCAGTTTCAAATCCACTACCTAATGTATTTAAAGCAAATATGTGAAAGTTCAGAAGGTGCTTCTCAATCATGAGAACTCACTGCCTTGCAATGGTTTAGGTTTTCTCTCCTCCCAACACACATGATTATGTTCATGATCAGCTTTTTAGCTCATTATCATGCTGTTAAGGAGTAATGGAAGCAAAGGGAAACTAAACTTTGACTAGAGCCTTAATTTTAAGGTGTGCTAAAAATCTTTTCATATCACAAAGTGTTATTCCTTTTATCGCAAAACATGTAGCAAACGTGTTTTAATTCATTTAGTAAATAATGGCAATCCTATTAAAAACTTATATTTAATATTGTGCAATATTTTGAACACAAGTAAGCTTCCCATAACAGAAACATACCTCTGTTTGTTACATAATACTAACATTGGAGACTCCTTCCTAAAATTCTAAATAAATTATTTTCACAGAAAACATCACCAATTACAATTACACCAGCTTTTTAAATCAGGTGGTGTTGAGTGTCTAGTAATACAAGGGCCTATGCTTTTGGTAGAAATGATAACATATTAGAAAATGAGAGTTACTGTAAACATTGCAGCCTGAATGACTGTCAGAGCTGCTGTGTTAACAATGTTATTAGCATCCTTTTAAACAACCAGAACTGAAAATACAACAGTGCTGTAATATAATGTATTATACACTGATCAGCCACAACACTCACACTATCATTAGGTGGGAAAAAAAGTCAATGTTGGCTATTAGAGCATGCTATGTATGGGGCTTAGCAGGCAAAAAAGTTCAAGGTTGTGGATCCTGCCATCAAACTCCCCAGATCTCATTCTGATCAAGCATTCATGGAATGTACAGGGCAAACAATTCCAATCTATGCAGGCCGCATCCCCTACAGCACCCAAGGGAACCGCTACCATCCCAGAGCCAGACACCACAGCACACCCACAGAGGTCTTGTGGAGTCATGCCCAAAGGGCACAAGTGGAACCTACTCAACATCAGGCCTAATGTTTTGTGTTTTAATATTATTGCTGATTGCCGTTGGACTACTGATCAGAAGGTTCCCAGATGCAGGATGAGCAACAGTAGCAAAACTTATTAAAAATAGTACATCAATAAAACTGGGAGAAATGGACTATGATATATGATATATCTTTTTAAGATCCCAGTTTTCAGGGCTTTTAGGTGCAGTTCTGCTGGAAGAATGGGAAGCAAAGCAGAAAAAACAAGGTTTGAGGTTCTAAGTGGGGTTTTGCATGTTTTTCTCATGCTTATGTGGGTTTCCTTTGGGTTCTCCGGTTTTATCATGGCTGATTCTCTATGTTTTGTGTGTGTGTGTGTGTGTGTGTGTGTGTGTATGGTCTCGTGATAAACTGGAGTAGCATCTGGGGCAAATTCTACAGCCTTTGCCCCAAGAACCCTCGATCTGTTCGTTTGTTTAAGTGTACATTTAAATATTAATTCTGTGTAGTTTATGAGTTGAGACATGGCCTCTCTGACTGAGAGTTGTTTCTGTATGCCTAATTGTCTTTTTCAACAGAATGCATGAATTTGCCGGGTGGAGGGTGCCGTGCGAAGCGCTGCACGTCAAAAGCGTGAGTATGGGGATTTGATTTCATCTTCCGACAAAAGACTACAGAGCAGCTGTTGTTCCTGTTTGCCAGTTTGGATCAATTATTTATCATAATCAAAGTTTAAAAGGATACAAAAACCCATAGTATAAATGTAATGAATAATTTAGATATCATTTAACCTTTTTTGGCACAGGTGAAGGGATAGGGCTGTCTGTATTAACACTGTGTGTTGAGATTCATATCAGACAGTAGGTTATCATGTACTTTAAAAGATATGTTTGTTGTTTTTTTCTCTGAGCTGGATTCTGTGCAGATATAGCGTGTGAGGAATCGAGATTAAGGGTGAGAAATTGTCTGAAGCTGCATGTTGTAGCTATTGTCGAAGATTTAGAGTCTAATAACTTCTATAGACTATCCACTGACGGCCTATTATAGCAACACACACAAAGACATTCCTTAGCACAGAATCTCTCTCCCTTTCACACACGCACATGCAACCTCTCTGTGACCTCTGTTCTTGTCTGTGTCAGCTACGAACTTTCAATGTGCAGGTGAACACAGTGAGGACAGACTTGTTTTTAACAGACACAGAGCATTTAAAATTCCTCCTGCATGAATACACGCAGGTCAGCTTAAACCATCAAACAGCCAAACCTTAAGCATGAATTGTTCTTAAGCTATGCTTTGCATACCAGACTGAAAGACTAGCCTAGATTTCAAGTGCTAGTTCAACTTTAGATCAACAATAACAAGAATGAAGCTTTCCCAGATAAAATACTATGATCATTTTATCTATTATCCCTCTCTTATAAAATACATACTGTATATGAATAGAACATTTCTTTTTATACTATTATACATAAGATAATGTGAGACTCATATCAGAATTAAAATTTATTTGTTAAATCAAGCAAATTTAAAGTACTTTCTTTAATAGTTACAAATGTATTTGCATATTTAAAGTATTTTCTTTAGTAATAATTTTTGCATTAACATTACAAAATATTGTTATATTTTATATACAAAAATATTAAAAATAAACATCGTTAAATTCAAACAAATGTTATTATTAAAATTATTCAAATTCTAATTCTTAATATTATAATCAAAGTTTTTTAATTAATCAAGAGTTTGTATATTATCCAAACTCTTTTCTATCAAGGAATTAAATTGAATACCTTGTTCACATATACTGTACAGCATGACCTGAACATTGCTAATAGTTTTATTGATGAAATATCACTTGAAGTCAAACTATTCAAGACATAAAGAAATCCCTAATATTAAAGTCTTGCTTCGAAACCTGTTACCAATATACAAATGTATCTTCAATAAAACCTTAAAATTAACATGGCACGCTAAAATCATTTAGAGGTGTAAAATCTGATAAACATAACATCAATCGCAAGAAACATTTCATAGTAAAAATGTTTTAGAAGATAAACTCTGTGAAGATTTACAGTTTAATATGAAGAAATGAAATCCTCTATAAAATACCTCTCCAATGAATCACAAACCAAGTGCTTGAAACCATATGGACATTTTTATGCGGCTGGATAATTACAGGATGTGTTGGATCTTGTGTTAGAGCGGAGAAAACAATATTGTGCAGTGCAGCTTCACTGCATAACAACTACATGACTGCTTACATGATGTTTTCTATAGGCTTTATAATTACCAATCTTGAATGCACTCAAGGAACAATAAACAAACCATCCTTATTTTGGTATTAATGTCAGAAAATGTGTCTAATTTCCCAAAGTTTGTAATAATTTTTGTTTGCATCTTTCACAAATGCTGTGCCGGGTGTCCCAAGCGGTCTGTCTCTTGTCAAACACATAAACGCATGCCTAAACAAACACTGAAATAATGTCCCGAATTGAATACGAAAGTAAAGGAAGAAAGATAATACAAACAAACAGGAAGCAAAAGAGTAATAAACCTAGCCAGGCATAAAAACAGGTGCAGGAGCTCTCACAGAAACTCTATTTTGGGCAGGTGTGTGTTTGAATAAAGGATGTAATTAAACAGGAAACTTTCTCTGACTCGCACACACAAAGATGCATTACCACCCACCACCAGTTGGCCAGAATCTATTGTTATTTTGTTTTGTTACTCCATAATCAAAATTTTTTTCCACAGCTTTAAACTTAGCTGTACACTCGCCAGTCACTTTAATAGGAACAGCTGTACCTCTGCTTATTCATGCAATTATCCAATCAGACAATCATGCAGCAGAAGTGAAATGCAGAAACTTGTGCGGATACAGGTCAAGAGCTTCACTTAATGTTCATGTCAAATATCCTAATGGGTAAAAAATATAATGTTACATTTGGCTTAGTGGTAACCACTTTCACCTCTTACCTCCAGGGTTGAGGGGTTGAATCTCACTTCCAGTCTCCAGTCTCTGCGCATAGTCCATGTGTTCTCCCCTTGCTTTGTGGGTTTCCTTGAGGTGCTCCAGTTTCACCCACAGTCCAAAGCAAGTGTTTTCTGATTGGCATTTCCAAATTGCCTGTATATGCGAGTGTGTATGTGATAGAAGGGTAGCATGAAGTCTGGGACTTCAACAATGACTGCAGTGTGAAGTCATAGGTCACTGCGGCCAGCCATTGTTCATGATGATGACTTGAATGGAAGAATGACTGATTGTAGGGCTCACCAAATCTGTACATCTGAAAACTGTAAGAAGACCAGGGAGCATTTCTTCGGTCCTTAACTGTCCAGTTTCTGTGAGAAAGTGTGTCAGAATTAGCTTAAAATTCCTGTTTTTGACTGAGAGATTCGGCAGGTTGTACGTTATGAGATACCTTTCTGTTTACCATGGTTGTAAAGTGTGGTTATTTAAGTTACTACATAATTCCCATGCATTTTCTAACCATTTTGGTCATAATCCTATTTCATAACCCTTTTTCACCAATATCATGATTCTGAGTATGTGTAAACTCTGGATACTTTTGATAAAAATCCAAGGATTTTTCAACAGTTTCTCAAATACTCAAACAAGCCCATCTGGCATCAACAACATTGCCATACTTAGTCACTGAGATCATATTTTTCCCCCTCTTCTGATGCTCGATGTGAACATTAATTGAAGCTCTTTACCTTTATGATCATGAAGTTTTTACACACTTCCCTGATCCATGTAATTGGTTGACTGGAAAACATGCACAACGTATAGCTGTTCCTATTAAAGTGTATGGACTGTATGGTATGTATTTGCATATTTAACGCATAGAATCCAATTCTAAGTGTATATGTATGTATAAGCAATTTTTAAAGTCCCAAACCTACGGTAGACAGCGAGAGAAAATTTAAGGTTGAGGTTGTTGTTGGTCTTTCGGCTGCTCCCAGCAAGGGGTCGCCACAGCGGACACTTGGTCGGCACAACAACTTGGCACAGGTTTTACGCCGGATGCCCTTCCTGACGCAACCCTCCCATTCTATCCGGGCTTGGGACCAGCACTGCGGGGTAAATATCTTAGCTAAATAGTTTTTATCTGCACAGATGTCTCATACCTAATAGGAATGATGTCATGGCAGGTATGGCTAAAAGGTCTAATTAGAGGTCTGTAGTGCAGGCTCACTAGGATAAGATCAATTGTTATCGTTTGTTGTTTTGTTACATGCTTGTTTAAGAAGCTAATCTGTAAAAGTTAGTAGGAAAAAGTAGATTATTAAAAAGGCATGCTTTCACATATTTCACACGAATTGTCTTTTAAATAAAGTAAAAGAACAGATGTGTAAGAAAGCGGATTGTTGTGTAAAAGTAATATTGTTTTTGCATGATTTGAAAAGATGCGAACAACATGAGTGTATCTGATGCCAAAGTCATCACTGACGAATTCTCAATTCGCTGCATTGTCTAACTACAATCTAAACACCGTGTTTTCTTTGGTAAAATTATACTCTTCATGGTATTTGAGTGGAAATTTGTATGTTTGAGTTGCAAAACACACAACAAAACAGATACTCATTGTGATTCCTCATGTGGAACAAGCAATTTATGTCATTCTGTCCTCCTTGTTCTGATTGCTGATGTTTTGTTGCTATGCCCCAGAAACAGTTAAAATAAAAGTCATAAACAAAGAAAAGTTCTGGCTAACATCATAACATAACAAAAGATGGTACAAATCGGTTCAATAAATTAGTAATTAAGTAATTGTAATCCTGCATGTACCAGATTTGGGTACAATTAATTTTCACTGCACTGACAAATCTTTGTAAAAGTTTTTAGAATAAAGAAACTATAAGCTCCAGAGACGCTCCAGATACCATCCTCAAATTGGTGCAGTTAGATCCACATTTGTTCATTTATCTGAGATTTATAGGCTCACAAATTTCAGCTCAGCTCATGTCGTGTAACACACCTCCTTCCCTACATTTGTCAGTCATTATACAAGCTTATAAAATTTCAAAAGTACAGTTGAGACATGCTTTAGATGTCAGTGTCAAGTTTGATTGAGTGTTTAGGCTGCTGGAAGTCATTTTGTTTGGGAAAAGGAAGGGAAATGACTAAACACAGAGCAGAAACTCAATCTGACTAAAGTGGTCCGGAGCTGTTCTTCAGGCCAAATGACTAGAGTTGTGTTTGTTTTAGTTACAGCTAGGAAATCAGAAGCATCTGAAGCATTTGCATGCTGGCAGGATTATTGTGATGCATTGTTATTTCTCAACAAAATGTGGTCAGCTTTATACATCGGGATGTGATTTATTATGGAACCATTCACAAAAGGAAAGATTGAAATAGAACATATGTCACATTGTTTAAAAGAGGGTTTGACAGTTAAATTGTCGGAATTGTTTATAACTAGGATTGACGGCAGGACTCAAAGTTCTTTGAAGATCTATGGTCCAGAAGTGTAGTACCAGCCCGCTCAGAATATACAACTAGCCAAGGCTATGTTATAGTACATGCTGGAATCAAGAACTGAATCTGATTTTGTCACTGTATTCGTCTGTAAAAATACTCACATTACACTATTATTTAACAATAATGGGAGGTTTATTACATGATCTGCAATTTTAGTTGCTCTTAACTGAAAGTATGTTTTAAATGTCTAAGTATTTTAAGGGATTGACAATAAGTAATTGTACATGAAATATTTGTACAGTATCACTCACTCATCGTCTATACCGCCTCTTCCTGTATACAGGGTCACAAGTGGCCTGGAGTATCCCACAAGTATCTCAGAAGACTCAGGGCATGAGGCGGGGTACACCATGGACAGGGTGTCAATCCATCGCAGGGCACACACACACACACACACACTATGGCCAATTTTGGAACGACAATTACTCTAATGTTCATGCAAACTCCATGAACACAAACCAAAAGAATCAAACCCGGGAGGTGCAAGGCGACAGGGCTAACCACTAAACCACTGTGCCACATTACTTGTACAGTAAATCACTAAAAAAGAATTTCTTATCTTTTTTTTTATTTTATAATGGGCAGCACTGTGGCCTCACACTTCCAAATATGCTCTTCCAGTATCTGGTTTCCTCCTACGTTCCAAAGATATGCAGATTAGACTAATTGGCATTTTCAAATTGTCTGTAGAGTGTGTGAGTGTGTGAGTGTGTGTGTGTTCCCTCCAGGCCTCCCATGACCCTGTACAGAATATGTGGTACAGAGTATAGCGGAATGTGAGTTTTTTTTAACCTTCAATTTGGTTTGTACAAACCTTAAATGCAACAAATTTTTTTCTAAATAATATTTTAGTTTTTGATTTCAGACAGAATAAAATATTTAATTCGAATATACTGATTATCAGCATAGAATGATTCTGCCATATAGGCAAGCGGCAACCGGGTGAAAAAAATATATATGGAAAATAATTTGCTATAGTAGATCCAGAAGAAACCACAGTCATTGAATAGCCCCTCGACTGGAAGAGTTTTTACTTCACAGTGGTTTGTACATCCCTATTAAAGTTGTATCTGGTGAAATCTGGTCTACTGATTCTGGGCTAATTCTATAATAATAAGTAATTCCTACCTCTAATTGTACTGTTTATGTTATTGTGTCTGTGTTAAAGCCACAATTTGCCAAGACTTGTTCACCTGCTCAACAAACCTGACAAAGTGCGTAATTAAAGTGGATGTTAAAAGAAAGAACTACTGGCTAAATCCTTTAAAAGCTTAGAACCTTACTTACTTGGTAACTTTCCTAAAATCACATTAAATAATCCAGTGCCATCAATTCTCTCTCTCTCTCTCTCTCTCTCTCTCTCTCTCTCTCTCTCTCTCACACACACACACACACACACACACACACACACACACACAGAGTATACCAAAACATTATAACATTTTTATATTACCTGAATACATACACCCTCACTCTATCGGCTGTTGAGACTGACTTCTTTGGAAAGTTGTGTTCATTTAAGGTGCTTCAGATGAAACAAAGATGAGTTTATGCCAGCACCTTAATTATGAAACACCCAGTGGTTTCACCGGCTGATTCCGTTTTGTAGCGTGCTTATGATTGCATGTTGCACCCACAAGTTGCAGAGGCTTGTTTGCTTGCCCGATGAACCTGGTAAAACACACACTGCTAAAGAAAAATGGTTCGCATGGAAAAAAAATATCCCGTGGGCTGCATGTAGGTGTGGTAGTGAAGACAGATTAATGATTATCACTTGCCTCATGGCACGCGAGGAACTCAACTAACTTTACATGACCTTTTACAGCAACCTCACCTCTGCTCATGTAACCTCTTGGAAGAAGAAAGAAACATTAAGAAAAATAGAATGAGTAAAGGTGAATATTAAAACAATACTCCATTGGTCATGTAATTTGCAGTGTCTATGTCATGATTTTGTATGATACAGTTGGGTTTGGAGTTGTTTGTCATGTAGAATGAGTGAATGAGAGCTGGACAAGCATAGTGAGCAAGCTCATCTAGAGTAGATTTGGTGTCTGCTGGAAATCAAACATGTTGGGATGCTACTGCAGAAGCCTTAGATTATTTTAAATAAAAGTTGGTGTGTGTTAAATTTGAAAATAATGGTCTAAAAAGTATATTTGAAGAAAGTGAAAGACTCTTTCAGGTTTAAGGTTTCTAAATAACCATGCATTTACTTAAACCATTTGTATCCTGGTCAGAACCAGGTGAATCCAGAGCACTTCCAGAAAACTTGCCATGAAGCAAGAATACACACTGAATGGTATCCCAGTCCATTATAAGGTACCATGCACACACTTACTTACATCTAGGGGAATTTAGCATTACCAGTCCGACCTATTGGTATGTTTTTTTATGACATGGGAAGCACATGCAGCTCAGCTGATCCTTGAGATGTAAGATGGTAATGCTACTTGATGTACAACTGGGCTGCCTCCCATTTGTGCATGTTGGTGTCTGATCTGTGTATTAGCAAGACATGCAGTTACCTTACAGGCAGCCATTCTGATGTTAGTTTTAACATATATACATTTATTCTTTAAGCATTGTTTTCCTTCCTTGTTTCTAGACATGAATTGAAACAGAAGTACAACCAGGAGTATAGTGACAGGATTCAGATATCAGTTTTTTAGAAAACTTCCTAAAAGACAAGTGAGACTTTCAGCATTGTTAAGGTGATATAAGGATCATATAACTATCACATTTTAATCTGGTTTTGTAGAGTATCCAATAAAGTATGCACACATTAGTTTGCCATGGATTAATAGAACTGCAAGACAAATATTTTCTCTAAATTCATTCAGCAGAAACAAAATGTAGTCACAGGACAGAGGAGGGAGGAAAGACTTGTCAGGTACATTGTAGTAGAGACTGAGGTATATAAGGTGTTGATGTTAATATAAAATAATGACATTATTTAACCTTATATTGGTTTAAATATGGAACTGGATTTGATACACGTTACCATAGTACTTTTTTATGATAAACAGAATCAAGCCCTGCTATATTTCGACTCAAGGTATTTGGCTTAAATAAAATACTAAACAAACATTGTGACACTACTGTCTGCCTATGTCTGACTGAGAATTTCATCCTTGGTCTTGAACTCTATTGTCAAATGCATTTGTAAAACCCATCAAGCACCATGATGGAACTGGCTCTCATGAAGACCATCCCATTTATGATGTATTCTCGATGCCTTTAGCATTGTTTTACAATGCAAAAAGAAATTAAAAAAAATCAGGAAGAACCAGACTTGACTGGTTGTGTACATCAAATACATATAGTGTTAAACTCTATAATGTGGCTCTTCAGTACAAAAGCCTCCTACCCTAAGTCATTAAATCTGAAGGGATTAAAAAGAGAGACAGTAACTGTCAGTGACCTTTTGCTCACCTGTACTATGAGAATCATTCCCCCCTTTATCCATGTTCTCATTTGCACGCATAGCTTTTTACTTTGGCAGGCACCCAAAGTACATGATGGCAGCTTTCCAAAAGGAATGCCCAAATTCTATGCACTTGCACACTAACAAGTGCTAAGTATGCAAGGATTAACACACAAGGTGAATTCTTATCATGCACTTTTTATTTTCTGCAACAACATGCTGCACACTGTAGCATTGCCATGAAGTAAAAGTACATTCTGACACATGAACATTGTGTTGTCAATGTTTTTCCATTCTTTTAAATGTCAACAACCTCCACCCAGCAGTGAATTCACTTATCTAAGACTGACACAATGATTTACTTACAAAAGCCAGCATGATATTTAGTTATATGATATACCATATAACTAAAGTATTTCCTAAAAGAGAGCTAGTAGAAAGATTTAGAAAAATGATGGCCTGTTTCATCTAATAGTGTACAGAAGAGTGCCCCAGTTCCAGAATAACAGTAGTCAAGCTTGGTGCTTTTCTTGCACTAATGCCTTTTAAATTAGTAAATTACTAGACAGTTGCATCAGAAGACTTTTAGCACGGACTTTATCAAATAATGTTTGGTTTCAGAATTTGTGGTACCCTGATCTACACCTTATTTTTAGACATGACCTTAAGGGTAAAAACTCAAAGGTTCTGCCTCTAATAGAACTTACATACTATACTAACTGAATACTGTGTATAAGTACTATTAACCTAACCTGCCTTCATTAATTAATTCATTTTTTAAATAATCTTTTGCAACTTTTTAATCCTGATCAGGACCCCACTAACACACTCTTTCACACCTGGTGCAATTTAAACATGCTTTTTTAATTTTGTAAAATTGTAAGTATCTGCAAACAAACCCAAACACAGGTAACGTCTTCCAGTCCTCAACCCAGAACTTAATAAACAAATATTTACTTTTTGTAATCGCTTTATCCAGATTAAGGCCATGGTAGATTCAGAGCTTATTCCATAAACACAGAGTGTGAATTCTGAATAAACCCTGAATGGGATGCCAGTCAATTGCAAGGCCGCAAAAACACACATTCACACACTGATTCACAAGTTGGTTCACTTCCAGGGACAATTTATCTTAGGCAGCTTACCCACTGGCATTTTTGAGAAATCCAAGAAACCGAAGAACCTGCACAACAACTCAAAACAGACCTAAGATTCAACCATGTACCTTGGACTGGTACCATCCAGTGTATTGCTGGGTGCATAAGTGGGTATGGGTGCCTTGTTTTTGCACCTCATCAAGGCTATCCTGTACCTTGTGCTCTGAACTCCCTAGCACAGGCTATGGAAGTGAATAAATAAAAGAATACTGTATATTGTTTTTCCCTCCTTCAAAACCCTACATTATTAATTATTTTATGGTGTGAGTAAGAGGTTCACTAGTTCACTTAGGGCCCTCAAATAATCAGTAACACCCTGAATGTACACAGCCAGGCCAAAATAAATAAATAAAAGTCACTATGTGGATTTAACTAAGCAAACAGGTAAGAGCCTTAGACTGGATAATTACTGTAGTGATTAATATGGTTAAACTGGCAAAAAGTTATTTTACACTAACTGATGCAGGGAGTAGCTTCTCGTTTCTTAAGTAATCATGTCAAAAGGTTTTTTCCGTGGTTGTGGCAAAGATGTTACTCTGCTTCAGAATGGTTAAATTGAAAAAATAAAAATAAAAAATAAAACTATGGAGAATGCTGAAACTACTGAAATTAGAAAAATTGGGTCAAGAACTGTAAAACACTATTAAATACTGGAAGGATGAACCATCATCTTCTAAGAAGAAATATGGTCAAAAAACATCCTGAATGATCATGATGTGAGATTAGAGACTTAAATGCTTATTAAAATTAAATTGTTAAAAACATACTCACACACAACACTGTAATTCACAGCTATGTTTAATAGTAAAAGTAGTAAAATTTCTACATGCACAATGAGAAGAGAATTCAAAAGATGGGGACTAAACAGTTGTTTTACAAATTTGCTAGGGAGCATAAACAATGGACTATAGAGCAGTGGAAACAGACATGTGTTCTGTTGATTCCAGATTCACCCTCTCCAAGAGTGATGTAAGAAGGTAAGAAGAGAGGTGGATGAAGTGCCCATCATGCCGAGTGCCTATACCGTATACAAGCCTGTGTGGGCAATGTAATGATCTGGGGTTGCTCCTATTGGTCAAATTTAGGTTCAGCAAAATTATGTGCCCAAAAAATGAATACAGCTGCCTACCTAAATATACTGAAAGACCATGGTTTTCCATCAAGGCACATCAAGACCCCGGGCATATTGCAAGATAAATACGCCAGAATTCATTAAACTCCAATTGTGGAAGAGTAGTTTAGCGAGTGGTTTACATCATTTTCTCAGATGGATCTGCCACCACAAAGTCCGAACCTGAAACCCATTGAGAATCGTTGGGATAGGCTGGAGAAGGCTTTACACAGCAGCCTGTCTCTCCCACCATCAATAGATGATTTTGGAAAGAAATTAATGCGACTCTGGACTGAAATAATAACTTGCGTGACTATTTTTGGCTTGATAGTGTATCGCCTATAATAAATTAATTACTTGATTGAGGTACACCTGTTTATAATAATTAATTACCCTGGCACTCTTTCTAAACTTTCTCTCTCTCTCTCTCTCTCTCTCTCACACACACACACACAAAGACACAGACACACATACAAACACAGGTGCAGACGCCGTATTTCGACGACGATTTAAACAAGACCCGCCCCTGTAGGTTGGCCTGGAGCGCTTATAATATTTAACAAGCCGCTGTTAAAGCGCTCAGTTCTCCCATAAGGACTTCTCTGTAGAGGACAAGGGAGATTATTGTAGTAGTTCATTGATCATCTTGCCCTAACGTGCAACAAGCAAGACATGAAGCTGGAGGTTTTCTCCACCCCTCGCATCCCGGAGAAAGACGCGCTCGGTGAGGCTAAAGTGATCTCTCCGCTGTGCACTGAAGAGGAGCTGGGCTCGGACGGAGACTGCGCGGTTAACAGCCCGGCCCCCGCGGCGCGCGCTTCCGGCGCCACGACCAAGCCGTACACGCGCAGACCCAAACCTCCCTACTCGTACATCGCCCTCATCGCCATGGCCATTAGAGACTCGGCCACGGGCCGCCTCACGCTGGCTGAGATTAACGACTACCTGATGAAAAAATTCCCCTTTTTCCGAGGCAGCTACACCGGCTGGCGGAACTCCGTGCGGCACAACTTGTCGCTGAACGACTGCTTTCTGAAAGTGCTGCGGGATCCGTCGCGCCCCTGGGGGAAGGACAATTACTGGATGCTGAACCCTCACAGCGAGTACACCTTTGCGGACGGCGTTTTCCGCCGCAGGAGGAAGCGCATTAGTAAAAAACCTCTAAAGGACTTGGATGTGCTCGCCAGGGACACTGGCGTGCCGGTGCGCGACGAAAAAAACAGAAATGGCACCAAGTTCTCGAGTTCATTCGCCATCGACAGCATTCTCAGTAAACCGTTCAGGTGCCGAGAGGAAGTAAAGGAAACCGTTTCCAACGGCACTGAGCTAATGTTGCCCACAGTGTCTCACTTCATGCCGCTGGTCATGAGCTATCCACTGCTCACTGTACCGTTATTCCATGCCGGCACTGAATTCTCGCGTGTGTCTCAAGAGGGCAGATGCGACTCCTCGAACTTAACTAAGCGTGTGCCTGATTTCCAGAGTCACATTCAGGATCTGACATATTCCCACATTCCTGTTCACACCGCACAGGAGGCCCGGTACCACCCCTTTCGAATTGACTCTTTACTTTCCTGAGATACACAGTAGTCCACAGCCGGGTTATGTGCACTTTCTATGTTGTATCGTCGTATGGTGATTTGATGTAACTAATATGTCATTAAATTTTTTCTATGAACGCAAACAGTAAGTCAAAAACTTCTACATGTGGCACCACGCATTGCGTTTACTTGTGTTTAAGAATTCCATTTTTATTTATCAGAAAGGACTACAGAAATGTGGTATGTATTTATGTGTATATAGTTTGTACCGGTAAAGTTAAAATGTGGAGTTTTTTTGTGTGAGCTGCGCTCCACCAGAGGTACTGTAGCACTGATTTGTTGCTAATAAAGAGAAAAATGCAACCCAGATAAATGTTTTTGCCTTTTCCAAGTTTGTTACACTGAAGATGTAATTTGGGGGGGATGGGGGGGGGGGGAGTGGGGAAAAGTCAAAAAAGATATTGAATCATTATTGAGTTATCGATGCAAAGTAAGCAAATCTTGAGAGTTAGTTAATATTCATCTTCTATACCGCTTTATCCTTGATCAGGGTCGCGGGGGACCTGGAGCCTATCCCAGGAGACTTTCGGGCA
>JAQQZS010000020.1:8990120-9007280 GCA_030068045.1 Platyallabes tihoni | reverse complement strand
TGTATGTATGTGTGTGTGTGTGTGTGTGTGTAACCACACATACAGTATTATTATTGCAAGTCTAACAAAATAACAAAATTTCTTTTGTTATTTTACAGCAAAAGAAATATATATTAATTACATCCTACATGCATTTAATATGATATTGGAAGAATTTTGAGTCAGATAGGCAGCTATCCAGTGATTTGCATCACTGGCATTAACCTGTTTTTATTTTTAGGACATGTTTTATAAAGCAGAATTTAAAAAAATAAATAAATAAATGTCTGATTAAAAAATAATTTTTTTCTTCAAATATTGCTTATAATAATCGTGAGGTCTATGCGCCACAAGAGGGCAGCCGATGATAGAGCACACCTGCGTCTCCCCCTCCAGCATAGCACCCCTAGACTACTAGACTAATCAATTACTTGTTCAATAAAGCAAATGCTTTTTCACAGCTTGTGGTGAGCGACAAACTATAAACTGTACTAAACTAAAATATCGCATATTCATTTAAAAGACTTCCGAAAGAGGTTAAGAAACAAAAACCAGAAGCCCAAAAAACTATTTAAATACTTTGTAGTTCACATCTTTATAGTTCCATTAACCTCTCATTCAACGTCTTTAAATATTTCCTTTAAAACATAATAAATATTGGCTTAGTACTAAAAATGTCGGGAATGGCAGACATTAGTATTAGAGTAGTATTTAAGTATTTTAGTTGTGTATCAGAAAGCAGTATTGTATATTATATAATATAATATCATGCTGTTCATTATCACAATAAACAAAAGTATTGACTGAGCCGAAATCTCCGAGTGATGCTGCTGGACACATTTTCCATCATTCCCTTCAAGGAATTAATAACGACAGGATTTCTACACTTAAATCAACAGACATGTATATGTGCATTTAGAACTATTTCCCTCACTTATGCTTAAATGCAGCGACGGGGCTTAAAATCGGCCAACAATTTAATTGTGTCTGCTGGGATCATTTTAGAATAATTCCAAATAATGTTATTATCGTGTAGAATGAGTATAATTATATGCTGCAGTCAAACAAAACGACAACAACAATACAATGGCATCTGAACATGACATTTTAAAAGAAATCAGACTGAATCCATCCTCCACTGTCAGACATCAGGCAGTGACCGGATGCTTGGTATGATATATTATCACCGGGACCCATTGCACAAGTATCGACTATAACATTATAATCGAGATTATCCACTGCAAATAGACGGTATGTGTGAATTCTCGGTAGAGAAATAATCATATCCCATTTGTTTTCACTATATGCTTACGTCTTCTGTCACTCGAGTGTTTTTGTCTGATCAGTAAAATGGAATGAGATCGTGAATAGATGAATGCTTAAAGCCGTTGGGAATCTGTGTAAATATTACTGGGTTGTTTGCGTTGTCTAATTTTATTATTCTTATATTGTAAATAAAATAATAATAATAATAATTACCCCCATCACCCTGCCCAACACGTGTGCGCGCAGAGACTGTTTTGGTATAGCACGCCTTCAAACTTTATTAAGTATCCTGCCTACGCGGACTGGGTGAAAAGTGCTCCGATCCTGCAACTCCATAAACAGCTCTAAACGCCCATTGGACATGGGCTGCTCTCTGGGAGGAGCGCTCACACAGCCAAAAAGGCAAAATTATGTTTTCGGTCCAAAAGGTTTCTCTGAAGTGACGGAAAGTGCGGGAAGTTCATAAGTTTGTCTCTTTTCAGTGACTGATGCACGTTTCGGGTTTTTTGAACGCAACGCATGACTGACAGTCCCGTGCAGTTTATCTCATGACTACACGCTTCAAGAAACAGTAAATCCAAACGACTGAAGGAAGAGCGGACACTGCGAACCTTTGGATGAGTTGAATAAAACTAGAACGCGATACGGAGAAGAGCTGGGAGAACTTTGGACAAGTTCGCGCCCTAGTACCGTGAAGTGAGGGGCACAATGCACGCGCGCTACCCTGGATCCGGCCCTAGTTCTCTGGGCGTTGTTCCCTATATCGCTGGCGAGCAGGGGTACTACCGGGCTGCCAACGGCGCTGGATATACCGGCATCCCGGCACCAATGAGCATGTACTCTCACGCAGCGCACGAGCAGTACCCCGGAGGCATGGCTCGCACCTACGGCCCCTACGCCGGGACTCAACAACCCAAAGAGATGGTCAAGCCTCCATACAGCTACATCGCACTGATAACGATGGCCATCCAAAATTCGGCGGATAAAAGGGTCACACTGAACGGCATCTACCAGTTCATCATGGAACGCTTCCCGTTTTATCGGGAGAACAAGCAAGGCTGGCAGAACAGCATTCGCCACAACCTGTCGCTCAATGAGTGCTTCGTTAAGGTGCCGCGTGATGACAAGAAGCCGGGGAAAGGCAGCTACTGGACTCTCGACCCAGACTCTTACAACATGTTCGAAAACGGCAGCTTCCTGCGCAGACGGCGCCGCTTCAAGAAGAAGGACGCACAAAAGGACAAAGAGGACCGCGATATACAAGGTAAAGAGGCCCGGGCGCAGGGTCGCGAAGCTCAACAGCCGGTCAAACTGCGCGACATAAAAACGGAGAACGGCGCTTGCACGCCCCCGCGTTCTGGCACCCCAGCTCTCACTTCCGTGACGAAAACCGAGAGCCCGGACAGCAGCAGTGTGGCCGCATGCGATGGGAGCCCACAGACGCAAGTGACACAACAGGCCTTTAGCATGGATAACATAATCGCAGGGTTGCGTGGGTCACCGCCGCAGGCTGCCGAGTTGCCCGCCTCGCGCGCTGCTTTACCGAGCTCGGTGCCTCTTGCTTACTCGCCCCCGACACAACCGGCGCACTACAGTCCTCCCTGCGGCCAGCCGGCCGTCTACCAGTGCGACATGTATGCTGGTGACCGCGGGCAGGGGAACGAAGCCTTACCGGATTACACGAGCGCAACAAGCGCAGCCGCGCCCTCTCACGCGACCCTGAGTTTGAGCCAAGAAAACCAGCACGTGCAACAGAGTCGGCTCGCACCGTGGTACCTCAATCAGAGTGCTGAAGTGGCGCAACTTGGCGCGAGCTATGGAACACACCAAGCAAGCTTTCACGCAGCATTCGAAGCACAGCGGCTCGCACTCAACTCCTCACCGGCGTCCGGAAACGACGGAGGCTGTCAGACAACTTTCTCTGCCAGTCAGCCACTGTACCGGGCCTCAGGCACTTTTGTCTACGACTGTAGCAAGTTCTGATCAAACATATCGCGAGCCAAAATGCACACTTAATTTGGCCAACAGACTTGCATTTTTATTCCAGTTTAAATAATTTAATGCAAAGCTTTCAGCCAAAGAGCGGTGAGTACAGGCTGAAGCAACTCCGGACTGAAAGGCCTGAAAAGGCGTGTAAGATTTCGTTTTTCCGTACTTGCCTCAATAGAACTTTTTATCACTAGATTAATTTATTTCATTAAGAATTAGATGGACCAAGTTTCAACCAAATGTTAATCTTATTTATATGATGCAAAACGGAACCTAACTGTGTACAAAATCTACGATTTTTAAATACTCGAAATATATTATTCGTTAAATAAATTCCTTTTCTGTCTTAAGTATAACGATCGAGTGATTTATCAGGTTTGCTATTTTATTTTACAACCTGCAGTAACCCGTCAACAGATCATGTTTTAAAAAATGTAAAAGATTTGTTGTTTTTACAAATCACATGTATTATGCCTGTTATTAGCTGTCAGATTCAGCATCCGAACTATAGTCAGTACAAATGTTACAGAAATATTAGCGTTATACCTTTTATTGATTATTATTATTTTAAAATCATGACACTAGCACAAAACTTATAAGATAGCAGCCGGTGATTACAGCTGAAGTATTATTATAATAATGTATTATTATAATTGTGGTTGTTGTTAATATTATTATTCGTAGTAGTAGTAGTAGTAGTAGTTGTTGTTGTTGTAGTAGTATAATCAGCAACAGCAGCAATAACAACAACAACAAATAATAATAATAACAATAACAACAACAACAACAATAATCTCACTAGAACTAGGTTATTTCTTTGGTATTTTTTTTACAGACTAAATAAATTACCCAGGCCCAGTCAAGACAACAATAATGCTCAAGTGTAGTTATAATGTCAGTTTTAGTGGTGTGCCACCAAGCACCAATGCTCACGCAGAGCACAGTAATGCGAATTTATCTGTATCGAATAATTAGCCATAAATTATAAGTACCTGTAATAGTTAAGTTTTATTTAATAGTTGATGGTTTACTCGGGTTAAACAAGGCAGGTATGTAAACTTAACATTATGAACATTACTGAACATTAAGTTATATCCAACGGATTCCTGCTGAATCACTAAGTCACCGCATTTTTCTCTCTTATGTGGGGACTGAATGTAATTAGCCCAATCATATGACTGCGTTTAGCCTTGGTCTATTTTTAGCATCATGGCGCAACGCAGCTCACAGATGCTCTGCGCCCTGTGGTCACATCTGAACTTCATTTTTGCGTTATTTAACAAACTTTAAACAAACCGTGGCATGTAAAACTACGCTGCGATTACATGCTAAGCACATGTAATTGGACAACATAAATAGCGAATACAATTTCGTCACTTCCTACTGTAAAAAGACACAGCAGAGACTGCGGCTTATAAACACAGCGTCATTCGCCTTTTCGCCACGGCTGAGCACGTGCACATTTGGATGTTGTTAAATTGTTGTAATTTATGGAGAGGTCTAGCGATTAACTGTATTATCAGACAAAAGTAAGAAATAAAGAAAAAGCATCGTTAAGCCTGAGTTAAGCGCAAGCGTAACAGGACACTGTGGAGAGCGCCCTCCGGCAGTCCACGTGCCAAACGCGCTTCAGCCACATGAACGCTCACCAACAGGCCTGTGTATCAGTTCAGCCTAATGACGTTTCCTCATGTTTCATTTAAACATCACAATTTATAGGCCACTTTAAAGCATTAGTCTGTTTGTTGGTTTAGGAAACAAAACATTTCAATTGAACTATTAGGTCAAGTAGCCGGAAAACACCATACTCTGAGACATAACGCGGAGTGTAACAATAGTCATGCTAAATTAATTTAATTTTATAACTAAATAACACCACCAGCACCAGATTATAACGTCTGGCTACATGTTTTTTATGCAGCCAGTAAAGTGTGCGCTGTAAGAGAGCGACGTCTTTAATTCAAGTTAACTAAAGGTAACAAATTTAGCAGTACATTTACCTGTAAAAATAAGGTTGGGAAGTTAATGGAGTAAATAATAAAACAAATAATAATAATAATAATAATAATAATAATAATAATAATAATAATTATTATTATTATTATTATATGAGCGATGTGAATACTGCAAGCAGTCACGTGGTGTTAAAAAGAAATAATTACTCCTAAACAAAAAAAACTGTAGGGTACTATCAATTATTTTCTTTTAATAACACATTTTGAGGGTGCACGACTGGCTGGATGAAAATGTAATTCCGGTTTATTTATGAATTTCGATTTAAACGCTGCTGGATATTTCATCAAATAGCCACATTTAATAAAGAGGCCTGCGATCCTTTATCATTACGCACAAACGTATAGATCGATAGATAGATAGATAGATAGATAGATAGATAGATAGATTCGCGTTATCGAAATATAAAAAGTCATGTTTTTTTCCAAGTTTCAATTTCTTAAATCTATATTAGTATAATGTTACGCGATTAAGAAATAAAAGATGTAATGCAACGGTGCAGAATACATATAATTTCTCCTAAGTAAATAAAAATAGTGCAAAAATAAAGATTACTTTTTACGTTAATATTGAAGACAGATTAGACCTGATCCAATCACAAAGAAAATACTTGAAGAGGATTTAATTTATTGGTATACGATTTGATTGTAATGTCTCAACTGATTAATGATTTATTTGGACCTATTTAGGACTGAGCTAATTAACAACAGGGCTTTAAGCTCTCTTTAACCAAACTCACACACAATCGGCTAGCCTTTCTGGCAAATCTGGCAAATCTGGCATTAGGAGAGAAACCCTTCTAGCCTAAATAATCCGTTTGGCGCCGTAGAACGCCAAAAACGTCGTAAATGCCGACTTTCGAATAACATGCAGTTTACTGCCGGTTTATTTAATTATTATTATTTCTTGATTTATTTATTTATTAGTATGTATTTATTGGGAACCTGAATTTGGTTCACTTTTTTTGCGTAAAATCTCAGTAGGTGGGATGACCTTGAGCATGTGTGGGTGTTACAGAGGCCAAGAGAGATTGCCATACTTAGGATAATATTTCATATATAGCCTAATTACGTCTGGCGGTTTGGCTTAACTAACTATCCTAACTATCGGTTTGGTTTCATATGAACGAGAATTTACTGTCATGTGTCCAGGCTCCAGCACTTACAAATAGCACAGCCATACAGACTCTCCAAACACACTTTGCTCTGCTTTGGCCCCTTGCACCTGTGTGTGTGTGTGTGTGTGAGTGTGTTGCAGCGTGAACCCTGCATTGCCGTCTGCTTTTAATCAGGCCTGCACACGCCGACTCTCTGTTTTAAATCGGTTGCTTAAATGAAACCCTACAGGCTCGAGGTGCTGTCTAAAGCTCATAAGCCCTTGTCCTTCTAATAGAAGAAAGAGACTCAAACTCTAGTTTTCAAGAAAAAAATAGCTGATGTTTAAAACGCCTCTTCCAACTAAGAGCCAAGAGCGAATCTCTTGAGAGACACACCGTTTAGGAAACGTGCTATTAGTCTACCCACTTATTATTACACACTTGAATGCAAAAGTTTGAACACCCTTAGGACAAAATAAAGTAATAAAATAAAATCTGGTTTGCCGCGTCTTACAGATGTCCTATCGTTATTGCAAATAGCACACAAAACGAAACGGTCAAATGATGTACGCTAATAATATTTATATTTTTAAAAAAAATGCAGTTTACATGTTGGAAAGGACTTTTACCAGTGCGGTATTACCATTCTATATAGTAATTCTTTTCACACAAAATTTTATGTTAATTTTGTCATTTTACAGTTCATTCATGCTTTTCTTTTATTTATTTCTCCTTATGTTCTTATTTATTTTTCACAGACAGGCCTGCCTTTTATCCCAGAAATTATGAATAACGTTTACATTTAAATTCATTTTAGTTTATAACAAATGTAGCCATTATAGATATAATACGTTATTGTATTTTGCTGCTCCTGTATGCTGCCATACGCTTTATCAAAAACAGAAAAGAAAAGAAAAAAGAAAAGAAATAAAGTAATCATCAAGCTGTTTGCATGTAAATAATACAGTGGAATGTGCAAAGGACACTAAACACTGAGTTTTTTTTTTTAATATGTTTACTCTTCGCCATGAGGTTACCGTTATAGCTCCCGGTGCTGAGTTGGAGACTTTCAGGTAATCCACCGAGCGTCGGAAAAGTCAGGAACATGGGAATATTGGCTGTCGGAATATAATATACAAAATTATATATATATTTATTTATTGTGTATGTATATATATATATATATATATATATATATATATATACACACAAGTTCTTCGACCAAAATAAATAAATAAATAAATGAATAAATACTAAAATCACAGAGCCTATAAGCGCATAGTCTGTTCCAAGGGAAAAAACCTGCTGTTTATTTCAGCATGTACAGTTATAATAGATCTATTTATTAGAGTCATAAAGTGTCGCACTATAAAACCAGTATAACAAACAACAACAACAACTATATAATAATAATAATAACAATCTCTGAGATTTTGACTGACAGCGTAGACCTTTTAGTTTTTGAGCTATCGAGGTTGGGATAAATCCGTTAAAATCCAGTGATTAGTTATACGGGCGAATAACTATAAAACCCCAGTAATATATAGCTGGAATTAATTTGGTAGCAGTGGCTACATCTCATGTCTTTAGAACGAGGGCCAGGGATTTAGTGCGGTTTTAAAACGACTATCTATGCTCAAATCACCGCTGTTTTACTGAGGGGGCATTTGTATTATTTTAACGCTGCAACAAAATCGTACCTGTAGCACGTAGTAGATTTTTGACAATATTAGGCTCGAACATCTGGAGATAAAAACCACAGGTCCAAAAGCAGAGCCGGCATTTGACAGGGTACTATTTAGTGCGGTAGTGTGCGGTTTTGGACGGAGCTCAAGCGGACACGCATTTCCTTCAGAACACAAGGGCGTGATTGTGCTCGAGGCAGGCAGGGGAGCGCGCGGGGGGAAACAGCGGAGCTCGGTGACCCTCCGGTAACCCGAGAACACTGGCACGAGCAACGGTTTGACGCCTTCAGTCCTAAATGTACAGCTCCAAAGGCAGCAACGTGGAAACTTGGGGAGAGAGGGGAAAAGCACCAGTACAGTCTAGGGTTCCTCGGGTTATTACTTTGGGAGAACCATTATAGATTCTTTATAGAACTCTACAACAAAGTGCTGTCTATCAGCAGACATCACACAGTATCTAAAAAACATCTGAGGTTGCATTCTGTGTGGAATGCGGCCTTCATTGTAAAGAACAATTCAACTTCGGTTTACCCAATATGAGTGTTGCGTTTTCACGCGACAAAAGGATAGGTTGTGGCCTAGAACAGCTTTCATAACTGCAAGACAAAAGGGTCAGGTATGAAGATGTCAGGACAAAGCAAGACATTAACATGGGAGAGCGGCTTACTGTAACTACTTTTGCCTGGTAATTAAGGGTTTGTGGTTTGAATTAAATATGTTTATACCTTTGAATCTTGGATTTATTTCTATCACGGATATGTACAATAAAAATAGTAGCCTGTAATAAACCTGTGGGTCTAAAAAAAAATCAACACAAAGGCACGGAATCCACTTCTAGTGTTATAATGCAATTTCCTGATTTGTTTTTTTAATGGAGAGATATTTGCAGACTAATCCACTCTTTGCTTTTTAAAGTTCCCCTACAACGGAACTGATAGCTGAGAAGTCTGTACAAAAAACTATAACGAATATATACATAGTTAACTAAAATATTGTAAAATATTGTAGCAAAAAAAAATAAACAAATAAAATAGTTTACTTATCCTTCTTGATTTATTCTTTGAAAATATAAAAGTAAATGGATATTCTGTAGTATCAGACCCTATTTGTTTTTTGTACAATGTTGAACACCCCATACTCCCTCTGCAACACAAACCTCTGAATGCCGCCAGTATATTATATCTTACTGTGCGTTACACTCGTAGATTATTATAGTCGCACGTGCATGATGAAAAAAATGAGAAAGAAATTTAGAGGAAAATGATTTTTTGGGCAATTTTAGTGATTTTTAATAGGAAATAACTTAAAAAAAAATCTAAATCACACCACACATGAAAGGTCTCTAGATGCTTATACTACAACATTTACTGTAGCTTGGGAACTTTTATTTTTTTATTCTTTTTTCAACGGAAAAAAATGTGCAGTGCCACCAAATTCACTATTAAGGACACTGGATACTTAGATTACAACACTTTGAGAAAAAGTACTTTTGTTAAATTTTGGGGAATTGTTATTAAGTTAAATAGTCAATAACTTCAACAAAATCACACCACATATAAGGAGCCTCATTCTGCTTATACTACAACACTAAGTTAAGGAAATTTAGTTTTTGTTTAATTTTAGTCATTTGTTTATTAAATAAAAAATGTATTTTACTCATGGACAGTGCAGTGTCATCAAAATCCCACTGTATATCAAGGGGCTCACCCTTCTTATAATACTACAATTAGATTTGGGGAAAATGCTTTTACATAATTTTGGAATATTTTTATTGGGACTGTCCTACAGTAAACAGTGCGGTGCTACCAAAAGCACACCATACAGCTAGGATCTTTAGTGGATTTTTATTTTTAAAAAATCGTTATTTCACTCCTATATTGTGCAGTGTCACCAAAATCATTAAACACATTAAGGGCCTCTAGATGCTTATAGTATTTTGTTTTGGGGAAAAAACTCTTAGACAGTGCAGTGTCACCAAAATCACAGCACATATTAATGGTATCCAGATGTCCATACCACAATATTTAGTTTGGGATAAAAGATAGCTTTTTTATTGCAATTTTTGCCCAAGATAACATGCCCATGAATTTCCATGCCAACATGAAAAATCAAGGGATGAGTTTTGAGCATTCTTTGCCATTCACAATTTATGTCAAAGTACAGATAAACATTTCTTTTTTTCACTAAAGAAATGTTTCTCATGCTGAACAATTAGTTTCTGGTGATGCTCTTTCATGTTCCTATTTCCTTACTGATCAGCTTCTGCAATGTACTGTTCACTACACTTAATAAATCTGCCCTTGACTATATGGAGGCTATGTAGAATGCTGCTGTCAGACTACTTATGTGATCAAACAGATGGTCTCATATTACCCAGTGCTCAGAAATCCTCAACGGCTCCCTGTTACACATCTACTGATAAATTTCTCATGATTAAAAAGAATTGCACAGCCAGGCCCCTGCATATATGGCTGAACTACGTCACCTCCACACTGTCCCCATACCTGTCTTAAGATAGTTATATCTATAAACGTATCCATAATGTTCTATTTTTAAAATTTTTGTAAAGCTGCTAAATGTCATTGTTCAAAAAATAAAATAAAATAAAATAAAAAAACCTATAACAAAGAACATTTAAATGAATTGAAACAACAACAAAAAATAAATAAATTGAAGACCCAGATCAAGCCTTTGCAGTCATAGCATCAAATCTCTGGAATGCTTTACGGTTGATTTACTGAGTCTTTTGATCATTTGGAAAGGTAGCTAAAGACAGACTTCTGTAGCCTCTAGTTGTTTTTTTGTGTAATATATGCCCAATTGTTACCTACCAAAAAAGTACCACACAAAAGTTTGGACAGTTTAATAATAATAAAAAAATCTTTACATTTTAGAAAAATACTGGAAAATTTAAAACTTTGAAATAACACATTAGGTAATTAAATAATAATTGCAAGACCTATCAAGCACCATGATGAAACTGGCCCTCATGAAGACCATCCAAGGAGAGCAAGACCAAAAACTTACCTCTACTGCAGAGGAGAAGAGTTCATTTAGAGTTACCAGCCTCAAAAATCATCAACATACAACATCTTAGATAAGAACAGTTATAAGGGCTTTACAGAACCCTTATAGGAAGATTATTGCATATTTTGGATGCTCTCAGCATTATTTTACAATGTAGAAAGAATTAAGACCAAAGAATAGATTTTCTAGAAATCTATCTATCACTATCATTTAATTATTTTTATTTGATTTTATATTTATTTCTGCTTTTCAAACATTAGTAGTTCAACACAAAATAATATGTTGGGAAAATATTTGCATGCTAGAAAAGAAAGCATCTCATTATACTGTATATATTGGTCATCCCAATACTAAATGGACTGGGTGGTGCCTGAAAAGTGGTTGCATATATAATATGCTGCTCAACAATAAATAAAATTCACATAATAATAAAAAAATAAAATAAAAGCAGTAAAATAAAAATAAAACATATACATACAAACACAATGTGTCTGTGTGTCTGTGCGTGCACATTGCAAAACATTGTTAAGAGCATTCAAAATATGCAATAACCTCCTTTGAACAGCTGATATTGAGATCGTATCTGCTACTTATGGTCTGTACAGCCTTCATAAAGGCTCCTATCCAAGGCACTGTTAAAATATTTTTTTTTCAGGCTGGTAACTCTAAATTAACTTCTCTGCAGCAGAGAGAAGTTTTGTTCTTGCTTTCCCGGGAAGGTCTTCATGAGAGCCAGTTTTATCATGGTGCTTGATGGGAATGACCTTGTGTCTTAAAATAACAACTTCTTGCTACTAATGCCTTTATTTAATTATCTAATGCCGTAAGTATCATTTCATAGTTTTGAAAACAATCCAGTATTGTTTTAGAAAGTAGACAATAAATCCAAGCTCATTTCCAAACTTTTGACTGGTATACTACACTATTATATAGATATACTGGTAAAACAGTACAATGATATTTAGTTACTACAATGGTTGATACGAAAAAGGGATAGATTGTTGTTTTTTTCCCTAAACAAGTGTGGTAATGCACACATCTAGCAGCCAGTGATCTATGGAGTAATTTTGGTGACACTGCACTGTGTATGAGCATAGTTACATTTTAAATGTAATAATAAAAATCCCCATAAATCAACAAAAAATACATTTCCCCAAACTGTGTTTTGTAGAATAAGTTTTTAAAAAATAAATCATTAAAATGACAAAAATTTTTTTTTCAAAATGTGTTGTAGTATAAGAACCTAGAAGTTATTGACATTGCACCATGTATGAGTAAAGTTATTGAATTATTTTGAATAGAAATTCCCCCAAATTATGTAAATCTTTAACTAAACAAAAATTCCTCAAAATTCTACAAAACCAAGCTTTTCCAAACTTAGTACTGTGTTATAATCTTCCAGAGATCCTCTAAGTGTACAGTAGTACCATATACATAGTTGTTGTCTACGTTACTCCAATATAACAAGCCTTAGTTTGTGAATTACCATTGTGTTACTTGTGAGTTATTGATCCTGAAGCTTTGGATCTTTGAATGTTTACAGTTTTACCACAGTAACACGTAAAATAAATCAAACAATTTTCAGACTGATTAGTTTGTTATTTCATTTATGTTCAAATAATTACAAAAATATTGATAACTATGCATGTGGTGGCACATGCAGTTAGTAATGTTAGTTTGTAGTCTTCAAACAAAGCTAAAATAAACCTGTAAATAAAATAACGATTATTTTCACTTTACCCACACACACGAGACAAACTACAAGCAAAACAAGTGACTTGTGAAACTTGTGAAACACACACACACACCTTTACACCTAAAGGCAATTTATCATAGTCAATCCACTTACTGGCATGTTTTTGCATTTACAGCATTTGGTGGGGTTTTGTGAGGTAGAAGGAAACCAGAAAACCGAGAGGAAACCTACGTGGACGCCAGGAGAACATACACAGAAACTCAATATAAACAGTAACCCGAGAACATGATTGAACCCAGGACCTTGGAGCCTGACCCACAGTGCCACTCTTTTTGAAAGCAGTAGAATATATTCATATAGTGTGAAGCCAAAGGCATGTAGACACCTGATCATACCCATAGGTGTTTCTTGAAGATCCCATTCCAAAATCTTCTCCAGTCATTTTGCTGTAGTAATAAACACTACCCTACTTATGGGAAGGCCTTTCACTAGATTTGGGAGCAAGGCTGTGGGGATTTGTGCTCATTCAGCCACAAGAGCATTAGTGAGGTCAGGCGAGGAGACCTGGAGAGCAGTCAGTGTTCCGGTTCATCCCAAAGGTGTTCAGTGGCCTTGAGGTCAGGACTCTGGTGCTGGACACTCAACTTCGTCATCTCCGATCTTAGCCAAATATTTCAAATGGACTTTGTGCATATTGGCACTGTCTTGCTGAAACATGTTTGGGCCCCTTAGTTCCAGGAAAGAAAATCTTTAAACTATAGCATTTTAGGGATTCCTATACAATCGTGTGCTTCTGAATTTATGACTACAGTCTGGGGGAAGAGAACCAACACATATGGACGTGACAGTCAGGTGTCCACAAACATTTGCTTATACAAATTGGTGTACTTATTTAACATGTTTTGATTAAAAATGTAAATTAATTCTATAATCAACAGCGAGCATGTTCGTAACTGGTGGTGACAAAGCAATTAAATATGTTCATTATTACCATAAGAAACAAATGACAATGATATTTAACCAGTTCAAATAATAATAATAAGAATTATTATTATTATAGTAATGATAATGATAATAATAATAATAAGAAGAAATGCAGTTCTTGATATGATTTAAAAGACCCTTTTAATAAACAAAACTACAACAACAAAAAAATGAAATCAAATAAACAAAACTATTAAATATCAAAGATGGCATAATCAAACAAATATTAAAACCTTCAAACAATTTTAAAAGACAGTTTCTAGCATATATTAAGCCTCTATATAGATTGAAATCTATATAGCATTGTCTGTCTGAAATCTAGCATTCATCTAGAAAATTACAGTCTCACTGTAAACAGCTATAAAAATCATATGCCCACACCCCCTCAACAAAGGAAATAAATCATTAAAAAAAAAAAAAAAGGAAAAAGCTAAAAGTCCCCACATACTCATGATTGTGATTAGGCAAATCACAGTAGAAAAAGGAATGTGAAATTTAAAAATCAGCACTCAGTCCTTCTGCATCTAGAGAAACTCCTGACAGGACGGAGTGACTGGAAAAATAATAATAACAATAATATAATATTATAATATTAATAATAATAATAAAAAAAAGACTTGTTTCTTCTTGGGAACACACAGGTCCATTGTATGTAGATGTGCTGCTAGCGTGAGGGCTCATGCATTTGGGTTGTTTCTCATGAGCTTAATATCTGCATCGACCATCTCCTTAACAAGCTCCTGTTGAACGTTACACACGCACACATGATCAGGATCACGATCAGTTTCTTAGACATGGAGAATGTACTTGAACTTGTTAAAGTCCTCACCTCAAAGGTCACTTGTGGCTTCCAGCCGAGTTTCTCCAGCGCTTTCGTGCTGTCTCCCTGAAGATAGTCCTAAAGACAAGGAGAAAGGGTTGAACTTTTCTCCTCACTTACTAGCAGGACCTCCCATATTTTACAACCCTATTCTTTCTTCTTCTCTCTATAGTCCGACACGTGCGCCTACACACACACACACACACACACACACACACACAGGTGTCGGCATCTCTTGGAGCAGGTGAGGTGAGGGCGAGGCAAGCAATCTATCCAACACGGACCCCCCTAATCCGATGTCCAGTGACGGAGCATGATGGATTATGGGACTCGAGGGGCCGAGCTCATCCTCTCTGTTGCCTTTTTACCTTTCTCCTTCAGAGGCAGAGTGAGAAATGGGTTTTTAGTGGAGATTCTCAGGGTGCCAGCTTAAAGAGTTTGAGAAGCCTTTATAGCTGATCTGATTACACTGAAGCGCTAAGGAACCGGAACGCAAACACACTCACACATACATTAACTTAGGCTTAACTTAACATTAATAGCACTTTTGTGAAGTCCAGTTTAACACACCCTCATCTGTCAACCATAACCGGTGCGATTATAAAACCTGCGTTTAAAACAAACCTGGACTTTGATATATTATGTTTCCCCTGATTTGGTGTACACTCCTGTCCTTAGTTTATTCTCAGTTCATTAAATGATCATTACAGTTCATTACATTTTCTTTAGTCTTAATGATTTCTGATGTGGTCTGCGGACGGCGTAAAAGTTGCGTGCTGTTTCTGTGTCAGTTCCCAGGGCGTGCTGTTCTTTGTGAGCCAAACTTAAGATTAGCACGCTGCGCTCGCTCTGTTCATTAAATGCAAGTCACGCAAAAGTTATGCAGAATATTACATTTAAGGAATTAATTCATATAATTTTTTTTCTTGCCCCAATTATTTTTAGATCCATTATTCTTATTTTCCATTAGCTAAAGAGTTTTTTAAAAAAAAATTCTAATAGCATTTACTATTTTAATTTTAGTTAAAAAAATTAAAAGTACTTTTAGTTTTCACTCAACAGCTTAGCTTTTTTAAAATATTAACTGATGCATTCAAAAATTAAATACAATTAAAATACATACAAATAAACCAAATTTACATTTACATTTACAAAGCTTACATTTACCAAGTACCTGAAGCAGCATTAAACTATCAGACCCAAAGTGTGTATTAATGAAGTAATTAGGAATTACTGGCAGCTAAACAAATTGCGGGCGGTTCGGTCACTCATCACATTTTCCAAATATTACACAAATCCCTAAGGAGAGATGTTCAGTGAGAAAGATTCAAAACACAAAGGAGAGGTGCGTGTTAATTCATGTTGCTGTCAGTTGATCACTTTGAACAATAGAGAGAGTGCGAGAGAGTAACATACCAGATGTAACTATGGCATGACTGAACAACATAATAAAATGTGTTCGTGTAACAAAGAAATGGCGATAAAACCCAACGACTCAACACGGAGCGTGAGCGCCAGCGTGCTTAAATTCAGAAAGGTGTTGGATGAAAGAAATCAGTCAGTTAAAAATCACAGTCAAACATACTCAGAGCTGTATAGCTAGTTTGTAGTCTGCTATTAGTTCTGAAAATTATCTGAGAAAATATTGCTGCTGCCAATCTAGTAATTAAATGCAAACAGAATAAATCTGTTTTGCCATGAGCTTGAATGTTAACAATGACTCAATGACAAGGTGGTGCGAGTTGAGACACGAGAGGCTGAGAAACCTGGGTGAACAACTACACGTGTACATCTGACCGACATCATCATCATCACCCTCTCTTCTGCCAGAAAAAGAACTAATTAAAATCCTGCTGATCTGTTACTTTTTGTTGTGCTTTGATTGATTCTAGCACAATGTTTTAATACGTTTTATATGTTGATGGAATATTCAGTTTGTACTTTTGGGGAACTCTTCCAGGGGTCTACGCCGTATGGCTCACTGATTTATGTCTGACACTCTGTGAAACCCTAGGACATAGGATTTCCCTTTAAGGTAAGAAGTCTTTTAAAAAGCTAAAACTGAACCATTCAAAGAACACTTACAGAACATGTTGTCTCAGAACAAGAACTTGCAGCGCTAAATTACTGTATTAAATAAACACAATCATTCACGCTAATTATAGAAGAATAAAAAAAAAACTACTTTGTTAATAGTAAATAAGTAGTAAATTTTTAATAACCTTTTAATCAAACCGTTTATTTAAAAATTTTATTTTATCAATAAAATAAACATCAAAAATATGACTTTGATATGACAATATTAATACCACTACAAAAGTCCAAACTGGGCTGCATCAAATAGAACATTACAGCATTCCAGCTGCTCAATTTTCAAACCATAAAAACATTCTCATAACATCCAAATAATCTACCCAAATGAACACAACTAACATCTTCCAGCAGCAGCATGTAAGGCCTGCATTTCACACCCCATTTAGAAAACCAGAAAATAAAGTAAAATAAATATTCACTGATTTTCTTGCTAGCTGAAAAGCCTCCATGTTAAAATTCACTTTGCTTGCCCTGTAAAGGAAAAGGTTAATATTTTTGTGTGGAATCAACG